>JAVLVB010000592.1:43444-74398 GCA_032876305.1 Orestias chungarensis | reverse complement strand
AGCTTTTACAATTAGAAAGGATGCTTTAAGATCTTTCTAAATAGGTTCACGGATCAATTTATTGCAGTATCGACACCTGCTCCCATTCAACAGTATTCTACCACTGGTGGCAAACTCAACACAGCAGAAAGCTCTGAGGTATGATGTATTTACAACCAGTTCACCAGTTCAATAAGTTTGGGGTGATATGAGTTTGGTGTACCACAGATGCTTTTAAGGGATGTTTAGTTCATCTGTTTCCAAAGCAAGAGCTCTTTCTGTATTCTAAAGTCAAGTTTATTTGTATAGAACATTTTCATTTGAGCAGGGCAGTTAAAACTGAAGCATTACATTTTGTCATCAAAAACAATCAGCACTCTATTTTGTTAATTACTGTTCTTCATTGTTATTAATCAAGGACAATTTTAAACATGTAAATTTTTAGTCATGATTGAAAAAAAGTGTTTCAGGTTATTTGCAGTTTTCTTGGAGTTTTTTCCAAATTAGAAGAACATAAAAACTTAATGGTACTTCTATATGTTTGGTTCTGGTTCTGGTAGTGTAGAATAAGTTGAATTCAGAAGACCTCAGTAATCTGGAAGATTGCTAAAACAACAGCAGGTCTCAATGTATGTTGGTGCTTAGACATTCAGGATTTATGATCTAACACATATATTTAGGCTATTCTCTGAAGTACAGGTAGCTAGTGTATGGCTTCAGAACTGTGGTCATGCAATCTATTTTTCTGGTTGTATTGGGAAAACGAGCGTCTTAATCCTGGATCAGCTGTTTCTGTATAATTGACTTTTCAGGCAGACCCATGAAAACACTGTGAATAAGCTGTAAACTTGACTGAAGATAACATGGATTCATTACTCTAGATCTTCTTGGGACAACAGTCCTTTAATCCTGTAAATGTTCTTTAGGTGATAGAAGGTGAACTTTTTATTTGTCTTTATTCTTTTGTCTTTAGTTCAAATCTGAGATTTTAGGTTTAATAACTGACACTGTGGGTCATTTTTTTATTAAGCCGTTTTATACACATTAACAGGAAACTCTCAGTTGACAGAGAATCAGGTTAATGAAGTTTAATGGATCCTGGAGCTGGAGCAACTGGAAAGGACATGGGGGAACTGGGAGCACTGGAACGAGAAACAGAGATGATAAGAGGGAGTTGATCAGAGGTAATTATTGCAGGAGAGGATCTTACTGTGCGGCTGGATTGGAGAATGCCAAGGAAAGGTGAGTAGAGCTGAGGGTTTGGTTTGTCGGTTCTGGTGATAGTAGTAACCTGGGGCTGGAGGCTGTAGAGTTGGAGCAGACAGATGGTGCCGATAGAGGCTATGAATCCAGATGAGCGGCAAACAAAGGGGGAAACTTGTAATCAAGAGGTTTGATAGAAGTTGTTGTGGTTTGAGAGCTCAGAGAAGACCTGAGAAGTTTACCTGGGTTGAGCATACACAGACAGAAATCACTGGGAAATTCACAGGGAAACAACAAGAAAACATACAAAAACAGTAAGGAATCTTCTAAGATAAGTGGCACTGAGAAATACGCTACCATTGGCAACAAACACTCAGGCACAGGGTGGATAGAGAACCGCTCTTCTTACCCAGTCCTGATAATACAATGATTGGAGGCACCTGTGTGGGGGCACAGGTGCGATTGCAGAGCTCCAGCCTGGCAGGCAGTGTCCAGATGCACTCTGCAGGAGAGCCTGGGAAGAAACATGACACAGAACCCAGCCACAAACCCCTTTTCCTGACACTGTGCAGTGATTCTTGATCTTTCCTCTTTAGGTCAAAAGATAATAGGTTTAGTTTTGTTTTTGTTTCTCAACAGAAGTTTTCCTACCAAAGCAAGTTGGATTTTCAAGGCTGTGTTCATGGACAGGATCCTATGTTACAAATAGTCATGGAGAGTAATGTGTCTGTTTTAGGGCCTCAATGAAACACTGAATATATAAAACACAGGGTTTTTATAAGTTATTGTTTCACTCTCTTTATACTCATCAAAATACAGTTATGGCCAAATGAACGCAATCCTGGGTTGATAGAATAGAAGATAGATAACATGCCTTTTGTTGTCATTATACACATTGTACAACGAGATTGGAGGACCACTCCTTTTAGTGCCGTGCAAAAATTGTCTAAAAATACATATACAGAAAATAAACAATGTGTAAAGATCTGCGGAAGAAAAAACTATTTATAAGAATATGAAATATATACAGAAAATAACATTAAATAATTAAACAGTGGTGGTGAGATTGCACTTGCATATAAATATATAAATATAAATATAACATATTGCACAGATATTGCTATAATGGCATTGTATTGCACGGAGATGAGGGTATTGCACAGAGTCCAGTTGAGTTCAGGGTGGTGACTGCTTTGGACAATGAGCTGTTTTTGAGTGTGTTTGTCCTGGCCTTGATGCTCCTGTAGCTCCTGCCAGAGCTCAGCAGGTCAAACAGTTCAAAGCCAGGGTGTGAGTTGTCCTTGATGATGTTTCTCGCTCTGCTGATGCAGCGAGAGATGTAGATGTCCGTCAGGTTGGGGAGGGGGTAGCCGATGATTCTTTATGCCGCTTTGACCATCCTCTGAAGCCTCACCATGTCTGCCTCAGTGCGGCTGCCGTACCATACTGTGATACAGTACGTCAGCAGTATCTCGATGGAGGAGCGGTAGAAGATAAGTAGCAGGTTAGTGTCCAGGTTGTTCTTACTGAGGACTCTCGGGAAGTGAAGTTGCTGAGCTCTATTGATAACAGCTGTGGTGTTCTCTGACCAAGAGAGATCAGCAGAGATGAGGACACCAAGGAACCTGAAGGTGTGGACCCTCTCCACACAATCACCGTTGATGTAGAGAGGGACTGGGTCGGTCCTGTTTTTCCTGAAGTCGACGATGATCTCTTTAGTTTTCCTGGTATTCAGTGCAAGGTTGTTCTGTGAGCACCAGGCTGTCAGCTTCAGGAGTTGAGTCCGACCACTGTGTTGTCGTAGGTGTAGAGACGGTGGTGGGGGTGGGGTGGTCTCTGATGTGTTGGAGGCCTCTCAAAGCATGATTAGCAGTGTGGGGTGCCACTGGGCAATAATCATTCAGGCTGGTGACTGATGACTTCTTTGGCACAGGGATGATTGTGGCTGTCTTTAGGCAGGGGGCGGGTAATGACTGCTTGGGCCAGGGAAAGGTTGAAATTCCTGATGACAATCAAGGTGAGCTGGTTGGCACACGCTCTGATTACCTTTCCCGGTACTCCATCTGGTCCAGCAGCCTTCCTGGGGTTCATTGCCAGAAGAATTCTCAGTACCTCATGCTCCTGGACAGTGAACTGGGTTGAGCTGGGATTCGTGTGATGGTTTTAACAGTAGGCCTGGCTCTCCTTCTGAGGGGTTCTGTATGCTGGGATGAGCAGCAGGGAGAGTTGGTCGGACTGGCGGAGGTGGGGGAAGGGTTAGGCTCTGTAAGCGTGCTTAATGTTAGAGTAAACATGGTCAAGTGTGTTTTCTCCTCTGGTAGAACGCTTGACATGGTGGTGGAATTTGGGAAGTATAGTCTTAAGGTTGGCCTTGTCAAAGTCTCCTGCAATAAAATGAACACTGTTGGGGGGGGGCCGCTGCTGTTCTTTTATGGTGTTCAGCAGGACAGATAGTGCTATGCTAACATTAGCATGGGGTGGTATATACACAGCAGTGTATGTACCACCACTCTATAACAGCATTACTGTTCGCTCTCTGGGCAGAAAAAAAGTCGGACATCAAACAGACATGTACTCGAGGTCTGGGGAGCAATGTGTGTCTATGATAGTCCTGTTGTTACACCAGTCCTCATGCACGTAAATACAGTGACCCCCTCCCCTTTTCTTACCAGAGCTCTTGAACCACTCGCACCATCCTGTGGGGATCTGCGGGTGAAGCCAGATTTCAGTGATGATCACAACAAAGCAGTCGTGAACATAGCAATTTCCAGCCAGTTGTAGCTGTTGTAGTATTTTTTGGGGGGGATATGGCGTTGGAGAGATACAGGCTCGGTAGAACGGGCCGATATGGTTGGCGTATTAGCTTCAGCGTAAGGCCGGACCTGCAGCCCCGCTTTTGCTTCCTCTCCCTACGCCGGCGCCTTCCGGACCAGATAAGAATCTACGGAATACCCGGCGGTCTCGCTATGCCGTCTGGCACATTATGGGTGTAGTGAAAATCACTCAATGTTGCCATCTTGTGTCTGTACCCAATGACCAAAAGATCCTGATGTGTGTAGAGTTTGTTTGCAAATGCTACTGCATAAAAAAGGACAAATAAAAAATACAAAATACTGACATAGAGAGCCGTGATCCACTGTTTCTGTGCGCGACACCATCTTGAATATAAGATGAGTTTAAGATGAGTTCAATGTTCCATGTGGCTGGGGTCAGACTTGGGATGTGTTTACACCGAGATGAGTTGGTATGACATTTTTTTATTCAAATTCATCTCAATGTCTGTGACACCAGCAGTGTGGAAATCACGTGTCAGAGTAAAACTTCATGGCAAAAACGCCTACAGAGATGGTAAGTACTTCTCAGGTGTGAAAGCGCATTTTACACAAAGCAAAGCTGTGGAGTTGATGAAAACAAAAAAAGGAAAAAAAAGAAAAATGCAGGAAACCTTTGCAGGATAAGTCATTTGGTCACTTGTTTGTGTTTTAGGGTCACATGTAGCAGTAAAAATATCATCATTTGTTCACTAGGGTGCTTAAGTGGCTGCTGCTGTTTTGAAATTAGTGTTTTCAAAATTACGTGGAGTTTATAAGTCAAATCCCATGCTATTATTACATGTTAAACTTACATCATCAAAAGAGCCTAAGCATGAGAACCATGGTGGATCTAAGAGGTCTTGAGGCCAAAGGACTTTTCTTTAATCAACAAAAATCTTGGCTTTTTCCAAACAAAGGTCTCCTCTGACCTTAGCCATAGGGTAAGGACTGCCATCATCCAGCCTGGTAGAGGTCCTGCTACCTAGTCTCTCAAAATAACTTAGTTAAAAAGGTTTAGGGAATTGTAATTCCTCTAAAATGCCTCCCTTTGTAGGTATTACAACCACATCCTAGTAAGAGCAAACTATTGGACCAGACTCTAAACTCCGTGGAGGAACTGTATCTTCAAGCTTGTATGGAAACACCTTGGGAGTCATCCAAGAAGAGAGATATATGGGTATCCCTTCTGGATGTGGTACTTGCTCTAACTGTAACAATTTAGATGGACTTAAATGGTAAATGGACTTAACTTTTATAGCGCTCCTACTGACCACTTAAAGCACTTTACACTGAAGCCACATTCACTGATACATTGCTGGGTATAATGTTACAGGAGGCAGCTCAAATTGAACCTACAACCTGTTGATTGCAAGACGAGCCACTGTGCTACAGTCACCCCTTAGCTAATAAGTAGTGTATGTATAATAAAATGAGCTAAACTCATTGGGGGCTAAAGTCAAACTAGCCTGATTTAGGAAGCATTGCTACATTTGACCTCCTACACACCGTGTTATTTGATTTAAATGATCTACAGGCTACGGTCTGCCCTGGCTGCCTTATTCAAACCAAAAATGTCACTGCTATCAAAGTTCTTTAAGTTCCATTAATGCTCTAACATTAGGCATTTGAGACATCCTGTGTCTGTACTGACAGAATGCTGAGATTTAGACTAGAGATTGAGATGAGCACTTACACACTTTAACAACCAGATTAGGATTCTAATGCCTAGTAGACTTGTTTATTTGTCATTAATAATGTAGATTCTGCATACTTCTTGTTCAGTGTTTTGAGTGTGGTGTTATGAACCTCAGAGAAATACTTAAATTACCGACATAAAACTGTAGCGTACTGTCACTGATTGTACGTATATAATTTTAAAGTATTGATGATCAGTGATTTAAAAACAAAACCTACAGATGCGAATACAGACATAACCCCTTCACATTATAAATAAGTTAAAGGTTTAACGGGAATAAAGCCATTAATTAATACCAGAGGATATACAACAGATCCACATTAACACTGTCAGCCAGCACATGCACAGGCTCACCAACACACACACTTTCTAAACCCTCCAATCTCCAATTATTAATTAGTGGAAGTGAAATCTATGAATTACTTGCTCCATTATGTACTTTAGCAGCTTCAATTTGCATTGTGGTGTGTTTTTCTCTGGCCAGCAGATTAAAGTGGCTATTTGAAATCAATTTCTCTAATAACAGATCTTAACGAGCTCATCAATTAAGGCTTCGTTAATGGCTTGTTACTATCCCCTTGGTGGACGTGTGTGTAAATAGGTTGTGTGTGGTGCTGTCTGGCTGTGTTACTCCTGACGAAAACACACCCCAAACATATATCACCATGATTGGTCTGAGAGGGCCAGGCTGCTGGATATTGATAGGAGGCGACATGGGTGTTAGGCTTAACTTTTTGTCAACCTAACGGGAGCCTTAAAGGAGTATTGGACACACACACACACACAGGCTCATTTGGGGCAGGAGGTGGAGGCGTGTCCTGGCCTTCACAATTTTATTTGAAAGAGTCTTTATGCAAATGAGTGTGATAATGGTTTTCCAGCGCTGAGGTTGTGATTTCAATAAGTTAGCATGCTCACTGGGGCATTTTTCCATGCTAGAAAGACCATTAGCAGTTCAAATAGACAGACACACACTCACACGCACATACAGAGTTATGAGCCTGTGACCTCCTTCCTGACCCTTCCATTATTTGACGTGCACACAGGCACACCCCTTCTAAATTTAAGTGTTATATATGCATGAGTTAACTTAACTCCTAGCAGTGAGGCCTGTAATAAGCAGTTCATTCATTTAACCTCTGCTGCGGTGCTTTCTTTAAGCACCAATAAAGGAGGCTACATAGACTCACTTCAGGCACATACTCTGCATTGACCCATCTCACTACTACAACAGAGATTAAATTAGACCAACAAACCACCCTCAGTTCCTGCCAGCAGATTTATATTTTTGTAGATTGTTTCCAAGTCTTATTTCAATTTGGTGAGTTATCTTGCTCTTAGTCCCCCAGATATAACCTCTTCTTCATATACAAAACCTAGGAAGAACTAATATGACTGTGAAGTGGCAGTAGGCTCCTGGTTCTGAGCTATAAAAAAATTGGAGTTTTACCGCTTAGGGTGAGTTTTGTTCATGAGAGTTATATTCATGCTTTAGTCTTAAACTTCCACATTGAGATCTAAACTGGGACAGAAAAAAGAAGATCCCCAACAATCTATGTTTTTTTCCAACCATAATCATAATCAAAATATGCTGTATTTCCCAGGTTTGTGTACTCAAACTTTGTAGTGCTGAGCTAAATATATATAATATACACAATACACAATATAAGTGAAGTTCATTAACTAAAAAGGTGTATGTGAGAACACAACACTTTGGGACAGAAGTGGTGATTTATCTTGCGTAGGAGATGTTCCCTAGCCTAACCTGCTGCCCTCGTTCAGTCAGCAAAGTGATAATTCACTAACATTCACTATTAGGTATCTTAGAAGACCCAGCAATTTAGAGGTATTTTATACTGTTCTGAAAAAAGGCTGTTGCACAATTTATAGGCAGTTGTTACATTATTTTAAAAATACTTTCCAGCCTAACCTAAACTTAGCAAATACTATGCCATAAAGACAAAAAAGGCAGACAGTCAGATAGTGTATCAATTTTATAACAATGTGGTTGGAGTAGAAGATGTTGTATATAACATATAGGTCTTCTAAAACCTATAACTCACATACAACACCACTTCTAGAAGTGTGGTGTGGGTTATAGTTTTATCATAAGTACATTCACATATACCTAGGTGTAGTTTAGCAGAAAAAGAAAGCTGCAAACTGCAGCTCATTAATGAACATTTAGGACTCTTATCATGTGATGTGTCTGCAGTAACTGGGGGAGACTCTCAGCCATGTCTCTGTTCTCATCAGCTGCCTGTTTATCAGCAAACTCGCACTTTAATGATTGATTCACAGAGAACTAATTATGACACCTCCGTTCGCTCATTAAGCTACACAGCTACAAATGATTAATTGATTTATCACATTTTCCCAAGGCTCCATTTATAATCTCATGCTGAAATGAGTTTGTAGAAATTAGGGTGGGGGGTGACGTTGTTAAGGGACGGGTAGGATTTGATTGAAGGAAGGGTTAGAAAAAGAAGTAAAAGATGGAGATGGTTGGAAGGGAGAGGTTGGAAGTGTTGGTAAGATTTAAAGTGTGGAGATTAAGGAATGTTGATACTTAATTGCTGTTTATTATTCAAATGTGAGGGAAAAATCATCCCCCCCCCCCCACCTGCCCACCTGAGATGAGTTTCAGACTTCAGTTCAGAATGCCGAATCAAAAACTTTAGTTTAACTTTTGGCACGAGAGTAAAAACGTAATGTTTTTTCTCATGTGTTCAAAATTAAAGCAAGCTGGTATGTGAACTACAGACTGCAGCTCTGGTTAGTGTTTTATGCTTATACACATTTGCTTGAATTACTAGCCAGTGACACTTCTTAGAGCTTGTTAGCTGGAGTTATGTGAATTGTTTCAAAAGACCTTGAGTCATTAACAAAATAAACATAACTTACTTCTGACATTCTCCCTCTCTTCAGCTGCCTGTATCACTGCAAAAATACTCTCATTAAAATAAAACCATTTGATGCTGTGTTCAGTCAGACATCCTACATTTTAATTTACTAACTACACAATTAAAACTTTGAACACTGCAAAGGCCATTTTGATGGCTGCATTAAAACCTTAATCAATTCATTGTCATAGTTATCAGCTGTAGTGCTCTCATACACCTGCTTTTAATTTCATCATCACCAGCAGTAAAACAGGAGCTGGCATCTTCACCGAAGTCTTAACCTTAATGCTACACAAAAGCCTCCTTGTGTTTCCTCGTGCCTTTTTCCTTTAGCCTTGTAACTCTGTGTTTTTGTCTCCAGGTACTCTCAAGCCTTTCCGCATTGTTGTGTCCTCTCAAGCTTTCAAGGATAGTGTTTAGTCAAAATATAAACCTATGGATCAACCTTCCACAACTGGTAAAACCCCCTCTCTACACGTTTGATGAGAAATTTGCTCTTCAGATGCACCTTTATTTTTAATCTATCACCTCAGTCCTTCTCTTCAGATAATAGCATGATTACATATTTATGGCCAAGGACTACATGCTCTGATTTCGCCTGATTAACAGAGAGAATGAATATTAAGGCACATCTACATTGGCCTTCCAAAAGAGGTTGTACAACATGGTACTGATCATGATTTAGCTGGTGCCAAGCTTAGCACTGTAAATTGGATCTCATCCCAAATCTTTCAGTACACCCAGTATGACAAAGTTAGCCTTATCCCTTTTTTTCTGTTGAACTCCAAGTTGTTTAATAGGTCAATTGTACAAACACTTTCCTATATGGTGTTTTTTAACGGGCTGATTGGAACCCCGTTCGGTTCAAGACTTTTACCATGCAAATCCAGTTAGGGTAGAGATATCTCACAGAGAGTTTCTTTTGGTGGGGGTTTTAACAGTACACACTAAATCCAGCCGTTTAACATCTCCTTCCACTGTTTCACAGCTCCCAAGACCTAACCAGCCAGATGCAAAACCTATGCCGGTCAATAGACCCTAATGGAAGTGGAGGATGCAGTTTCCGATCACTTAATTTCCTCATGTCCCATCAGGGCAAGAAATATTTTCCGTCTGTAGACAATGAGAACTTCGATCAGTGCAAACTCTTAACTAAACTACTAAACCAAACCCTTGCCAAGCCCCATTAAAGGATGGGTGATCTCTGTCACAAATCACATAACAAACAAAACCACTGATTTTAATCATTTCTGGAAATCACCATATCATAACCACTTTCAACATGTTTCCTTCCACTAATTCTTTTATAATCCCGGGTTTTGACTGACCTCAGAAAAAAAATCCACACCTTAGCTGGTCCAAAGCCCAGATTGAATTATGGTCCACAGACTGTCTCTCCTCCTGCCTTCTGCAGTTGAAACCGTAGATCTTACCTTGGTTCCTGATGAGTATAAGGGTCTTTCTCTAGTCTTTAGTAAAGACGGAGCCTGTTCTCTACTTCCTCACACACCATACGACTTTACTACTTATCTCCTTCCTAGAGGAAGTATATCAATGAGTCCTTAGGCTTCTTCTTTGTCTCTAGGAGCACAGATCCCTATATCCCTGTATTGACAACAGAGGCACTGCAAAAACTGGCACCAATCCCCACTAGTCATGTTCGCATTTGAAGCTTCTCATTGATCAAACATCTTCCCCAAACTTGAACACTCTCTTCAGGGAGGCACCTTTGGAATACTTTAAGAACTATTCATTCAAACTTTGTAAAGCAACATCCATTTGTGAAGCTCTCATTGATCCTCTACTCTAAGAAACTTGCTTATCAATAACCCCATGTTATCCTCATCCTGCAAAACGTCTTACAAAACCGATTGTATGTCAAACCCATCTGCGGATGATGAGCCCTTACCCACAGCAGCACAGAGCAGCAGCTCACCTGTGTGCCCCCTGAGGTGGAAAAGAGACCAAAACAAAGACAACACAACCCCATTTCCCTGACAACCTCTCAAGGATGTCCAAGAATATGGACTAGCCCGCCCCACATGTGCCCACAATAAAGCTAGCTCTCTGCTAGCCATTCCCAAATGTCTCTGGATCCACATAGTCGAACTCCTTATTGGACTTCTATTATGAGAAGGTATCGCCATGATACTCACTATTGCAGATCCGTTTTCTAAAACACCCAACCACTTTACAGACCAATAAGCTCTGTGAGAAGCTTGTCTTTTGTTACCATGGTAGTCCCTAAGAAAATTTGTCTGACTGTGGCCCTATGTTCACATTGCAGGTTTGGAAACACTTTGGCTCTGCTTGAAATACTCATGTCAATCTAATCACGTTCCTCAGTGCCGGTCTCTAGTAACCTCTAGTTGTGTTTCATCCCTGTCTTGCTGTTGTATCCCTTGTAGTTTTGTTTTTGCTCATCGTCTCAAGTTTTTTGCTCCAGTTAAAATAGATTCTTTGTGCTCACTCAGGATCTCCAGTCAAAGCCCTTCCAGACTCACCTCTTTCTGCAGCAGCTCTCTGGTCTAGTCCTTCCACCTTTGTTGCCGCTTCTCGTCTGCTCAGCTCGATCTGCCTATTCCAGCCACAACCATCCAACCTGCCGCGAACCCCCTGGACAACCAAACCTATGGACTCACACCGGATCCTCAGCTCTCTCGGTTCCCCTGCCGTCACCACCTTTTTGTTTGTCAGAAGACTGGTAACAAGCCATTAATTTTTGACAGGTATAGTATGTTGAGTTGTTTTTCATCTTTACCTTCAAAGCAGTAGATTTCAAGGACTATGGTTAAAGACCCCCTGTATTAGACTTTAAAAAACATTAGCCAAAAGGTAAACTAAATAGTAGATCTATTTACTCCAGATAACAGCTAATCTGCTATTTAAAGGCACTTAAACACCAAACTGGATAAAAATCAGTTGTGAAGGATCTATAACAAAAGGCTTCATGATAGATAATATTCAAAACGTGTTGTGGTCAAAAAAAATTTTAATGCCTATCGCGCTACGCTAAATAAAGTGCAAATGTGCTATAAAAGGCGGCGCAGTAAAATAGTTGAGCTCTCTCAATTAATGACTAAATATGAAAACCTTTAGGGAGCACAATTCTGCAAGGCAAATGGCTGATCATTAAAGTGACTTAAAAACTACAGCATGTGCAAAATCTCAATTTTTCTTCTCACTACTAAGGTGTTTGTCCAACATCAATATGTGCAATAACAGGTAATCACAATAATAGAGCTCTTTAATTTCTTTTCCTGTAGACTATGAATATAAGCTGATGTTGATGAAAGTCTAAACACTGTCAAAGAATCTTTCTGAGCTCTACGAAAAATGTATTTTCTCTCCAAGAGCTGCAAAAACAAAATTGTGACATTCTGTTCCAGCAGCTGTGGTTCTTGATCAGCAATGTTGTTCTAGATTAGATTGATGCAACACAAACTGTTAGTTAGACACGGATTATTTCAAAAACCTATTCATATACAACAGCTGGACTAGTGTAGCTGTAGAGGGAGAATAGAAATCCAAACCAAGTACAAACTTTGAGGCCAGAATGAGAGATAGAAAATGAACCTTTAGGTCCTAAATGTCATAAAACTATTACTTTATACACATTGGAGAAACAAATGTGAGAACTACGATTTTTCCCAGACCTACCACCAAAGCTCCATCAATCATTTTGTTAAGTACCTCCTAGCACAATGCCTCTGTGATTTTGGTCATCTCTTACCACCAGTCAGTCACAGCAGATGGCTGCTCAAACCTTAGCCAGGTTCACTTTGCAATCCTGAGGGTCAGTGCAGATTTTTTAACTTCCTCAAATCTGTTTGGCTTCCATGGATAGAAAACCTTGACCCGACAGTAATTTTAAACGTAACTGAATTATTTATAATTAGAATGTGTTTAATGTATAACTAAATTTGAGCTGCCTGTCTTCCAAAGTTGGTTGAGATGACCTTTGTTGTGGAACCGAGTTGCCCTGGAAATTATTTGTTCTCCCGTTGGGTCGGTCTTGTCTCGACCTGAAGATTAAGACCGAAAGGTTATAGGATATTTTTTATTCTCAATTCATTCACTAGCTTGATTCTGGATCTCACTAAATTATTCTGTAGCAAAAACAATTGAATTATTCTATGCATTTTCCACTGTGATGAATCCGGTAGCTTTTTTATTCCTTTTATTGTGTGCTGTGGAGAAAGTCTGTTTTTCCTTAGAGTGTTTCTCTTGTTCCTGGTTTTACTGTTGTGTTTGTTCTTCTCTTTTTTATGGTTTCAGGTATCACAACACATTTCAGTGTTCTGTGTGTAACTATGCATGTGCGGGCTAAACAAACAATTGCCCTATTAAAATAAACTGATTTGGCTTCAAACATACAAGAATCTACTTTTCCTAATAAACTTTTTGGTCATCCAAGTGTAACATCTGGACACACTTGAGATTATCAGGAATATTACTTTTCTTAAATATGTAACATTTCTTTTATGAAATTAACTTTGTGTCAAGATCATATTTTGTCAACTTGAACTCTTAGAAATGCCTCAAACACATGCGATTTACACATCAGGATTTATCAGCACCCATTACGTGCATTACAAATCTGAAGGCCTTTAATGAACAGTTTTGCAGAGCAGATTGTGATTGCACAGTGAATAGAGAAGGCCCAACGTTAGATGGAGCTGAGGATCTCTGAGGCAGAGGAAGAAGGGAAAGAAGCATGCAGGAGGGAGAAAGAGAAGGCCCATCAAGAGACAGAGTAATGAGTTGGTGAGGCTCGGCTGCCTAACAATAGCGGCTATGTGTCGCTGCTTAGCCTGCTGCTCTCCACCTATTTATCATAATCACAGCCAGTTTTCTCATTAGTGGAAACCATTAGCCTTAAAGCTTTATCGGACTCTTATCAGTCCCACCACTACAACATCACGGAACTCTGGTCTCACACACTCACACACCATAAAACCCTAGAACCACTACAAGCAGTGCTGCTCCGTCCCAGTAACAGGAACAGTTCCACCGGCTCCACTGGCACACACGGCCTTGCTCACCAGTCTCATGAGGAAGTCACCAGGCTCACATTTAACTGAGCAACCCCTGCAGTGCCAGCATGAGTTAGAAAGCACACCCATCCCAATCTGGCTCCATTAGCAGCGTATGGGCTTTGTTCAGCTGTCAGGATGACCAATGATGTCGCAGCGCTGCTTGATTCATGGCAGCGACCCGAAGATCACATCTGATGGGAGCGTCAGGCCAAACGACCAAACACACCCCCAGCAGCCCATTATGGGCTATTTATCTAACTGGACATCTAATGGGAGAGCGCTTCTTTTCCACTTCGACACTGTGATGTTATCACGGACGGCTTAGTTAAGACTTGGACTGTTTGACTGGGGCTATCTGAGGTGGTGCAGGTTAATAACTGAAATAGCTGTTAACTTCTGAAACAGATGAAAAGGAATTAGACTTGAATGGGCTGGGGGATGCTCCTGGGGTTTGGAATCATTGCTGTGTGCTGAGAGATATCTGGGATCATGTCGTCAGTCATTCTCTGGAGACCCATGAGCTGCACTAACACTGTTCAAAAGAATCCACAAATGATAGTCAATTGTTCTAGTAAGGTAAAAAAAAATGTTGTAATTATTATATCAACAGAGAATTTCCAGAAATGATATAAAATATACTTAGAAGGCACAAGTAAGGCATTAAACCTGCTTAAACGCTCAGAGGTCTGTCCAACCTCTCCACCACTTTTCTTTTGCCAGATTCTTAGTATTTTTGAAATTCAGGTACAGTTTGCTTCTTTAGGGTTACCTTGTGTCGTCAGGGTAAGACTCAATTCAGACATTTGAACGTGGTGAATCATAATTTTAAACCAAAAGTTCTATCAACTGTGTCACAAAACTTGTCTTATTGTCTCCCTTCAATCAAAAATAAAGAGAAATTTAAAAATCAGTTTTCTTTTTTTAGCCAAATAATGAAACTGTTTAGTAACACACTTGTTTAACATTTAATATTGTTCAATTCATTCCATTATTGTCTTATCTGCTATAAATAGGAAAGTCCATCTATCCTACCTTCAGCGGTCATCTGGATAACATAGGCTACGCTCACACAGCACGTCTTCCTCAATTTCAGTTCTTGTGCTTCAACCCCAAATTTCCTTTGCATGGTCTTTCAATTAGTAATTCAAAGAAACTGGCACCAGAATTCTGTGTGAATAGTTTACAACCCAAAAATGACCCCCAACCACAGAAGAATGTGGACGTCACACTGCAGTAGAGTGTTTACCTTAATAACGATGGAGGCCACCGTCTGTAGATGGATGTTAAACTTTCTGAGCAACGAAGGATGACCACAAAATCAGAACAAGAGGAAGGAAGCTGAGAAATCAAGAAAGCTAAACGTAGCGCCGCTTGCTTCGACTATTGTTTATGACCATATTTACCATGTCTGGCTTCTTCTGGTGCAGAATTATGATGCATGTCTTATATCAACATCATACAAGTCGGATAAAATGTGACATGACTATGGGATATGAATCTGAACCAGTGTTGCCTGCTGTGTGAACATATCCATAGAGACACAGGACAAACAACCATGGATGTTCTCACACCTAAAAACAATTAAGAGAGACAAATATAGCTGCATTCATGTTTTTAGACTTTGGGAATAAGTTGGAGTACCCTAGGAGGACTCTATGTGTATGTGTTTAAAAATGACCTTGTTGTTGCAAGGTAACAGTGCTTCCTATGGTGCCAGCCTAGAAAAAAAGTCACCTCATCCAAACTTAATGACTAACATTACTCAGATAACCTTCCCTACTACCACCCTATTCACACAGAACACAAATATGTCCACTTGGTTCCAGTAGACGTCCCTGCAGACCTCACCTGCTGCATGTGTTCCCAGGGTAGCAGGCATACACAGTTACAGTGGGAAACAATGATGATTAGGTCTGACAGAACCTTTTATCTGATGTGTGATATATTGGAAAGTGCAACAGAAGAAAGTTCAAACACTATCCACAGTGTGTGTATAGTTAAAATAATATTGCCCCATTTCTGTCGGCTTAAACTCATTATTTCTTTTTGCTTTAAAGAGCTTCCACTCCTCGCAATCTTCCAAATCATTGTTTTTATTCTTCATAGTGATCACCTCCTCCTCTTTTAGTTGTCTATCTCCCTCATCCATCTACATCTTGCCGATCTTTCTTCATCTTCCTCTCCACCCCCTTCTCCATGTCATTAAGCCCTCCGCCTGCCCAAGCACTAAAACATGTAAAAGAGCTTCCCATTTTGGGAGAGATTTGTTTGTGGCATTAATAGTCCTTAGTTTTCCACACGGTTTCCCATCAGCCAGAGACATTAGAAAGAGAAGTGAGGTGCAACACATCTCGCCTCACAACCTCTCATCCTCTCATATCGGCCTCATCTGTCACACTGAGGCAAAGGAAGAAAATAAGCAAAGAGAAGATAGCAAGTAAGCATAAAGAAAGCTAATGTTAGGGAGCATATAGAACATGGACAAAATGAGTCCCTTCACTACTTTGATACGTGCTTTTATACTTTTTATTGAGGAATCCTAATTATTCCTTTTTTTGATTCTTTTTATCCTACTGCCATTTTAAATGTTACCATTTATATTAAGCAACTACTTGTAATTACGATGTCCATCCATAGATGTAGTGTGACAAACAAGCCCTATAGTGCCTAACTGTGCAGCAGAACGAACTAGTGTTTCTAAATCCCGTAGTGGCAGCTGGTTTCCTTTAGAAGGCCCCTTATTAGTCAATTTGTGTAGAAACTGTTGATAGGGCAGCTAAGCTTGTGTTCACCAAAAAAACTGTTTTTTATGGAAGAGTCATATTTCAAAAACGTGTAGTTGGCAGTTAAACAACAACTCTGCACATCAGCAACATCCTCAAGTCAACTGGTGGTGGCAGCTTTATGCTGTGGGGATGCTGGCTTCGTTAGGGTCAGAGTTGATAGTATCGACTTAAATACGAAATAACTTGAAACGTACCATCAGAGCTAGGATAGGACATGGGATGGTTCATATTAAAGCACATTTATCGTTTAGGCTGGCCTTGTCAAAGTCCAGAAATAAACCAATCAAGAATGAGGTGATATGCTGCATATGTCTCTGTTAGAACAGGTTTCCATGGCAGAAGATGTACAGATTTGGTTGGAGGACAAAAACACACCAGTGGAAACACATTTCTGTAAGAATCAAAACTGATTATAGTCACGGTTCTTTGACTTGTACAATATAGAGATCCACCAAAAAAAACGTCGGCTCAGGGCTGATTAAGGTCAGGGTCTTGAAAATTCTACATATTGTCGTATTTTTGATTCTGATAAATCCGCTATATTCTCTGGTTTTAACATCGCCTACATATTAGTTTTGTATTGTTAAAAAATGCTGAAAACCATTTAATTTTTTCCTTCTTAACAATCAGAAACTACAGTGTCTCAGTTTATCACATTTTATCTTGATAAGATAATCTAAGGTTTGTTGCTGTGAAAAGGTTGAAGTTGTGTGAAAACTGTGAAAGCTTGTTTGATATCCAGACTTTGAAATCCCATCTGAAACAAAATGCTGAGCAAAAGTCACGAGGAGGAGTCAACGAGAATCACAAAATTAATGGTAAAGAACTCTTTCTCTTAAATTCCTTGAACATGTCCTCCAAACTCTCTCCATCATCCTTTCTTCCCTCTCAGCTTCCACTGAGCCATCACTTGGTTCTGTCACCTGCAGCCAACCTGCATCTCTGTAATTAATCCAACCAGAGTGCGAACATTTTCAGGTCAGTTCCTCCCTCTTTCCTTTCTTCTTCTTCATTCCCTCTCCTCCACTGTCACCCCCACTCCCCCATTTAAGTTAATCACAGTTGTTCGAGGCAAAAAGCAGACGTTAACGGCTTGGTGCGTCAGGAATGGTCCTGCGCTTCCCGCCGCTAATCGGACCGTTACAACTGAGAAGCTTTGCATTATGCAAATCACTGGCCGGGAACATGTGACATTTGTAGGGGAGCAGGGCGACAGGGCGATGGAGTCTGGCTGATTTAGACATTAGTCCCTGTCACAACGCAACACACATGCTGCTCATTTGCATATGAACACAGCACACACTCTTTTATACGCTTACACAAAAGCACGGCAGCATCTCGTTACAGCAGCTTTTCATCCTCTTAGTATTGATAAGACACTTTGGCCTAAATTGGCCAGTTTAGTTTTTCTAAACTGATTCTGATTCTGTGTTTACAGTTGCAGTCTGGGCTCAGTTGGGTCCTGCTAGGCTTGATTATTTTTTATATATGCACAAGGCGGACCTGAAGTTTCAGGGTCATAAATTTAAATTTATAACAATGTAAGAACAAATTAAGGCAAAACTAGTAAGTACGTTGGATAGGCACATGAGAGGCGACGCAGCTCCCTCTCCATTCTCCATCGTTTGCCCTCCTACAGCAAACTGGTTCACATGTGGTCTGGCGTTGCTGCGGCTGCACAAGAAAGTAAAGAAAGAGTTTTATGGACAGACTAATGAGCAGCGAGTATGTTACACACTGGAGTCTGCAACCACTTTCAACATGGAGGAAAACATCCTCTTAGCTTCTGCAGTGCTGTCGTCGCTGTGGTGTCCTGTGTGTCGGGTTTCATCCCCAGTTTCCTGTTTGTCTGTGTGATCTTAACCCCTGACTCAGGTCACCTCTCAGACCAACAATTGTTTAGTTATATTGTGTTTTTTTCTAAAAGAGGGCAGCATTCTGATACATAATCTGAACTACAATAACAATTATAGACATTCAGTATTTTTGGGTGTCAGTGACAACATCTGTTTGTGAATAAGAAATCTGAAAATACATGAGAATCCTTTAAAAACTCTTTAATAAATGTCCCAACAAATCTATTTTACACTGTGTTGAACCGTCTTGGCACCAGAACAGAAGCTAACACCATCAGTCTTCGCCCTCTCAGCTCTAAGGCCTTCAGTCTTCTGGCAAAGTAAGGCTGAAATAAACTGAAGCCAGTAGAGGTACAGTAGCACTGCTGATCATATCTTGGCTTCCTAAGCTGCATTTTATTTTGAATACTTTAAACATGTGGACAGGTGCATTTTCTGCAAATAAAATGAACACTGAAGAATAGATAAGTGGAGGTCAGCTGTTTTGCATTAGTTTCAATGATGTGCCTCTGTTTAGTTTCTATTTAAAGAGGCACAAATACTTGTTTTTTGGAACTTTGTAGTGTTTTTCTGATATGGGTTTAAGTCTTTCTTGTAATTTACAGCTAGTCTGATGTAGTCTCTTTGTCACTGCAGTTCTTTTTTCTGTCTCCCCTCCACATGCAGTGTGCAACATTGGGACATTCTTTCATCTTAACCTGATCCCTATCTGTATTCATAGAGCGTAGGCTGTAATAAGAGGCCATAATGAATGCTAACCAGATCTTTTAACCAATGGCTAACTGACGTTCCTACACATACATCCAATGAGCTGTGAGGAATCTGCTGGCTAACACACACAGTGTGCCAATGTATAATAATACATGCTAAGCTGTGTCTGGCTCAGCGCACCTTAACTGAACACCATAATAAGTTCATCAGAGGGAGGAGAATAGTGGGTATGCAGAAGAGGACGGTGCAGATGTGGATGAGGATGAGGAACAAATGAAGGAAGTGAGAAGAGAGATGGAGGGCAGTGAGAGTTGTGTTAATAAAGAGATAAAAACAAAGTTAGAGATTAATAAGGTTTATGATACTTTAAATAACATGGTGAAGATTGGATTTTGCTGCTTCTTGAAAAATCAAAGAGTACAGATCAAATGTCCAATCCAAAGTTGAGAAATTATTCCTTATTCTAATACGTCAGATAAACTACAAAACTGCAGTAACTGTTTATTACAAGTAAGTAAAACAGAGTTTTACCCGTTGTTTTTAATTTCTGTTTAACAGAGATGCTTGATGGTCATGCACTTTTTAATGTCTTGTATGTTTTTCATGTAATATATATTCAGATTGGAGTCTATTTCACTTGTCTGTTACCAAGATATCCATCACTGTTGCAGCATAGAGATACAGAACAAACAACCTCAAACTAACTGAACAGTTAGGCAACAAGTAGTTTAGTCATCAGGTTACATGATATTACTTCAAATTCAAATCTACTTTCAGCTTTTTAGGCTACCAGCACCTGTAATGAAAGGTTCCAATTGATCCTAGTTTTCAAACAGAGCGTTTATTTCAGTTTTTTGTTGAGATGAGTTTAAAATGTTTTCTATCTAAAGAAATCCAGCAGATCACATCGTGTCATTGGTTTGCCGCATTCACTTCTTCTTACCAGCTTGCAGAAACAGTGAACAGTAGCTTTCATTGTGGTGAAGCCTTTGTTCTGAGCATGCATGTAGTGACAGTGAAGAGAAAAGACTCTTGTTTAACAAGAAGAAGCAGAACTAAAAAGACGCCAGAGACGTCGCGGGGAAAACGGTCGTCTTCTGGATGGAGACAGAGATGGTGAATTGGAGCTTGAGGTGAGTCTTGGTGATTTGAAGCGGACTTACTTGTGGAAGATCCAAGGGAGATGCCAGGAGGACTTAGAGGGTCTGAGTGACTGAAATCCTGATGGTCTCGGTTGTCCAGGTGGTTCTTGCTGGAGCGGGCAGATTGAGCTGAGTGAGCAGAGCGGTGACCAGAGCTAGACAGGATGATCGGTAAGCGGCAACTGAGGGGGGTAAGTTTGGTTTCTGCAATCCTGCAGACAGTGGTGGAGAAGTAGACTTTGGTTAGATCGGAAAAACACGAGGGAGAAATATTAGTAGCAACACGAAAGCTGAGACACAAGAGAATAACTAGGAAACACTAGAAACTAGATTGCTCGAGAAAGTGGCGCTAAGGAAAACACTCCTACCGGTAGCAACTTATACCCCTGTCAGGGGTATAAGTAACTTATACCCCCCCCCCAATGACCGCCACCAGGCGGTCCAGACGAACAGGAGGAAGCCTCGAAGTCCATAATGAGACCAGGATCTAAAATGAAAGAATGGGGCACCCAGCTACGTTCCTCATGACCGTAGCCCTCCCAGTCGACGAGATACTGGTGTCCCCGACCTTGTCGACGGGAAGCCACGATCCTGTGGACGTCGTAGGCAGGGTGCCCATCAATGATACGGACGGGTGGAGGGGTGCTGGCTGGAGGGCACAAAGTGCTGGTTTGAACTGGTTTAATCTGGGACACATGAAAGGTGGGATGGACTCGGACACTAGAGGGGAGACGGAGGCAAACAGTGGAAGGACTGATGACTGAAACGGGGGGCCAGTTTTCTAGAAACGGACTTGAGAGGGATATCTCGGGAAATTGGCGTACCTCTTATTTTGATCCGCGTTGGAGGGCAGCAATGGTTTGAGTCCAGTAGCGATGGGTTCGGCGGATGTGGTATCGAACAGAGGTTGCCGTGATATCCCCCTCATCAGGTGGGAACAGTGGTGGCTGGTAACCTAGGGAGATCTCGAAAGATGAAAGGCGAGTAGCTGCGGAGACGTGAGAGTTATGAGCATATTCGACCCAGGGGAGAAACTGGTTCCAGTCAGACTGATTAGAGGTGGTAAGTCAACGTAGGGTAGGCTCGATATCTTGATTTAGACGCTCTGTCTCACCGTTAGTCTGAGGCGGGAATCCAGACGATAAATTGACTTTGGCCCCCAGTGCTAAACAGAACTGTTTCAAGACTTGGGAGGTGAACTGGGGGCCACGGTCAGACAGAACTTCCACCGGGATGCCATGAAGGCGAAAAACGTGTTTAACAAGGAGTTGAGCTGTCGGGTAAGCAGAGGGTAGTTTGCGTAGAGAGGCAATCCAGTGACAAAGTCGAGAGCGATGTGGGACATAGGACGCTTAGGGATCTCGAGCGGTTAAAGAAGGCTGGAGGGAGGTTTATAGGAGGACTTATTGCGGGAGCAGGTTGGACAGGCTGTGTTGTAGCTGTGGATGTCTCGTTGCATGTTCGGCCATCAGAAACGTCTGGAGATGAGTGCAGAGGTCCGACTGAAACCAGGATGACCAGAGAATCTTGCTGTATGGAACCAATGAGTAACTCGTGAACGGATGGATGAAGGAACGAAGATGGTCCTCTGTGGATGTGGACGAGGGTCAGGTTCACGGCAGAGAGCATTACTTGTGATGTCTTTGATCTCCCTGGTCACCGAACCAACCACGCAGTCTGAAGGAATGATGGAAGCCGGGTCCTGAGGATCGTCTTTTGGGGAGAACTGACGGGAAAGAGCATCTGGTTTAACATTCTTAGAGCCAGGCCTGTAGGAGATAGAAAGGTTGAATCGTGAGAAAAATAGGGACCAACGAGACTGTCTTGGGTTGAGGCGTTTTGCAGCTTGAATGTAAGCTAGGTTCTTGTGATCTGTCCAAACCAACACCGGGTGAACTGCACCCTCCAGCCAGTAACGCCATTCATCAAGGGAGAGTTTGATGGCAAGTAGTTCTCTATCTCCCACATCATAGTTCCGCTCGGCTGGTGTTAAGCGGTGAGAGAAGAAGGCACATGGATGAATGGAGTTGTCGTCTTGAGAACGTTGAGAGAGAACAGCCCCGACCCCCGTGTCGGACGCATATATCGATCTAATATAAACTGTCTCTGGGGATCGGGCTGAACTAGAACTTTGGTAAACTGCAGTTTTAGCTTATTGAAAGCGGTGTCTGCTTCGGGAGTCCAGGAAAAGGAGCAGCGAGTTGGCTGTAGTTTCGAATGAAGCGATGGTAAAAATTAGAGAAACACATAAAAGTTGAAACTGCTTTCTGCATTCCGGTGTGGGCCAATCCTGAACGGCTCTAATCTTAACGGGGTCTGCTCGAATCTGCCCGCCCTCAAAAATGAATCCTAAAAAGGTTATGGATGATTTGTGGAATTCGCACTTTTCTGCTTTAACGAAGAGACGATTATGGAGCAAGCGTTGGAGGACCTGACGAACGTGTTGTTTATGTTCGAATGGATTTTTGGAGAAGATGAGAATGTCATTGAGATAAATGAAAACGAAAAAGTTGAGGAAGTCGCGCAGAACATCGTTAATTAAGGCTTGTAAAACTGATGGAGCGGAACGGCAGCCTAAAGGCAGAAGGAGAGGCAGTTAGAAGAATATGAGGTAATCTCCCTCCAGTTTATGGTGGGATTGTGAAATTGTAACCAGTCCTAACCGACAGTGATATTAGGTTGCGCAGAAGGAAATACAAAAGCAGACCGAAACTCCTTATAATTTCCTGTAGTAATAAACTCAATGGGATTGATGATGTGTGTTACTTGGGGAAGTCGATGACCATCCAGGGCGGAAACTCGGAGGGGAACATCTAGAGGCTTGGTGGAGATCTGGAGCTGATCGACCAAGGATTGAGCAATGAGGGACTGCTCGCACCCTGAGTCGACCAGTGCTTTAAGATGAACTGGGTTATTGTTGTGAATAAGAGTAGCGGGTAGAATGAGCCATGGCTGTTGTTTGTTATCTTTGTGGTCTGTCAATGGCCTCGTGCTCACAGACGGACCCTCTCGGGGAGCTTCTCCTTCTTTAAAAGCGGGCAATGACCAATGTAGTGTGAAGAGTTGCCACAATAAAGACACTCACGGGACTGCATCCTCCGCTGCCGTTCCTCGGGTGTTAGCCTGGTTCGTCCAACTTGCATGGGCTCTGGTCTTGGTGAAGGTGACCTGTGGGACTACGGTACCGGTCTGGGCTCTGTCTCGACTGATGGCGGGGGAGAGGACTGGTTAGCAGCAGGAGTCTGGCTAACACAAGCTCGCCGATAAGCCCTCATCCTATTCCTCTCTATCAATCATCTCGTCAAGAAAGGGAGGCTCATCTAGTGAAGTCAATTCATACTGCAACGGGTGGTTGAGAGCGGCATGAGTTCTAAACTAAATAAAAATAAACTGCAACTCCGCGATGAACCGGAACCGCGAGCGGCGGAGATGGAGGAGACGGTGGTAGGTAGGCTACAACGCCCTTGTATGGGGGGGGGGTAAGCTTCAGCGGCGCGGGGATTGAGATTCTGCAGGAGGTGAGTTATTTGATCAAGTGTTTGGTTAGTCATGTTCTGTTGATCTGAAAGGAACAAAGTACAGACTGGTGGGCTTGAATCATGTTGGATTGTTCGGCAATTACCCTCCTGAGAGCCTGTTGTGGGTCAACTTGGCATGAGTGCTCTGTCATATTATGTAACCTTTTGACCCACATTAACAGAGGAAACAAATAAACATTTTTTTCTTTGTTATACATAGTCCACAAACTTCCACAATTGCTTCTCCTTAGTCTGCAATGTTTATTCACCAGGGACTCACGTTTGAGCTCAAGAGGTGACACAAGATTTCCTATCTGTTATCAAAATGTTCATTAGTTAAACCGGCTCCTGTGCTGCACAGGTTCTGAAATTCTTTTTTAGTTTTAAACCAGATGTAACAGAACCTTTGAACACTTCCAAAGACTTTACCCTTGGTTTCATCAATACCCCCACAACCCTACAATAATAAATGGATGACTGAAGGAGGGAATGCTGCAAGTCAACGACTTGATGTAGTCTGTTGGATTTCCTCAGATTAGAAAATGTTCCTAATCATGTATCTATGATTGAGTTGATTTTCTTATAAAGGGCCTTGAGATAACATCTGTTGTTAATTGGCGATATATAAATTAACTGATTCTTGATTCTTGGATATTTAAGATGGCCTTTGAGTCTTCTTTGGCCAGCAGTAGTTTAGCTTCAGTATTTCTCCTTGATCTTAATTCCTAAACCCGAACAAATGTGTGTGCAGAGCTGTGTTCTGGCTTCTTCTGTAACCTCCTGGATTGGTTGATGGTGGGCTTTTAGGCATTTTGGTGGATGTCCATTCCTAAGAGCTTCACCACCATTCCATATTTTCTCCATTGTTAAACAGTTTTTGTTTCACAGGAGAAATAATTTGGTAGGTCTCTCTAGACTGAAATAAGTTTGTTTCATTTAGATTTTTACACATTTGGGCAGTCTTCATTTGGCCTTCTTTACACCATCAAACTGGTTCTATTTAGAAGATTCCAGAGTCATCAGTCAAGCATGAGTGTGTGTGATATATGAAAACTAACAAAACATGTCCCATCACTGTTAATTTAACTGACTTAATTTTCTCTCATTTAAAGATTTCTGTTAGCATTTATCCATGTTGTCTTTGTTTGATGGACTGAAACATTTTTAATCTACAACGGTGCAAATGAACTCCCTGTTTTTCTACCAACACTTTCTAGAGCTGTATCGGTTATATTTTCTTTTTATTAAGGTAAAATAAATCAGTAGAACCAAAAGTAAGATAGCCTAGGCTTTTCATCCTGACCAATAGGGAAACGGTTGTTTTGGAAGTCCGAAGCTGATCTTTAGTAAGTTAGCCCCATGTTAGCAGGTCAGAACCTGGCCCTTTAAGAGAAAATTATGATTTCATATTGCGTACTCTGATCGATAAACACCAAAGAATAATGAGAAGAAGAAGAGTGAGCTCAGAATTCTGTGCACTGGCACATCTCCACTCTCCTTTTGTCTCTGTGTGTCTAGCTAATTCAACCTCTCGTTAACAACGCTTCTACAGCCAATTACCATAAATCCGTGTGAGCTGCTGCAATTAACAGTAATGAGGCAGTGCTGCATGTGTTTCTACTGTTGTAATTAAGCCAGTGTTCTGTTAATTAGTAAAATGTGAGTGGGAGGTTTTATGCTCGTTAGTATGTCCATTTTATTCAATTAGCACTGTCATTAACAAGGTGTCCCTGTTCTGACAAAGTTAATGCAGGGAGGAGGCGACAACTGGACGATTAGGCTAGACAAACATGATGGGGAGCATGGCACAGAGCCCAGGAAACAATATATGGAGTGTGTGGAAAACACTCCAGGTGTTGTTACAGCTTAACAGACTGCAACTGTACAGCGAAGGCTCACATAAAACATGTAATAAACCCAAAGATCAGTGTCTACCAGCCTCAGCTCTTCATTCTCTTCTATGTCCTCATATCAGTGGTATTTAAAGAAAAAAGCTTAACTTTTCATAAAAATAAAGTGTAGTTGAATCTACTCCCACAGGTCCAACCAGGGTCTAAATCTGCTTCTTTTTACAACATTTTGAAATCCATGGACGATGGTTTAGGATGAGTTTAGTTAAGGACCTCTAGAACGTAGTTGGCTTCCCTGTTAACTTAAATTTAGTTCAATTAGAGACACTTTTAATCCCAGTGGGGAAATTAGATATTGTTATAATTCATATTATCAGAGTTTATTCAGTCAGGTTGAGTAGAGGCTGGTGAATGTGGGCTGTGTTACTGTACATCTGAAGAAGCTTCTGACTGAAAACACTCTATTGTTGTATAACAGTTTGAGGAAGAAGATGCTTACAATTGTCCAGAATGTTCCATTATTAAATAGAGAATCCTTTTTTCTACACAAATATCCTCAGACTTCACTTGTTAGCTAACAATCGTATGTTTCCCTAAATTGACAGAAGTGATGGATGGAACTTTCCACTTCTTTCTCTTTGCTTTTGCTCTGGATGCATGGAAAGTCCTTTTCAACTCATTTGGGATTGATATCAACAGTTGAGGTATTATTTGGGCTTTTCTAATTGCAATCAGGAAACTATCTTGTTGCTTTAGTTTTGCATCATAACAAATGTCCAAGGAATTAAAGTTTCTTTATCTATCTATCTATCTATCTATCTATCTATCTATCTATCTATCTATCTATCTATCTATCTATCTATCTATCTATCTATCTATCTATCTAACAGTGAAAACAAACACAGCTGTGAGCCACATCTGTTTAACTTGACTCCTCTCTGAAATCTTTCATTCCGCCGTCTAAACCTTTTCCCTCGACTAAATTATAATAGTGACACATCATTTAATCTTCTTTTTTATGTTTTCAGTGCCCACTCACCCATTTAGATGAAACGCACCAAAGGAACGCTAAACCTCCCATGGTGCATCAGTGATTAACTTTATATGGAAATTGCTCTGACATGTGAGAGATTAGGAGAAATTATGATATGACAGAGCTGGAAAAGAACAGTGGAGTGAGCAGCAGTTGCTGCTGTGACTGTTTAAAGCCACCTTTAAGAACATAGAGATGGGTTGGTTTCAGCACTTTTCCTAAATCTAAAGGAACGGTGCAACACGTTCGTTATTTTGACCTATTTTTTGTTGCTGTAACTGTTTCTTTGAGCTGGAGACAATTTAAAGGCTAAAACACTTATACAGAGTTTGCTTTTATGTTTGATGTAAATGCCTCCATGTAAATATTTTGTGGTAGATGAAATTTTAAAAGACTAGGTGAGGATTTGGCTTCTATACGAGTCTTTTCCTAAAGGGCCTCTGAACAGTCCATACCCTAATAAGGTACATTTCCCTGTGTAAAAACACACATGCAATATGTTAAACTCACATGACAATAAAAACTACACAAGGCAACATTAAAGAAAAAATGTGGGTTATAATGGAAAGATGAAATATATAGTATATAAAATAATCAGATATTCAGAAAGACTCAGAATGTTTTACTATCTTTAGCAGATCATGTCCTGCCCAGGTTTCTTAAAACATTTAACTATATATTGGAAAAGTTCTCATTTATTTTCTGCAATAAATTGGTTATTTTCTTTAAAGAAACACTGCTATTTATTTCACAAAGAAGTAAAAACCTGATCCTTCATTCCCAGCAATTGTCAAATGGACTTTCTGTATCAGATTGTGTGGAGAAATGTTCCTACGTGGTAATAAATTAGTAATATATGTGTGTGTTATTTTATGGGTTAATATAAATCTGATTCAAAAACATAAATAGGATCAGACCAAATTTACTCTTAATGAGATTTTGACCCTCTCTCTAACCCTAACCCGTAACTTCTTCATAGATTTTTTAGTGTCCTGCCATTTGTTTTCCATTATTTATCCATATCTGGTTTTGTTGAAGTCAACAAAAGGGCTTTAAACATCCTTTTATTTCCTTTTTGATTAGTTCAAATAAAGTCATAACTAAATCTTCAATCTAATTTGAAAAGTCACTGGTAGACATTTATTTTCTCATAAAGGAGCATTTGGAGAGTAAAAAGAACATTGTAACTTTTATATTTAAAAAATCCTATTTATAAAAAAACAAAATAGATTTTGTCAGTATCATTATTTATTCCATATAATTTTAATTTTGACCACAAAATAATGAGACTCCATATAAAACATGTTTGCCAAAACGCTGTGGTGTCGTTTTACATCTTGTGCTCAAAACTTTACTTAAAATAAACATAAAATGTTGAAATACTGATGTCGTGTCTACCAGTGAGTAAGTGGTGTTTGGGGACCCTCTGCCATATTCTACAGATTTCACTAATTAAATGTAATTATGCTTAACTAATTAAAGCCAATTAGGCTGCTGTAATTAAATGAAACCATAAAACACGATCTATACATACTTGCCATCATAAAAATGTTGTTTTCAAACAGAAGGTGATGTATGTTAAGCTAAATAAGCAGCTGCAGGTTTGTATAATTCTCTCATTTACC
The DNA here is from genome assembly GCA_032876305.1 of Orestias chungarensis. Taxonomy (NCBI): domain Eukaryota; kingdom Metazoa; phylum Chordata; class Actinopteri; order Cyprinodontiformes; family Cyprinodontidae; genus Orestias; species Orestias chungarensis. The sequence goes on along the minus strand of JAVLVB010000592.1, from coordinate 46,244 downwards.
AACATTAAGGGCTGACTACAGTTACAGCACCCTCTCCTGGATAAATCCAAGCCTAGATTCCTGGCCTGGGATAAACTGAAAGTAGCAGGAGACTCAATAACAGCATGAATGTGCTGCTCTTCTCCATCTTCCTTTTTTTGTTTTGTTCCACCTTAATGTCATGAAATTTCTCTCTTTCTGTCTAATATCACTTTGGTCTTGTTCACAACTCAGTCTGACTCCAGTACAGCTCACTAATGTCAGATGCAGGACGCCTACAGAAAACACATTCCACTCTCATTTGGCTCTAGTTGATTCAGCTCAGTTCTTCGAATGAGGTCCAGGCTTTGAATAGGCCAATGCAGAACGTCCTTCCTGTAGTATTTAAGTCAGTCTTTTGGAGCTTTAACTCAGCCGTTGCCAGAAAGTCTTGAGAACAACTTGATTCCAATTGACCACTGAGTTTCCCCACATCCTGCCTTCTGGCCCTGATACGAGTTTTTTCAACAGTGTCTTTCTCACTTGTCCTTCCCTGTGAAGTTTTTCCCAACGAGGAACGCGGGTAACAGCTGTTTTCTGGAGTCTCCCTCATCTCATCTGCTGAAGCTTGGTCTTCCTTTAGTGTCGTCAAGGTGACCTGGTGCCCTCTCTAACGGGGCTCTCTCTTGCACAGTTTCTCAGTTTTTTATTGCTGCCCAATCTAGACGGATTAAAACATGAACTATACACTCAAACCTTCATGTACAAACTGGAGACACACTCATGCACCAAGATGATCTCCATCCAACCCATGTAGAGGCTTCTAGCAGCAGTTGATCGGAGATCTGTTTCAATAATGCAGGGATTTTAAAGGTGGTAAATATTGATAACATAGTAAACCTTTATTTTAAAATTAAAGGTTTACTTTGCCATTTTCTAAAAATCTTTACTTATTTGTAAATTACAACAAAAAGGCTCAACAGCCATTTGGATTACAACTTTTTACTGTCAAATTTAGACAAGTGAAATGTTATTGTTAAAAATTAAAGTAATGTGAGCAACAAATTGACCAGATTAGATCAGCATCGGTTTACCTGTTAGTGACCTCCCGACCTTTTGGAGAAAGATGTTGGTGTTCAGTGTATCTACTTATACGTGGCTTATCCTGGCCCCTGATCCTGTGCCTGGCTGAGTATGAGTGAGACTGATTAGGACAGGATGATCTTAGAGGAGGCCAGCTTTCTTCAATCCTGGATCAGCTGAAGTCTACGTTACTGTAAAGCACAGAAGCTCCATAACCTCCTACTGTCACTCTTAATTATATCATTTTCAAACATTGTACATCTACTCTAACTACAAATATCTGGACTTTTAAAACTAATCCGTTTTTATTATCTTTACGTTGTTAAAACAATGAAACAAAAATGACACTGATTAGCTTCTGATTTATTTTTTTCACCCTGTTTTTCATATAAAAAGAAAAATAACAAATCAGCTCTGGGCAAAACTCTGTAAATGTTGGATCTGGGATCCGTTAAGGGAAAACAACAACAGTCGTACCTTTAATGTTGCGACTGAGATTTTACCAAGAAACGTGAATGTAATGTTTATTGAAAGGAAGTGGAATAGCTCTTTAAAAAATGTTTTAATGGTGGCCATTTAGTGAGCAAAAATAAAATGCTAAATGCTACATAAAACTACAACGTAGCTTTTGTGTAGCATTAGCGAAGGTATATCATTTCAGCACCAATTTGTAACAGCCGGTAAAAGCACATTTGTTGATTTAAGTGAATTGCTCTCCAAGCATTTCTGAGAACATTAGATGGATGGACTAGGAGCAGTCCCAGGCAGGAAAAAAGGCCCAATAATGAAATTCAGTACAATGACGTCTTAACAAGATTATAGTGGAAGCTCTTTGCATGATAAGACATAGTTGTTTTTTTATTGTCCTAGATAGAAGCATCATACTCTTGATGAGATGAAATGACTGGTGTCTGTTCTAAATAGAGACTCCAGTAACTTCAATGTCGATTAAGATTGACTGGATGCCAGTCAGAACAGTATCTTCTGTGTGTGCTTGTTCATGAGGGCAGGACTAAAACCCTGGCTGCTTGTATTTATCTACACCCCTGAGTCTTAGCGGATTGTCCACATATTTCTGTCTTCTTGAACTGACATTCAGAAAGTATTCCACCCCCTCTACAGGGATACCTTGTGAATGATGATTTTTACACTTCAGCAAAGCTCTGCAGGACTTATATATGTTCTAAGTAGAGTTGTCAGTCACCGCAACAATGGTTGAACACTAGAGCATCTGTGGCTCACCTGGAACACACATAATTTACTCGTAGCTTTGTGAGTTTGATTCCAGCTTCCCTCTGTCTCATGTTGAAATGTCGTTAGGCAGGACTCTGACCCTGAAGGTGCAAAATGACGCTGTGACTCAAATAATTTTAGGGGCTTCTTATGACTGGGGAAGTATGACATACATTAAGTCTCCCAGATAGGCTAAGATCACTAGTTAAACACGTGTTTGACAATCAAAAGATGCAGCTAATCTTTATAAGACACACACACACACACACACACACACACACACACACACACACACACACACACACACACACACACACACACACACACACACACACACACACACACATATTAGGACTAACCTGAACATTTACCCTAACCCGACCGATTAGCAGTATATTCATAACCCTAGCCTTAACCACACCTCCAAAACTGACCTATAACCTTGAAAGAGGGGGTCCACCACATTAGGACCAGGCTTTGGCCCCAATAAGGCCCACATGTCTTCAGAATGATAGTGAATGTGCCA
>JAVLVB010000592.1:28955-43344 GCA_032876305.1 Orestias chungarensis | reverse complement strand
ACACACACACACACACACATATTAGGACTAACCTGAACATTTACCCTAACCCGACCGATTAGCAGTATATTCATAACCCTAGCCTTAACCACACCTCCAAAACTGACCTATAACCTTGAAAGAGGGGGTCCACCACATTAGGACCAGGCTTTGGCCCCAATAAGGCCCACATGTCTTCAGAATGATAGTGAATGTGCCATTCATAGGGTCCTAAATTGAATGTCTTAACCAGTACAAACAAACACACACACACACACACACACACAGACTGGACTGACCAGTGCCCCCATTCAGCCCCAGTATCTACCTTGACAGGCTGATTACATTTGGGGAACAGGAACCGGACTGTTAAAATGCTTTGACTACCCTGTGTGTCTCTGTTGTTACAATTTATATGTGTCACCTCGGGTGTGTGTGTGTGTGTGTTGTAGTGTGTATCAGTGTATTGGCTGCTGATAAATGGGCACCTCTTTAAAGAACTTATCTCTTTAAGTGTTGCTGCAGTGAGGGATGACATCATTTGGATCCCCCTGGCTAACTGGCTGCCATGACGACACCTCACCAACCTATCCATTTGCCAGATGGCCTGATAGTGTCTGGAGACAAACACACACCCAAACATACTAACACACAGGTAATAGAAGGCTATGAGGAACTAACAGGCGGCTCTCCGTTGTGATACACACTCAGCTGTAATGGGAACACACAGACACACAATACAAAGACACATATTCACACCTAGACACAGTAAAACGCCACACACACACACACACACTAAAGCTCACCTCCCCATCCCCTCCCTCCTCTTATCACAGCTTAACAGAGGAAAAAAAGCATTGAGGGGGAAAAATTAAGTATTGATCAAATTAGCAGTTTTTAAAGTAAGCGAGGGAGTGTAGGGTGTGTGTGTGTGTGTGTGTGTGTGTGTGTGTGTGTGTGTGTGTGTGTGTGTGTGTGTGTGTGTGTGTGTGTGTGTGTGTGTGTGTGTGTGTGTGTGTGTGTGTGTGTGTGTGAGAGAGATGTGGGTCAAGTGTCCTTGTGACCCTACCACTTTGTTTGCAGCTTGATGGCTTCATTAAATTGCTGTGATCTTCCCTATCCCATCCCTGGCACACACACACACACACACACACACACACACACACACACACTAGGCACATTATTAAGTCCATTTCAACGACAAACATAATGTTTGATCAAAATAACTCAGTTTCAGTCATTGAAGGCAGCTGTGGAGGGTTTTCTTGGTGAAAGTCGGTAACAGTTATAGCAGGACACAATAGGCCTTTTTTTGGCTGTAAGCTTCATGATGTGGGGCTTGATAAATGACCATCTGGTTGCTAATTGGTCTCTAACCACAGACCTGCCTCCATCAACAAACCAAGACCAGTATGATGCTAAAACAACTCTGTAGGCAGCTGTGGATCAGCTAGAAGGAGTAGGAGTAGTGGCCAATGAGGAAGTTGTAGGTTTAACTCTGAACACAAGCCTACAAACTGGTCTGTGTATCAGTCACGGTCTGTGTTGTTTTGGTCGCTGGTTAGTTTGCTGTAGTTGTGTGGTTTACTTTATTATGAAGTTATTGTTTCCCTTATGTTATTTCCTTTCCTGGTGAGTTGTCTTAGCTGTTGTTGTTTTATGGTTATTCTTCCTTTTGTGTGTTCCCCTGCTCTCTCTCTGTTCCTCAGCTTATTTTCCCCCTTTAACCATGCACACCTGTTTTCACTCTGTTATCTAATTAGTCTTTGGTTCCACCTTTCACCCTCCTAGCATTTAAGCCCGGCTTTTCTCTCCACTCAACGCTCGATCATCAACATTAGGTTCCTTCCTGCTCTATGTCCTTGTTGCTGTCGTCCTTGTTACCTCCAGTGTTCCTTCTGAGTTCCTCGTTGTCTCCAGTCTGCCATTCTCTGCTCTGCTGATCATCTCATTACATGCCAGCATTCGACCACTGTATTCCGTAGCTGTTCTGGGTTCCTGTATTCATCATACAAACCTATAATAAAATCCTCATCTCATTCAACACCGTCTCCATCTTCTGCATCTGGGTCCATTATCAACACAGCGTTTCATGACAGATGATTGAGCCAAAAGCCTGGACCCTGCAGAAATACACCTTTCTCCGGTTCTCAACATGTCTTATCCCTGTTTCTTCCGCTACAATCCTCTCCATGATCCTCGCAGCTTCGCCCCAGAAGATTCCAGCCAAAGAAAGGAACAACGGTGGGTCCAGGGGAAGTTGGAACTAGCACAGAGGAATCTATATGATGATGTGGAAATCCTTCCTTCTCCACTGCTGATGGAAGAAATGGAGCCGCAGGGCTCCTCCGAGTCATTCAAGTGGTGTTGCTGCTCAATGTCCAAGAAGCGATCCGGTGGAGCCGCCTGAATCAGACTGAGGGACAGGCTGGCAATCCCTCCTTCTCCTCCTGTAAGCGGTCCGCAGTGAAACGGCTCATCTCCGCCATCTCAGGACTTACAATCCTCTCAGCGTCGAGGACGCCTCCATAATTGCGGCATAGGGTCCATTCCCGTGGCTGACGCACAACTTCCGGGACGGTCAGCGTGATGCCCTGCAAATGCCTGCGCCTTCTTGTCCACTGGGACCTCAGTGGACAGTTCGGGGCTTTTGGCTGGGTTTACCGATTCTCCTCGTTCTGCTGCAACTTCCTTCCGAGGCTCAAGGCTGGCAATTCCTCTTCCAGGAAGTGGTCCACGGCGGTTTGGCTCATCTCAGTTTGTTCCGGTGGCTAGCGCCTCCCATTACTTCTCGGAGGATCAGCATGATTCAGCAGAGATGCCTCCTGTGCTTCCCAGTGAGACTTCAGTGAACAACTCAAGTTTTCCTGCTCCTGTCTTCGAGTCCAAATCCAGCCTTCACCAGTTTGAATCAACTTTCTCATTCTCCATCAAACAAACTCCTCGCCATAAAAGATGCTGTTGGAAGAAACCAACAGCAGAACCAGCATCCGAGGCCCTGCAGCAGCCGCAGATTAAAACTGCGCTGTCAATCCTGCCAGCCAGAGAAGTGTGGCAGTTCTCAGTCAGAGTAGCAGTGCACCCGCCATCAGAAGAAGCAATGGAGTTGATCTGGTTTTCATGATGAATTCAAAATGAAACGGCTATTTTTCTCCACATTCTCACTAAAACATTTGTGACCGAGATGTGACAGCAGCCAGGCTCTAAAGCTGTGCTAGCGATCCTGCCAGCTGGAGCAGCGCAACAGTCCTCATCCAGAGCAGCAGTGCACCCGCCGTCAGAAGAAGCAACGGAGCAACAGCCAGATACTGAGGCTACGCTAGCGATTATGCCAGTCGGAGAAGCAATACAGTCGGCTACAGCCAAGGATCTCCAGCTCCAACCAGAGTAAGCTTCCTGAAGCCTCGGAGTTTCAGCTTCCTGGAGCGCTTACAGATCTCCGGCTTCAAAAGGAGCTAGCTGCTGAGCTCCAGCCCTGGAGAGACTCTGGACTGGAGTTTTTGATTCTGTTTCAGAGGGGGTCAGGGGTGACCCGCCTTGAGCTCCTGCGATTTTGAGCGTGTCAGGGTTGACCCGCCTCTATCTTTCGCAATTCCAGAGGAGGTCAGGTGTGACCTGCCTCTAGTTCCAGCAATTCTAGAGGGGTCCGGTGTAACCCACCTGAGTTCTTCCAGCCGCTGGGTCCTTCTCCCAGCCAGTTGGCAGAGGATAACCCACCAACCAAGGTTGGAGTGCCAGTTCCAGCACCAGACTTCCATCATAGTAGCCATCCACGCCTTCCGTCGAGGGTGCCCTGCAGCCGCCGTCTGCCGTCTCCGTTGAGGGTAGCTGCGGCCTTCTCCGAGGGCTCTCCTGAGAGGATTTCCTGCCTCCATCAGCCACAAAGACTATGGTCCGGCGCAGACGACCGCCCGCCATCGGAACTACGTTATGGGTTATGGCATTCAAGGATTCAAGGAGACTTTATTGTCATTCTTAACACATGTGGTACATGAGGTGGAACGAAATTGTATTCTCACGGTCCAGTTTCACCCAAGAGCTTATATTAAAATAGATAAAATAAAGTAAAAAAAGTCAAATAAAATAAAATAGAAAGTAATAAACACAAAATATACAGAACATTTACAGAATATAAGGGTGTAGGGGGTTTGGAGTAACAGCAGCATGAATGGATGAATGAATGAATTCGTAGTGCAAGTTACTATAGCCGTTTAAAGTGTCTCAAAGCGGGTATGTGAAGGTGATCAAATATGTTGTCCATGTAAAGTGTCAGTGCAGTGGTTGTTCAGGTGGAGTTCAAGAGTCTCACAGCTTCATAATGATCATTAGGTAAAGAAAACATTCTCCAGGTTAGCTATTTTTGTCATTGTAAATAAAAAAGCAACTCTGTCTGAAAACCAGTTCGACACAGCTCTTTTTCTCCAGGTATCAGAACCTTGTGAGCCAAACTGAGGCCGGGGCTGAGAGCTAAGTTCATTCTCTCTAGCTACCAGCCAAAACATGGTTAGCACAAGTAGGATGAAAAACAGTAAATGTTAAGCAAACTTTTAAATGAAATAGTTTTATTTTTTATATTTAGAAAAGGAAAACACTATTCTAAGAAAAAAGGTGTTGTAGTTTCTTATTCCAAAAATGACCTCTGACTGCAAAACGGTAGACAAAACTGACCTAATGACTGCAGAAAATATATCTGATGTTTCCTAATGCAAACATTACTGCAAGGTGCATAAATGAACAGTAACTCTGAATCTTTTTACAAAGTGATGTCACAAACCTTCATTCCTCAGTTAGATTTAATCAATTTCGAATAAGTGCTGACAAAAAAAATATGATTTGTTAAATTAATTTAAGATCTATTATTTTATTTGTGGGACATTTTTTATATCTTACGTTATTTGTTCACTATAATGCATAAAATGAGGACCTGTTTCTACTTGTTTCATGGATTGGGTTTAGATTTGTGAACTGTTTATAAACCTTGCATCCCACATTTCACCTCCCCTTAGTGTCAAAGGTATTCCCTCCATCAGCATCCTAATGTTCCTGGCCTCTCCATATAGCGGGCAGCTAAACACGCTGCTGAGGTACTGATAGGAGCTGCCTGCATGTCCAGATTGTGTAATTACTCACCCTTAAAATAAGTGAGATGTCCCTTTAATGCTTCCTCCACTGCACTAATAGTAGATTTCAAAGACAGAATAAGTTAAAAAAATGCTGGACAGCCCAGGACTCCAGGGAGAGTTATACGTTCTGCCTGTGGAGCTCATACTGCATATTCAGACTGGAAACAATACAAGCACACTGACCCCACTGATCTGCCATGCAAAGCCTGTCTCTCGCTCACACAGTGCACACACACACACACACACACACACACACACACACACACACACACACACACACACACACACACACACACACACACACACACACACACACACACACACACACACACACACACACACACACACACACACACACACACACACACACACACGCACACACACTCCCATTTACACAGACACAGGAGGAAACTTATTAGGTTATTATCTTTCCGCCCCATAAAATAGGAATAACTTAAAGCGGTGCATCAATTAATAACCCAACTATAAATCTGAATATTCGACAAGAATATTATTCCAGATTACACACACACACACACACACACACACACACACATACACACACACACACACACACACACACACACACACACACACACACACACACACACACACACACACACACACACACACACACACACACACACACACACACACACACACACACACACACACACACACACACACACACACACACACACACACACACACACACACACACACACACAGAGCTTTCTAACACAAGGACTTGGCATTGACTTCTTTTAATTTTGTGCTCCTTTCCATAGTTTAACCCTGACCCTAAACTAAACCCACTTCACATCCTAGTCTAATACTTAATCCCTGACCCAAAAACGGAATTTTTTTTAAAACTTTGTCCCCATTAGGATTTTTTTTTGAAAATGGGCCTTCCAAGGTGAGAAAAACGCTAAAACACACACACACATCAGAAGGCTGTTTGGGAGCGGGGAGAATGATAAAGCCATCAGAGAACGTTTTGGATGAAGGGCGCCAAACGCCAATGTGTGCACCAGAGCATTTGAGTGTGCATGTGTGTGGTCATTTGTATGTCCCTTAAGAGTGTGTTCTGCATGGTGGCTTATGCATCAACACACTGATGCATTTACCGTCTCCGCATCTGTGGAGGGGGCCGTTCCCATTCTAACCTGCTGCTGGATGCACTGGTTCCAAGACTAACACACTCACACACATTGTAAAGTCATTTACTATGACCTTGCAGTCTGTTTAATAATAAAAACACACACACACACACAAGTAAAAACACTTTGACCTCTTGAAAATCTTTCAAATCACATTTTGTAAAGTTACACATTTTTAACAAGCTCCTCTGTGTTATGCAGTGTGAACAGGTGTCTCTTATTACACGAGGAGTTGTTCTCGATTTTTAGCAAATTGTAGACCAGGAATCAGGGAGGGAAACATCTGCTTTTTCTGTCATTCCAGGTCTGAACAGATCCCAGTAACTGGTTTATGCTCCGGATCAGGGCCAGGTTTTAGTCAAACAGAGTTCCTAATGGAATTCAACTCAACATTTTTTTGTAGATCTACTCTGTTATTTTTTTGTTGTTTGATTTGTGGTTCTATGGCAATCCAAAGACCCATTTATCCCATATCATGAATCATAATTCCACATCAAACCATCCATAAACAAACGTCCATCTTCAAATCTCAAATTAAGGAGCACTTATCCAAGTTACTGGTAATCAATTGAGATGAATGTGTGCTTAAAGGCTCTGTAATAAGGCCACCCGTCCTTGTCTGCACACATAGATCAAATTATATGCTATCATGCTCCCTTTTTCATTTTAGTACTAAAATGCACACAAAGAACCTGTGATGATCACACGGGTGGTAGCTCCACCCACCAACTCACACTCACTGCAGGTTTTGGTTTTGGGTTTTGGTTCAAGAGCTGAAACCATGTGGGAAGAAAAGATGGACTCTGGTCGGTATCCTCTGATTCAGGATGTGCTGATGGGGTGATGCTATGCAGAGATCCAGCATTGCGGAAGGCTAAATGATTCCTGAAGAATTATTTCATAAGTTATTTTTCATATGTGTATGTGTCGCAGCTCAGTTCCCTACAGAACCCTAAAGCCTTCATGTATTTTAATCTGCACAAATGAATTTCTTATGAGTTTCACAACAGCAACTTCTGTTAATCCTCCGACATCAGATTCCTCTGTATTTATTTAATCAGCAACCAAAGGTTTTACTGCCTGCTAACGCTAACTCTCTGGAATGTATAAATCTATAAAACAACTTTTGTACACCACTACTTTTATTGAAATGTTTTTTTCTGTGTTTGGACTACAAAAATAATAATTGTTAATATAAATCCACAGTATACGGCTGGTAGACCTTCAATTAAACTAGCGCTTTTTCCCCTGTATTTTTAGGACAAAGATTAAGCCGTTCCATCGTTTGCTGGAGGTGATACATAGACACACACTTCCTTCTATAATATATGACATCTTCCACAACCCCCATTTATACAGTATGTGTTGTGGTTCAAACCTAAGCACCTCTAATCCTCATGTGATCGTTGATTCAGATGCTGCCAAACATGCTATCATTCTCTCTCAGTATCTCTGTCGCACACACAGCTCTGACAAAGTGGGGTCAGTCCCACTGATCTCAGGACCACTTCATGTCCCTCATTCTCCCAGTTTCTGTCCTATGTTATGTCCCACCATATGTTGTTGGGCCTCTGGCCCTTACTTGCTGCTCTTTGATCTATGTCCTGCTGCTCAATCTTTTAACTCCAACACTCTCCCCCAGCCCTGCTTCAATTCCCCATAAGCAGATAGCATCAGCTGAGAGGAAAAAGCTCCATGTCTCTGTTGCAAACACACACTCACAGACATCATAGCCTGCTTGGTAAGTTGACAGATGTAGAGGGACAATAAAACAGTTTGTAATAGAGGTAATATAATTTAAAATACTATCTATTAACCTGGATAGAAATGTCAGGTGTGCGTATATGTGTGCAAGAGATAAAACAATGAAGATGGCAGAGAGAATATAGGGCTTAACATCTAAATCACAAACACACACAGGCGTACACACAAACTCCAACCCATCCTATTATACAACATAGATCTCTCCCATATAGCAGTCCTATAAAAATACAGTAAATGCAAAGTCAATGAGAAGTCAGGTCCATACGTCACACGCGGATCTCTGATAAAAGACAATAAAGTAAGCTCTGAAAGAACTGGTATTCAACACAAGCTCACAATCGCAGAAAACTTTTCAGCATCTGACACATGACTAAATGCATCCTAAGCAGCATCGAGCATAGAGAAAAATACCCCAGTCACGTAAGATTCTGTTGAACTACATCTAGACCTCGTTTTGTTTTATGCCTACTGGCTCAGCTACAGTCACACATGGGGGGAGACTGGTGTTGTTCTATATTTGTTTTATCCGTCTAAAACTCTGGGATCAGTCAGCTAAAAGCTCAGCTTAACAGTTATGCTTACAAATGTGCTCATCTGAATTAAATGTATTCCATTACAGAAACGGTATGTATTGTTTCATGGGCACAAATTGAAGCTGTACCTCTTTATGTACTTATACAACGCAGTAGTGTGTTCGTTCTGTGTCTTCTGGGCATCCAGACGGAACCTGCAGAAGGTTCTAATGATAGTTGAGACATTACTGCACTTCTTAATTAAGCCACATGCTGCTGGTCTTCCTGTGCTACAGGATGAGAGAAAATGATCTTCCTTGAGAGTAGTGAGATCAGCTTTCTCTCCCTGACGTAGCGTTCAGCCACTGAAAGCAGAAACTCGACATGTCTTTGCCTTCAGAATGACTGAAGACAGAAGTTTTACTTCCATAAGGACAATATTTGAACCAGTGTGAACGTACACCGGTCATGGTTTGAGGGCCCCTTGATATTGAATCTGCGAATGACGTCATAACTTTCTAAACCTAGTTTTAGCAACAAGTCTTATCTTTAAAAAAAAGACAACGTTTCATGTTGTGCTAATTGTGCACAGCATGAAATTGTAATAGAAGCCAGTATGAACTGCCAAAAGTCATTCAGAGAAGCAACATCACGTCAGTTTTCACTGATTGGAGCATTATCAGACTTTCAGGTCAGGGATTTTGAAAAACCTTCAGTTTAAGTTCGGACTTGCTCAAAATAATAAGTTCCCCCTTGGAGCTCTGAAGAGCCCACTCTGCTCACACCAAGGGTTTAACAATGCCTCACTAAATTTGTATACAGTTACTTTCACTGTAGCTTCACCTTTAGATGTCTATTAATAAATGTAAAGTGCTTTTGGTGGTTCTCAGCTGAATGTGTTTGAACAGAAGTAAATAATCTGCCCCAGGAACACGTGTGAGTAAAACATGTGAAAAAGCAAAGGCCCCATTCTCTCACCAGATCAGGATCATTCTTCTGTATACTCTACGCTTTTATAGTAGAAGCTGCTTCTGGAGCTAAATATGATGGCAATGGCAACCTCCCTTACAGCCAACATCTTGAATACGAGTTGTTTTATATAACGGTGGCAAACGGGGAGTCTAACAGCAAAGACCCTTCGACTGCTAAGGGGAGTTCAGACCTCTTCACTTCTAGAAACCTCACATAGTTTTATTGTGTTTCTGGATCCTCTTTAAATGTATGGGTGCTGATTCTGCCCATTACTGTAGAACACTGTTGTTAAGGTTAATAAGTAGCTGAAGCGCGAATAAGTGAAGGTCTACTATATATGGTAAGGGAGAAGATCTGCAAATCCAGGTGTTGAGGTCCTCTGTTCTGTCATTTTTAGATGCATCCTGATTCTCCTCCGTCTATTTCTCCAGGGTCCTGCTGTTTACCTGATTATTAGACTTGGGTGCATTAAAGAACAGACAGACCTACGTGTTGGAGGACATCAGACCTAGAGGAACAGCATTTGGGCTACTATTTTTAGCACTATCAGGATTTGTTAATAATTCTGGCACTGCAGAATGCTGCTAGTTGAACTTTAAGTTTGTCTGTCAGTGAGTTCTTTAATTAGAAAGTTCACTGTCAGTGTAAATCGTTCTTGCTGAACGTAGATAGTGAAGTTTGTCACCATTAATTTTCCTATTGTTTATTTTTATCTTATTTAGTTATGTTGTTCTCATTCTATTATCCACCTAAATGAGATCCTATAACTGTCAGGTTAAGCTTTTCAGCACATTCTAGGTTGTCAACTGGGGGTCACCAGAGCTCCAGCCTGCTGCAGCACCTCTCCCTACACCTGTGTAGCTGGCAAAAATGCCTCCTTTTGACCCTGGTGAGCTGAGCAGTTTAAAAGGAGCGGTGGACCAGAAACTCGTCGCCTGAGTGTTTGTTACTCCTGGTAACGTCTCAAGTCCTCAGTGCCAGATCTCTAGTCTCTAGCGTTAATTCCAGTCTCTAGTTTTATCTATAGTTTTTCAGTGTTTGTTTCTCCAAACCTCTAGTTTGTTTATTTGTAGCCTTTTTGATTCCATAGTTCTTTTGTTACTTTCTTGTTTTTGTTCATCGCACCACCAGTAAGTCCATCTGTGCTCATCCCAGGTTCTCATCTTCTCCTGTGCTCAAACCTCACCGTGAACATTCCCTGGACAGCCACAACCATCTGGTTCTTGCTCCTCAGTGCTCAGCTCGATCTGCTCGCTCCAGCTTCTGTCCACCTGCCATGCACCCCCTGGACAACCATCTCTCTGTACTGCCCGCTGGAAAGTCTCAACCACTCACTCTTCCCTGGCATCAGCCAACCAAATCTTTTATTTACCTTCCCTCATCTGCAACAACTCACCTGCTCTGTCTTCACCTCAAGAAGCCTCCGGTCTCCCACATCGCCCATGCTGTTCTGTGCCCACTTCCGTTCCCTGCCGTGACCACTGTCTCCAGTTTCAAGACCATCCTGCCAACCCTTCAATAAACTCTTATTATTGTACTCCTGAGAGTCCTCTTTTTTATGTGGGTCCGAAACTTAAAAACTATCACATTAACAATTTGGGCATGGGTGTAATAAATCTAAACCTTTTAATGTTAGAAGGATTTTAAAACATGAGAACATTCAGCTCGTTCTAAATGATTTTACCACCCTGACAATTGTATTTCACCATGGTAATATTTCAAATTGTTGTTTTACTCTCTGGTTATTTTTTATTAATACAATTTCAAAATCAATATTTTTCCATAAATGTAGGCTTGCATTCAAATCAATACGGAAATTATTGCTATTTAAAATATAGATACATTCTTATTAATTTTAATGTTTGTTTCATACAGTACAAATTGAAATACTTTATTTAATCTTGGTGTGCGTTAACCTTTTATATTCATCAGAGAAAGGACAGAAAATGATTAGAGTGTGAACAAGAAAGCTGGCGAGTAAAAGGGGAAGAATACAGAGCCATAAGCATCGGCCACACAGATAGCCTTTAGATGGAGTAAAAGCCTCGAGGCGTGCAGAGAAGATAGAAGACATATCAACATGGACAGAGAAAATAAAGGAGCTGTAGAAAAACAGAGGAGTGTTTGCAGAATCCAATTGAGCTGACACTTTTCTAGCCACATACTACTTTCTGTTGTTTATGGCTTTATGAGTAGCCAAACCCGGCGTGTCTGTGTTTTCAGGGTTGTAGACGCTGACCTGTGTGTGTTTGCGCGTGTGTGTGCGTGATTGAGGCTGATGGATGTTGACAGCTGCGGAGAATCACTTTCCTGTTGCTAAAACACCATATTGACCCCGTAGCCCCTCCGTAGGCAGGGGTTAGCTGCACTGAAGCCCGGCAGGCGGAGTGGGGACGACATCCAGCTGGGAGCAGAGTGCTGCGCTTGAACCCACAACATTACGCTGACCCACAGTGAACCTGGACACGCACTAACACAAACCACCCACTGAACAGCCCACACCCAGCAGAGGAGGGCAATATATTGGACCAATAAAGAAGGTTCTCAGGTGATGCTCCCTGCGGTTGCCATGTCGGCGGTTTACACAGAAAAGATGAAGATCATCACTTAAACTGCAGTAGATCAACAAAGAGAACACAGTAAATTTATTGGTTGTATAGGAGGAGATGAGGAGGTTCACAGACAATGTTAAACCCACAACAAATATAACATTTGTTAAGTCAAACAAAATCTTTTGTGTTTGTATCTTCATTGTAAAGGTGACAGTTGTGTTTATATCTGCATTGGTGGCTTAAGACCGATTTATATTAAAAGTTATATCATGCCCATGTTAAATATGTTATGAATCCTAACATAAAGATGTATATTATGTTTGTCATTGACCTGCAGCATTCACTCCTCTGGAATCTGCAGACCAAAACAATGGCTTGTGTTGTCGTTTACTTTACAGCAATCCCTCATACTGAGCATGCATGTAGTGACAGTGGAGAGAAAAACCTCCCCTTTAACAGGGAGAAACCTCCAGCAGAACCTGGCTCAGTACAAGCAGCCGTCTGCTACGACCGGCCAGAGGTTTGAAGAGACAAACTAAAAACTAAAATAGATGCAGAAGAAACTGAAAAAAAGAGTTTATAGCAACAGTTGTAGAACGTCACTGGAAGCATCTCAGCCCATGTTCTCATCCAACAAGCTGTCGCAGCTACCAGAACCAGACCAGCTGTGGGTACTATGGAGAGAAGAACACTAAGAGAAAACAAAAGGTTAACAAGGTTGAAATAATGGTAACTAAGTAGATTGGACAAAGGAAGAAAGTAGCAGAGAGAGAAGTGGTCAGATTGTCCTCCAGCAGTCTAAGCAGCATAACTATAGAAAAACTTAAATAACTTAACCCTGTAGAGTGAGACATGAAGAAGGTAGAGCAAAGGAGAACCGTGTGTCAAGACTAAGTTCCTCCCCAATCAGATTGGGCTGTCTTCTCTACCTCTTCCTAACTATAAACTTTATCAAACAGGAAGGTTTTAGGCCTAGATTTTAAACTAGACAGGGTGTCTGCCTCACGGACTAAACCTGGAAGCTGGTTGCACAGGAGAGGACCCTGATAACTAAAAGATCTACCTCCCATTGTGCTTTTAGAGATTCTAGGAACCACCAGTAAACCTGCAGTCTGAGAGCGAAGTGCTCTGTTAGGGACATAAGGAGTAATCAGATCTCTGATATACGATGGAGCTTTATTTGTGAGGGCTTTATATGTCAAAAGGAGAATCTTAAAATCTATTCTAAGTTTGACAGGGAGCCAATGAAGGGAAGCTAAAATTGGGGAGATATGATCTCTCTTTTTAAGGTTCATCAGAACTCTTGCTGCAGCGTTTTGGGACCAACTGAAGACTTTTAACTGCATTTTTTGAACTTCCTGCTAATAAAGAGTTACAATAGTCCAGCCTTGAAGTAACAAATGCATGGAGTAGTTTTTCAGCATCTGTCCTTGAGAGAATATTTCTAATTTCTGCTATATTCCTGAGATGAAAGAAGGAAATCTTACAGACCTGTTTTATATGGGACTTGAAAGACATTTCCTAATCAAAAATAACACCAAGGTTCTTTACATTGTCACCAGATGCCAACCTGATTCTATCCAGGTCAAGTGGCTGACTAAGCAATTTCTTTTTTAGGGGTTCTGGTCCAAAGATAACAATTTCTGTATTTTCAGAGTTCAAGAGCAGAAAGTTTAAAGTCATCCACATTTTTATTTTATCCAGACATGCCTGTAATCTACTAAACTGACTGGATTCATCAGGATTTATGGATAAATACAGTTGTGTATCATCAGCATAACAGTGGAAATTAGCACCATGCTGTCTGATGATTTTACCAATAGGGAGCATGAATATATTAAATATAATTGGGTCAAGTACAGAACCCTGTGGTATACCACAAGTAACCTTACAATGCGGAGAAGATTTGTCATTTAGATGAACAAACTGGGATCTATCAGACAAATACGATTTAAACCAGCCTAGTGCTGTTCCCTTGATCCCCACAGTGTGTTCGAGCCTTTCTATGAGGATATTGTGATTGACTGTGTCAAAAGCAGCACTGAGATCTAACAAAACTAGAATAGACACGAGCCCATTGTCTGAGGCTATGAAAATATCATTAGTAACTTTAAGGAGAGCTGTCTCAGTGCAATGATGAGCTCTGAAACCTGACTGAAATTCTTCAAATAGGTCATTATTCATCAAATGCTCTCTCAGTTGATTAGCAACAATTTTTTCAAGGATTTTAGATAAAAAAGGAAGATTAGATATGGGTCTGTAATTTATTAAGTTTTCTTGATCAAGAGAAGGTTTCTTAAGTAGGGGTTTTATTACAGCTACCTTAA
>JAVLVB010000592.1:0-20626 GCA_032876305.1 Orestias chungarensis | reverse complement strand
CTAGCTTGGCGCAGTGTCCTTTTATACAGAAGCACGCTGTTTTTCCAGGATAAATAGGACTCCTCTAAAAGCGAAAACCGCCATTTTTTCTCCAATTTCCTGGTTTTTCCCTTCAAGATACGAAGTTCTGAATTAAACCAGGGGGCCAATCTCCTATGAGTAATCACTTTCCTTTTAATGGGGGCTAAATTGTCTAATGAATGAGTGAATGAATGAATGAGTGAATTTAATGAATGAATGAGTGAATAAGTGAATGAATCAGTGAATGAATGAATGAATCAGTGAATTTAATGAATGAATGAATGAATGAATAAGTGAATGAATGAGTGAATGAATGAATAAGTGAATGAATGAATGAATGAATCAGTGAATTTAATGAATGAATGAATGCATAAATGAATGAATGAGTGAATGAATGAATAAGTGAATGAATGAGTGAGTGAATGAATAAGTGAATGAATGAATGAATGAATGAACGAATGAGTGATTGAATGAATAAGTGAATAAATGAGTGAATGAATGAATGAATGAATGAATGAATTAATTAATTAATTAATAAGTGAATGAATTATTAAATGAATGAGTGAATGAATGAATAAGTGAATGAATGAGTGAATGAATGAATAAGTGAATGAATGAATGAATGAACGAATGAGTGAATGAATGAATAAGTGAATAAATGAGTGAATGAATGAATAAGTGAATGAATGAATGAATGAATGAATGAATGAATGAATGAATGAATGAATGAATGAATGAATTAGCCTCTCAGACAGAGTGAGGCTAAAATGAAAATGAGACTCATTAAACTGGGCTCCATTTACCTTTGATGCCAAAAGTCGACACAAGATCTCGTGAGAGTTTATTTCTAGTAAACAAAAGTTCAGCAAATGTTTGTTTGCTATTCTTCCACATCAAACAGGTTAATTTACTGTCGAACATCGGCAATTATTTTCAGGTTCCCTACAGCTAGATCTGATCTGGCTCACACATATTGGTTCTCTTGATCGAGTTAATGATTAAGATTTATTAAACTATGACAAACAATCAAATATATCAATTCGAGTAGCTTTATGAAATATAATCTGCTACTGTGATCAGCTCTCAAAATGTCACCACAATAAACCTAAAAGGTTTTAAAGTCAGACTTCAGTTTCTAAGACAAAGTAAAATAAATCAACTAAAATGATCAATAATCACTAAAATGATTATTAATCACTTTAAATCACTATAAAAGCTTTCATACATTAGGTGACATAAAAAGGTCAAACAAAACAAAACACGTGTGGAACATTAAAGCTTTAAGCCGTCCTGTACAGGTGCACACAAACACACTTGTGAAACAGTGCAAATAGTGAACATGAAGCTAATCTTGACCATTATTGTCATTTCTTTTATAAATAAAATGTATTGATCTTTTTTTTTTTGCACAGTTCTCTTTACCTGGGTTACATTTCTTAGTTTTTTGCAGCTGTGTCAAGCAGAAAATAAAACAAAATACTCCTACTAGCCCATAATCGCAGTAGGAACATGCTTTGTAGAATGAAAACTCTAGAATAATACAAGCTTGTACGTATAAATATTGATGGGGGGAAATTAGGGTGAGAATACTTTTTATTTCGTGAGATGAGATTTGTTCTACAGTTCCAGCAAATAGATAAAAAGCCAACATTTTAGAGAGAGACTATTCTCCCAACTTTGTAAGAACAGTTTGGGGTTCTACCTTTCCTGCTCATCAGCATCAGTGCTCACAGCCTGATCTAATTCAAATGAGGATGAGCAAGCTTGGTGAGGATCAATAGTGAAACAAACAAATAAAAATACATGTGACATAGATGGGAACAGAGAAGGTTATCCATGCATTCGTATCCCACATCAGTGTCTGACCTCATAAACGGATTAAACAAAGAATCCCATAAACAAACTCCACAAAGGGAAGGGAATCCTTCCTGGAAGAGTTGAATCTCGGGTGACCGACTTCATACTATATCCCATAAATTAAAAACTAGATGCTAAAAAAGTTCACGTGCGTAGAAGTTACAAAAGTGAATAACTTTGGCAATACAATGTTTTTATTAAACCTCAGGGTAAACCTTAGATCTATTCCTAATTCTAAAGATATTCTGACTAAAAATAACATTTTACTGTTAGGATATTTTCAATAACTTTTCAATTCAAGCAGCACCTATGATTCTTTTTGTATCATAATAAAGGTTTGACTGATATTTCTAGTAAGCGACTGATATTACAGACACTGCTTTGGTTGAGCTTAGCTTAAAATGAATGCATGAAATTTAGTATCTGCAGCATGATTCTATTCAGACAATAAATCTTGATTTTACTTGGTAAACTGCTAGTTTACCTGATTAGATGTTAACTTGTATGATGTTGAACCTGCATCAGGATGCATTTCCTTTAAAAGAAAGACAGAAAACATCTTTATTAGCTGTCCTGTGTCTCCATCTTGTGGATAAAATAATTACATGTCACATCCAGCTCAGTGTCTGATTAGTCCTCACACAGGAGATGCAACTGTTGTTAATACAAACCTACTTTGATTCTTATGTTATGGTTATTTTCATAATTAACTTTTTAACTTCTCTGCATAATTTAGAGAAACAGAACAACCTAAGATGGACTGTAGGCGATTTAAATTTCCATGTATGATGATAACATTGTAAGCCATTTACCCCTGAAGCCTGTTTAGGGTCGCAACGACCACCTAAAGGAAATATCAATGGTTTAAATACCATACAAAGATATCAGTAACCTGGAGAAAGTGAACATGTAATCATCATTTTTCTTAAAAAGCTAAAATTTAAACTCAGTACTACTGTTTACATTATGACCTGTTCTTTTAAAAATGAAGATCGTGTGAACAGATGAGGAGCAAATGGGAAAGTTGAACTTACTTTATTGAACCTGGAACCTTGTAAGCTGATCTAAAATTGTACTTTAACTTCGCATGGGTTAGATATTATTGGGTTTTTGATCACTGAATAGACCTATGTTATCATCAAAGGACAGAGCAGCTCACAGACCTACACACACACTCACACACACTGACACCAGCTGTGCATACGCCTTCATCCTCATCTTCATCCCAAGGCTCTGTTCTGTCGTGTTGTTGCTTTTTTTTTGCAGAGGTTTTTTAGGAACTTCAAGCTGTATCCTGTCAAGGATAAAGCGTGAATTGTATTTTTGTTCCCTCATCTTTCCCTATGTGTCATTTCTCCTCCGTCCTGAAGGTGCAGAAGCTACGGTTCTCCCTCACCCTGTAATTTCGTTTGTGCTCATGCACCCCATGTGTTGCGAATGACAATAAATTGTTTCTGATACCAGTTTTTAAGGAGGTGTTGTTGGTGGTGAGGGGTAGGCACTGTTCTCCTAAATCCATCCAACCCTGGGAAAAACATCAGAGAAGCAGCTACATGCTCTTTTAGATCAAGTAAATGGTTTAATTGGCTAGCTTTCCTTATTTAAAAATATATATAACCCCAATATGAACAAGGACCTAAACTTGTCTTTATTTACCACATTATTATAGAACATGCTTTTTATTCCACCCGCTATAAAATATGTATAACGTTTTTCAGCCATAAAGAACCTCAGACATCTCCCATGAGATTCTGACCTCTAGTAACCTGTCATCTGACCTCTAGTAACTTGTCATCTGACCTCTAGTAACCTGTTCTGACCTCTAGTAACCTGTCATCTGACCTCTAGTAACCCATCATCTGACCTCTAGTAACCTGTCATCTGACCTCTAGTAACCCATCATCTGACCTCTAGTAACCTGTCATCTGACCTCTAGTAACCCGTCATCTGACCTCTAGTAACTTGTCATCTGACCTCTAGTAACCTGTCATCTGACCTCTAGTAACCTATCATCTGACCTCTAGTAACCTGTCATCTGACCTCTAGTAACCTATCATCTGACTTCTAGTAACCTGTCATCTGACCTCTAGTAACTTGTCATCTGACCTCTAGTAACCTGTCCTCTGACCTCTAGTAACCTGTCATCTGACCTCTAGTAACCTATCATCTGACCTCTAGTAACCTGTCATCTGACCTCTAGTAACCTGTCATCTGACCTCTAGTAACCTGTCCTCTGACCTCTAGTAACCTGTCCTCTGACCTCTAGTAACCTGTCCTCTGACCTCTAGTAACCTATCATCTGACCTCTAGTAACCCGTCATCTGACCTCTAGTAACTTGTCTTCTGAGCTCTAGTAACCTGTCATCTGACCTCTAGTAACCTATCATCTGACCTCTAGTAACCTGTCATCTGACCTCTAGTAACCTATCATCTGACCTCTAGTAACCTGTCATCTGACCTCTAGTAACCTATCATCTGACTTCTAGTAACCTGTCATCTGACCTCTAGTAACTTGTCATCTGACCTCTAGTAACCTGTCATCTGACCTCTAGTAACCTGTCATCTGACCTCTAGTAACCTATCATCTGACCTCTAGTAACCTGTCATCTGACCTCTAGTAACCTGTCCTCTGACCTCTAGTAACCTGTCATCTGACCTCTAGTAACCTGTCCTCTGACCTCTAGTAACCTGTCATCTGACCTCTAGTAACCTGTCTGTCATCTCAGTATGATCATGTATAATTTAAACATCATTCAAATAAAAACTACGGTGAGGAATTTAACTATTTACTGAACCATTTATTCATTTGTTTTATTTTGTTTAACTTTGTTTCAAATACAAATTAAAAGAGTTAAACTGACACAAGCACAAAAATATTAAGTACAAAAGAAAAGACTGTTGAAGCTTTTATTTTGTATAGGACACTTATTGCAGTTCTGCCTATTGGCCACAGGTGGCAGTAACAACATTTTATTGCAGGCGGAAACCAACCGCGAAGAAGAACCATAGCAACCATAGCAGCCATAGCAACAGTCAAACACAGATGGCCGTCTCGGTTTGTATAGTTCGGTCTAATTTCTCCATATTCTGTCTTTTTCTCTCCGTTATTTCGGTGAGTTTGGCTGAAAATACAACCAGCGGCCTGGAACAGAACTCGACATCTGGCTTTACGGAGAGTCCTACAGACACCCCGAGCCAGAGCTCCAGCCTGCCCACAGAGCGGCCGCCTGTAGCCGCGGAGCCGCTGCCCGTCTCCCGCAGCCTCCCCGCCCCGGTAACCGGCGGTAAGCTCTGCACACACGGCTACGCTCAGTGGGGCTGAGATTTAGTTTAGTTGTAGCTGAGAGGCTAAAGGCTGTCTGGGATCGTGTAAGGTTGTGGCTGTGACCTGGTTCTCTAATGTGCTCCAGCTGACAGGCTGTGTCCCTGCGATCATCACACGGCTGAGTGTGACTGGAACTGCTGCTGTGACCGAGGGTGCAGGCAGGAGGCGGCTCTGTTCACCAGCTGCTGGGTCAGCGCTGTGAGGAGGTGAGTGTGGCCCAGATCAGGCATCAGTCACAGCTTCACCTGATTATATATGGTATAAGATCAGGCATCAGTGACAGCTTTACCTGATTATATATGGTATAAGACCAGGCATCAGTCTCAGCTTCACCTGAATATATATGGTATAAGACCAGGCATCAGTGACAGCTTCACCTGAATATATATGGTATAAGACCAGGCATCAGTGACAGCTTCACCTGATTATATATGGTATAAGACCAGGCATCAGTCTCAGCTTCACCTGAATATATATGGTATAAGACCAGGCATCAGTCACAGCTTCACCTGATTATATATGGCATAAGATCAGGCATCAGTGACAGCTTTACCTGATTATATATGGTATAAGACCAGGCATCAGTCTCAGCTTCACCTGAATATATATGGTATAAGACCAGGCATCAGTGACAGCTTCACCTGATTATATATGGTATAAGACCAGGCATCAGTCTCAGCTTCATCTGATTATATATGGCATAAGACCAGGCATCAGTGACAGCTTCACCTGATTATATATGGTATAAGACCAGGCATCAGTCTCAGCTTCACCTGAATATATATGGTATAAGACCAGGCATCAGTGACAGCTTCACCTGATTATATATGGTATAAGACCAGGCATCAGTCTCAGCTTCACCTGAATATATATGGTATAAGACCAGGCATCAGTCACAGCTTCACCTGATTATATATGGCATAAGATCAGGCATCAGTCACAGCTTCACCTGATTATATATGGTATAAGACCAGGCATCAGTCTCAGCTTCACCTGAATATATATGGTATAAGATCAGCCATCAGTCTCAGCTTCACCTGATTATATATGGTATAAGACCAGGCATCAGTCTCAGCTTCACCTGATTATATATGGCATAAGATCAGGCATCAGTGACAGCTTCACCTGATTATATATGGTATAAGATCAGGCATCAGTCACAGCTTCACCTGATTATATATGGCATAAGACCAGGCATCAGTGACAGCTTTACCTGATTATATATGGCATAAGATCAGGCATCAGTCACAGCTTCACCTGATTATATATGGCATAAGATCAGGCATCAGTGACAGCTTCACCTGATTATATATGGCATAAGACCAGGCATCAGTCACAGCTTCACCTGATTATATATGGTATAAGACCAGGCATCAGTGACAGCTTCACCTGATTATATATGGTATAAGATCAGCCATCAGTCACAGCTTCACCTGATTATATATGGTATAAGACCAGGCATCAGTGACAGCTTCACCTGATTATATATGGTATAAGACCAGGCATCAGTCACAGCTTCACCTGATTATATATGGCATAAGATCAGGCATCAGTCACAGCTTCACCTGATTATATATGGTATAAGACCAGGCATCAGTCTCAGCTTCACCTGATTATATATGGTATAAGATCAGGCATCAGTCACAGCTTCACCTGATTATATATGGCATAAGACCAGGCATCAGTGACAGCTTTACCTGATTATATATGGCATAAGATCAGGCATCAGTCACAGCTTCACCTGATTATATATGGCATAAGATCAGCCATCAGTCTCAGCTTCACCTGATTATATATGGTATAAGATCCGGCATCAGTGACAGCTTCACCTGATTATATATGGTATAAGACCAGGCATCAGTGACAGCTTCACCTGATTATATATGGTATAAGACCAGGCATCAGTGACAGCTTCACCTGATTATATATGGTATAAGACCAGGCATCAGTGACAGCTTCACCTGATTATATATGGTATAAGACCAGGCATCAGTCTCAGCTTCACCTGATTATATATGGCATAAGACCAGGCATCAGTCACAGCTTCACCTGATTATATATGGTATAAGACCAGGCATCAGTGACAGCTTCACCTGATTATATATGGTATAAGATCAGCCATCAGTCTCAGCTTCACCTGATTATATATGGCATAAGACCAGGCATCAGTGACAGCTTCACCTGATTATATATGGTATAAAATCAGGCATCAGTGACAGCTTCACCTGATTATATATGGTATAAGACCAGGCATCAGTGACAGCTTCACCTGAATATATATGGTATAAGACCAGGCATCAGTGACAGCTTCACCTGAATATATATGGTATAAGACCAGGCATCAGTCTCAGCTTCACCTGATTATATATGGTATAAGATCAGCCATCAGTCTCAGCTTCACCTGATTATATATGGCATAAGATCAGGCATCAGTGACAGCTTCACCTGATTATATATGGTATAAAATCAGGCATCAGTGACAGCTTTACCTGATTATATATGGTATAAGACCAGGCATCAGTCTCAGCTTCACCTGAATATATATGGCATAAGACCAGGCATCAGTCTCAGCTTCACCTGAATATATATGGTATAAGACCAGGCATCAGTCACAGCTTCACCTGATTATATATGGTATAAGACCAGGCATCAGTGACAGCTTCACCTGATTATATATGGTATAAGATCAGCCATCAGTCTCAGCTTCACCTGATTATATATGGCATAAGACCAGGCATCAGTCACAGCTTCACCTGATTATATATGGTATAAGATCATAAAGAATACCCATATATATTCACACAGTTTGTTTTCTCAGCTTGTCTAAAAATCATCTCCCAATTCTTCTAGTTATTTAATGTGGACCGATGTAGAAATGGATCCTTAGGGATTGTTTTTAATTTGTGTTTTACAAATGGACTAAAAGCGATTAAGAAGATGTGGATATTTCAGCTTAGTTTGTTCCTGCAGCAGCATTTTCACAACGAACGGGATTTTAGAGGATTATTTATTCTCTGTTTTACTCAATACGTTTAAATGTGTTTGTGATGTATCAATGATTTAATTGATCTTCCGGTCAAATGCCTTAAGATGATTGTAAATATAAAATAAGCTAATCCTGGCTCTTAAATGTAGCTCTTATTTGACGCCTTTGTCACTAATTACTCTTTCTTGTGTTTCCTCCCCTGTTATCCTTCCATCACATATAGTGGCAGCCAGCAGCTGTGCAGCCAGGATGTAGCTCACTACAGCTTAAGCATCACTTCAGACGGCTACTCTGAGCTGCAGTCGTCCTTTCAGAAGGAGACAAACTACGACATCCTCTGCATCCAGGCACAGAACCGTAAGCAGCTAATGGTGGATGGAAGTCATGTTTCCTTTAAACAACAGTTGAACTGATCACTGCACACACGCTTTTACTTGTAGTGTTTTTGTCATCAGGACACAGTCTCATTAAAACACGAGTAGTTTGATAAACAGAAGAGCTTTTGTGTTGATACTCCATCCACATCTCATGGCTGTTCCTTTGTTCTGTTTAGGGTTGGATGGACTGTCTCATCCCTCACCGCCTCTTCCAACAGACAGTAACTTTGATTCCCTCTTCAGTCGGTTTGTCAGCTTTGTGTTTGGCTCAGAGGTCAGAGATGAGCTGCAGCCTGCAGACGTTCAGAGCTCTTCTGGATACCAGGTTAGTCTTGTTTCAGTGCATCTGTATGTGAGCTGCAGATTTTTAACTTTCTGCATGATTTTCTTTAGGTTTGATGACAAAGCTTGTCTGATGCTGTGTTCCTCTAGTTCAGAGCGCGTTGCTTTGTAGCACCCTTGTGTCCAGAGTCAGTTTTGATTTGATTGTTTAAGTGTTGTGTTCGACGAGGCACTTTTATGGCTAATTTAATTCCATCAACCAAGAACATTTTTATGTCTGTTCAAAACAGATGTTAGAAAATAGAAAACAGGATATAGAACAAAGACATCTTCAGTTTTATTGGAGACACTTGACTTTCAGCTTAAACACTTCTTCACTTTCCAACAGCTTTAAATTCATTTTTAATGCACTTAGCTTTAATAACCTAAGAATATCTTCTTCTAGTGCCGAGCAGAAATATTCAGTGTTTTGAGCTTTTACCCTTTTTGTGCACATTTCAACTACGAGTCTTAATGAAGGTTAAAGAGTCAACTCAACACAGTGTTGCATATATGTAAAGGGATGTGCATGATACAGTACATCTAGAACGTTGTTCTAGTTACTGTCTTATTCAATATTTTAATGAATTTCCTCCAGATACACACAAAAGTGCCCTTTAAATTCAAAAGCATGAACCTGGTGGCAGCATCATGCTGTGGGTCAGAGCTGACGGTAAGTACACATGTGATCAGCTGCAGAGGGCCTGAGAGCAGGACAGCAGCTGGAGCTACAGCAGAATGATTAGCTCCAGGCATGCTCATGTGTTAAGATGGCTTAGTCCAAACCCAGATATAAATCCATTAAGGTGCGAGTAGCACAACCTACAGATGGGTGTTCAGAGGCTCTCACCTGTGGGTATCAAAGCAAAGCTGTGAAAGGGAAACTGTAGCAGGCAGCAGGTGCTTAGCGTGGCGTAAAGCCCCCCTCTACTGTGTAGTTCCAGTGTTTCCATCTCGGTTCTGTGGAGGAAAGAGTTGATTTGATCTGGGTTTGGTGTCATGTGTTGATTCAGTGCTGACGGTTCCCTTGTTTCAGGTCGGGGATGTTTTGGCCACAGCAGCACAGGGAGGACAGAGAGGGATTTTCTATCTCCCTGCTCCCGGAGTCACCTCTGACTGCATGAACAGTCCTGCAGGTAACTGGTTTCTAACTCTTAGAACTGTCACATGTTATTTTTACTGTTTCTTTATCATTATCCAGAAAAAGCATTGAGCTCAGACATGACTAAGACATGTTTGTAGGGCTTTGTTTCTTGGTGGGAGAGGAACAGAGTATATAAGAAGTCTTTATATGTTGTTAGGAGGGCATGATTTGTTGTCTGTCAGGTGTAGATCTACCATAAATATTAAATCTGTCAGACTCTTGGCTGAGTTAAAAAGCAGCGGGCACACTTTGGTATTAATGACTGTAGGTAATCCAGGAAACGTTCACCCAGCAGGCTTCCATGCTCGCTCCAGATTTTTTTACTGAATAATTAACTTTTTTTTGTCCATAATCGTTCATTTGACCAATGAAACACGACCGCCATCAGACTTCTGACCTCGATGTGCAGGAGAGGAACGTAAACATCACAAAGCAGCGCAGCTCTCACCAGATCAGATTAAGATGAAGAAAGCTGAGGTTAAAAGAGGCTAAACTCGGCGCTGCCTGCTTCAAACATGATTTACTTCCATGTTTACAGCTTCTGACTTCCTCTGCTGCAGAATTATGGCGCCTGTCTCACGTCTGGATGTAAACCTAACATGACCATTCAGACTGCAGACGCTTTAGAAATCAGACATGTATCTGATTTAGAACATGTGGAAGAGGCACAGTTGTTTTTTTGTTTTTGTGTTTAAAAGATTGTAAATTAGTCTGTTTCCCCTGTTTGATGTGGGAACGAAGCATTAAACAGTTTTAAGTTGCAGACCAGAAAAATCAACACAGAACACACAGACCACACTTTCAGTGAAGAGAAGCAAAGTCAGCAGAGATGTTTTAAAAGATCATTCAGTAAATCTTAGTTATCGGCCATGACAGCAATATTGTTGCTCAACATCATCAGTTTAGAGTTGTCAGTTAAACACAGAGCCACAGCTGCAGCCGACTTTAAACAGATGTTTATCCCTAACTCTCAGGGAACATAAACTCAAGCCCTCAATGTTGTTTCAGCTCTAATAAGCTTCAGGCTTAGACTCGGTTTAGTCGTGTTGAGCAGAAATGAATGGAAACAGAGACGTTGTTTCATCAGGCCTGAAAAAAGAAGAACTCCTTTTCTGGGTTCAGTGTGAAGTTAGTTAAAGGAAACCTGGAGTCATTTCTAATGAAACACTTTTAAATACAATGTTAGTTCGCAGTAGCGCTGGTTAATTTGGACTGACGGTCTTCTTCTACTATCAGAGAAAGAGAGTGAACCCTGGCAGTAGTTCAGTCCAGTGTTCCCTGAGTTACTGTGATTCAGCACAAAATAACACAGATACAAACATCCTCTCTGACTTTTGATCCACAATGTTACTATAATTAGATCAGAGCACTCAGGTTACTCATTACTTTCAATAGAAAACACACAGTGAGCTGCAAATAGGGCACAAAGTCCACCTGAGGCCACTGATGCTGCTCAGGATGAAGAGAAAAGATTAGAATAGTCCTTCATTTTTAAGCTCAGAGGAGAAAAACCTGGAGAGAGAAACACACATGTGAGCATATTTAAAACAGTTATGAAGATGATCAATAAAGAATTGTACAGCAGACAAAAAGGAAACATTCATGTTATCATTTACATTCACATTAGTATCAAAGTATAGGCGAAGCTAAAACTACAGGGTTCCTTGTTTGTGCACTTGCTTCACATCTTCCTCTTTTCTTTTAATTTCATGGTAAGTAAATAAAAAAGCAGTTCCTAATTTTCTGACTCTCAGCATTCCTGAAGGACCAAAGCGGTCGATGTTCCTTGCGGCTGGTCCTGGATGGAGGGTGCAGCTCTGTGCCGGCTCTCAGGATGGACACCTACACTAACATCCACCTGTTTGCTGTAAGTTTATTACTCTTCTTCAGCTGCTTAACAAATCTATCTGAGCATGAAAGTGACATGAGGATGTTTTAAACTTGAATAAGCATTGCTGTACATTCACAGGAGACAGAGCAGCTGTAAGTTCCCTAAATTCACACACATGCAACCTGTGGACATCATTTACTCGAAATCTGTTTTGTAAAGTTCTCCTTTGTGAAAGATCCTTCTGTATTAAAGCCTTCTTGTGTAAAAGTGCACTTCTGTCACCACGGTCTCACTCAGTATTGTTCTTTATTTAAACAGGAGATCTGTAAAATCTGAGGCAATATCAGCATCAATCATACAATCATGGACTGTTAGAAAAGTCTTAACTAAGCGACATTACACAATAGACAGAGAAAAGTTAGTTGTTGCCAATTGAAGTCACTCCTGCAGGTTATTAAGTGACTGCCATGGCTTCCTGTCTCCCATGTCACCAGACAGGCTCCATAGAGAGGCTGAATCCTGCTGTGTGGTTTGGTTTACTAAAAACAATCACTGCTAATAAACCAAATCTTCTGTCCTCAACAGGGCACGAACCAGGACGCAGCAGTAAGTCTATTTACTGCTTGTTAAAATGCTTCCGTTTATTTGTGGGTGAACCTTTTTTAAGTGTATTTAACAAAAGTACATGTTAAGGTTGTAAAACCTAAAAACTGTAGAGAAATGAGATTTCCTTACAAATGTGATGTAGTTTATACAACTTCCTTGTATTTGAAACAAGATTACTAAGCTTCTCCTTTGACTCCTGCTGGTTAGGATCTGATGTTAGACTTTAAAAACTACCTGACAGATTTTTAACTTTCATTTTAGGTCTAGCACCTTCTATGTTGTTTCTGGCTATAGTTTTGAAATGACTGTGAAGCACGGCCTTACTCTGGCAGCTGCAGGGACCAATGCTTCTAGTCCAGGATTTCAATGAGCCTGCAGCTCATATAGGAGAAGAAACTACTCTGATCACGTCTCCTGGTGTTTCCTGAGGTTGTTCCTGTGGAGTTGGCTTCAGTCGTCTTACGGTCAGTAGAGGGGGCTGAAACTGAGCCGCCTGTCAGTGATGGAGTCGGCCTGCTTCCTGTCCTCATCAACCCCAGCCTCTGTGCTAACGTGGTGCTGAAGGTGAGTCCAAGCTCCTTCCTGACCGTGGGTTTGTCTGGATCACAAGCTACTGGGGGATCAATAAAACAGAAATATCAGGGTTCTGAAAGATAATTGTATGTTTCAGATTATTTAGACCTAGAACAGCTGAAGTTGAACCTGCAGTCTGTCTGATAGCATGAAGACACAGACACTCCTCGCTCTTCCTGCTTGTCTAGTTACCAGGCTGCTGATTTATCAAATAAACCTATCATACTTTAAGATGCCAAATATCAAAAACATCTGTCTATTTTGCACCCAAAGCCCAAATTTATTAAAGATCTGAGTTATTAACTAAGTGTCTGTACCTAAAGCATAGAGATAATCGGAGATAATGACTCCAGAACTTATATAAAATTAATAAATAAATACATTCAGCAACCAAATGACTTGCTAACAGTATCAGTTGAATTATTCATTGAGCGTTAATAATCATTCCTTACAGAAGTGTTATCAACTAAGTGTACTAAGGTGATGTGAGCAGCAGTAAACCGCTCAGAACTACAAATGCATGTGTTATGGTGTAAAACATCTGATAAGATCCCTCGTTAATTTGATCATTTAAGCGTGTCAGTCAAAATAAAATCTCCGGCTGGTTATTTATGATCCAACAGCCACATTTCAGTTCTGACTGACTGAATGTGGACTAAGGATGTGGGCCGGTAAAGTCTGTTACTTTCTGAGCTAATTAAACACAGTGTCTGGTCATTTGGTTAAAAGCTACAAAATCTTATCAAAAGCATTCATTCGCCAGCACGATTCATTGGAATCAGGTGTTCCAGGTTGTCTGATGGGCTCAGTGATTTCCAGCATGGCTCCATGGTGGGAGGAAGGCGTAGTGATAAGTCTTGGAAAGCATCAAGTCTTTGCCAATATTCTAGTTTTTAGTGCAAACATCTCACTACACTGGAAACAATCCAAAGCTAACGTGCAATGAACTTTCAACAAGATAAACCAGCTTATTTTATTTAATAAGGCTTGAATATGATTATTGACTAGTTCTGTTGGCAGATTTTAATTTATTTTTTACTATTACTTGAAAAAAGCTAAAACAATCGATACAGAGTGAAAAGATTTCCCCTAGTAATACTTCTATAGATCTAAAGTCTCTGGGCACATTTGGAGAATGTTCCTTTAACCACATCAACATGATAAACAGCCCTAAACTCCCAGCTGATCATTTTCAGGAGCCCCAGCTGAAGTGTTCCTCACTAAAAGTGCAGCTTTGTCTCCTTTAGGTTGATTATGTGATAACCTACAGCTCAGCTGGTGACCTGCTGAATGCCAGCGTGTCTCTGGTTCTTGGGTTTGTCAGTAAAAGTGAAATATGGCTGCAGCAGGAGTTTCAGCTCATTTATATCCAGGTAACTATTACAGTACAGATTATTAGCATCATATCAAACGTCCGAGACGTTTCAGATTAGTTTTCCTAATTCTGTTTCACTGAAGTCAAACCAAAGCTGTTTCATTTGTCCTGTGTTTGGTATGAAGGACGGTGGCGAGCGTGGCGTCCATTACAGCGGAAACCCAGGATATGTGGTTGGGATGCCTCTGATGTCAGGAGACAGATCAACAGAATATCCTTGTTCTTATGGAGTCCTGTGAAATCCTCTCATTGTGAAATTTGCTTTGTCCTTAACTGTTCTCTCCACTGGCATCAGCAGGAGTATGGACCTCAGAGACACCTTGTCTCTGCTGCAGAGTTCTGGAGAGCAGGACTGTCTGCACGGTCCTCACCAGCGCTCTCCTGTCCTCTTTGCTCTGGACTCTGTGTCCGGCTGCACGTTAAGGCACAGCACCTTTCTCAGCCAACACATCTGTTCACACACACGCATCCTCTGGTCCCTTCACTCTACTGTCCTCTTGTCCCTGCAGGCTGGAGGACATAAGCAACTGCTCCCTCGTCTCTCAGCTGCTCCTGGATGTTCTCAGAGGACCAAACTCCCCCCAGTATGTGGGCTCCTTTGGAAACTCTCCTTTAGAAAACGTGCAGGACTGGGTCCCAGTCAAGACCAGCATGAGTCCCACGGTGAGTGCTTGAAGCACATCTGTCCTGGGGCAGATGTGGACGGACTCAATCTAGACGGAAATGAGTGAAGCTTGTGTTGGTTTAGGCTTTTTTACCTTAAGGTTGGATTTAAACGTCATTTTATTCAGACACAAAGTCTTAATAAGTATTTTTGTTTAATTTCTAAACAATCCTAACTTATAAGTAACTCTTCATTTAGTGAATAACTATATTAAAATAGGAAAAAGATGAAACATTAACGTACTAGGCCTTGTTTTAACTTGTTTTACATGAAAAATCAACCATACAAACTAATGGTTTTAATCAATATTCACATTTTTGATTTGAACCTCCTCTATGTTGCTGAAAAGTTTAAAATGGTGATATTTGGTGAGCTTTTGAAGATTTTATGGTGATTTTGTTTTTGTTCTATGCTACTTGCAGGAAGCACAAAGTTGCAACATCCCTCTGTCCCTTCATTTAGAAATAGAATGGACCAAATATGGAACCCTGTTGAACCCCCAAGCTCAGATTGTGAACGTCAGAGAAGTGATCCAGACCAACCGCAGCAGTTTGGTAAGACTTACAGTAAGGCGTCATCACACTCAGCAGTGCTCACAAGGATAATACTAAAGGTCACATAGAGTAGGAACCACTTATTAGTAGGATAGGGACGAAGAAAACCGCTCGTATCACAATGATAGTGAAACTGAAGCATTTTCTAAATAACTCACAATTACTATCAGAGCACATCACAACATCCTATAAAAACCTCTAAGTTACTTAGGATGGGGAAGAAATCATATGTTATAGAGACTGGGCCCTAATCTGTGGAGGTTTACTCACATTGTTCTTTAAACAGAGATAGAAATAAGGTTTAAAGTCTGGAATCACACCCAGAGGAACCAAGATGAAGCCATTAGTCCTGATTGTGTGTCCGTCTTCCTCCACAGGCCACGCTTTCTGGTGCCAGCAGCATTTTACCCATCAGAAGCTCCGTCTCCTTCATCCCGGTCTCAGCAGCGGCGCTCCCTGGCTACAGAGCCACACCCAGCATCAACGCCAAGCTGCCCTTTGACTTTTTCCTCCCTTTTGTCTGAACATCCAATAAGAATGGGACATTTCTCTGCACAAACACTTTTTATTGGGTAGATGCTGTATATAAAAGTTTGTATGTAAAGAGTTCACAAATAAAGGGGTTTATTTTTGCTAATACTGAAAGTTTCTATTTAAAGCTGATCCCAACAAAACATACAATATTTAAATTCACATAAACATCTTGATCTGCAGTGAAAAGTATTTACAAACCCATAAAACCAAAGGTGTTTGACTTTCTGGTTCAGCGGCATGTTACTGGTGAACATCACTAAGCAGAGGGAAAAGTTCCTAGGGTCAGAAACCGATTCCATGTTTCTTTAGGAGATCCTGCAGCTTCTGGTTTTCTTCAGCCTGTCACGGACACACAGACACAGAATACAAAGCATATGCTGTCAGCCAGATTCGGTTTTTTAGGAGTGTTTCTTCCTGTTTTCCCTCTCCACTGTCGCCACATGCATGCTCAGTATGAGGGATCGCTGTCAAGTCAACAAAGCACCTCAACCGACTGGGCTTCCTAAAAGCTGAACAACATTTTATGGCAGCTGGCATTAGGAACTGAATGTGACTCCACAACACAACCAACTAGGATTACATTGAAATACTTATTAATATCTTACATTAAGCTTCATGTTCACTTTTTCATGCTTGTCTGACAGATGTTTGTCCATAAATGTGATCTTTTGACCTTTGTTGTAATTGACAGTGATCTAAAAAGGTTAAATGCTGCCATTGAGTTTAGAAAGCCTGACTTTGTACTCCAGAGTTGGAGAAGGATCCAGTTAATGTCCTCCATGGCTTAATAGACACAGAAGCACCACTACTGGATCATCTAAAAGCTAATTTACCAATCACTCATCTATTCACTTACCCACTTTTATCATCAGATCAAGTCTTATAGGAACTATTGACAGCATGAATATAAAACTTTACATATCTGTTGGGTCCTTTTATCATTGTTGAAGCTCATAAGATTAGAAATGTGTGTAGGTCTTGTAAATCTTTTGTGTGTTAAGTTATATAAGACTTTCTTACTTCATCTGATTTTTAAAGTGTTTATAGAATCAAACCTGCTTCCCTGGGAATGAATCCATGACTCTTGTTGTTTTGAAGGTTCACCAACTCACCAGCTCATCGTTGCGCTTCTGTAGCTGTGTAGCTCTCTCCACCAGGTGGTCGTAGCTCTCCTTCAGCTTGTGGATCTTCTGGTCCGCACGAGTTTTCACCGACACCAAGATACCTGCAGCCCATTTAAACATGGCCGACTTTAGGTTTACTGCACCGCCCGCTCCAAATACTGGCTCCAGTGTGCAGATACAACTGTGAGGGTCACTGACCATTGACAATTCTGGCCACCCTCCAAAGTCGCAGCAGGATGAGCAGACCCACGCCGTCAAAGGCATCCTCGTGGAAGATGAAGACGATGTCCAGCACAAAGGATACGAGCACCACCACAGCATCAAACACCTCGAACTTGTGATAGAAGAACTCGAGGCGGAACACAAACATCTTTCCAGCCAGCTCCACCATGAAGAAGGTAAGAAGGGCCAGGCTGAGGTAGTGGAACACCTGCCACAGGTACAAGGGGAAACAGTTCAATGACAGCCTGGGGAGGTTTCTGGACCTGACGCGATGCCTCACCTCAGGAGCCACGTGACCGTGCTGCAGCTTAATGACAGACAGATCTATCAGCAGCTCCGCCATGACGAAGAAGGCGTCCAGGACCACCAGACACACCACAGCGATCTACAAGCAACCACAAGTGGCTTCAGAAAAGGACCGCTGTGAGTTCAACGACCTCGTTTTAAACTGATGGAACATTTTATTGAAGAAACCTCATGTTATGATCTTTTCTACCGTCATGCGGACGACAAATGTTGTTGACGGACAAAGTGTGGCATAAGTACATAAGGACAGAGATAACTGTCATAACCATTACCATCACTTTCTTTGAGTTAAAGCACTCCTGAACCAGAGGTGACATCAGAAAAGACGGTTTCTCAGCTGCTTCTGGGACAGCTTCCTGTCTTCAGTAGAAAATAGATCCTGCATTTCATTTGGAAATCAGTGTCCCAGTAAGACTGTAGAGGACCAGAATCCTCGCTGGTAGAAGTCCAGAGTGAAGTTTATGTAGAATCTGGGATGATCTGTGGAGCTGGGTTTCTGAACTCTACAGTCAAAGCAGCCATCAACCAGGAACTTCTGGAGCACTTCCTGTGAGAACCTCCCTGCCAGTGCCTGACAGCTTGGTTTCATATTCACTGATGACAGAAGATTGAAAACAAGACCAGGAAGGTTGTCCAGTAGGTTTGAGGTCGGTGAACTCAGCTCCGCTGTGTGGAGGGGAGTTTTCGGGGGGTTGCAACATGTTCCTCTCTGTGCATCGTTCCACATGAGGACTGCTTTCAATTATTCTTCCAGTGAGGGACATGCAGTTGCAGTATGGCAGAGACCTTCAGACGTTTACTGATATTTCATTTCTCTTGTGCTTTTTGCTTTTGTGGATGTTGAAGTTGGTGGTTTTTCTTTATCCTGCTTGTTTGCTTTCATCGCCTTTAAGCATCAAACCTTTTCCTGTAATTAAGCGTTGCACCTTGGAGAGCGGCGATGGACACAGTCAGGACTGCTCAGCCTACCTGGAAGCGATCGGAGGTGTAGAGCCTCTTCAGCCAGTCCCTGAAGCTGAGTGCTGCTGGGTACTGGCCGGTCGCTGGACTCAGCTCCTCACTACCTACATGCAGTTCCTGCTCCACCCACTGGCCCGGCTGGCGGTCGCCCACGGCAGTGAAATGCCTCAGGTAGTGAGCCATGGCAGCAAGCTCCAACCTCAGCTCCAACCTGGGGGGAGAGAAAGAAAACCACAATTGTTTGTTTGGTTATTCCATTAACCTCCAAAATGATGTCAGAATGAGCGTCCAACAGAGAGTTACTCTTCCAGAGGTAGAGCAGGTCTACAGAGTAAAACCAGTGGAGAGGCCAAAGCTGCTGCTTTCTTCTGGTCCCTTTCAACTTATGCAAACATTTCTACACATGTTAGACAATCAGGGTTTAGTTCTGCTTTTTCTTCAGATTACAAAATATGATGAATCAACTTCACTATTTTAAGAAGGAAACAGAAGAAGGCATCTCTACAGCAGCGCTCATGGTGGCCGTGGTTCTGTTACAGATGGGTGGAGTTTTTACTTTAAGACAGTTATACATGTTACAACGAGATAGTTTTTACAACTGAGAGAATCTGGATCTGAAAAGCTCAACTTGTATTTGAACTATGAGCTCAATTACCAGAGAAGTTAGAAAAGGCGGCTTCACAAACCGGAGAGAGAGGAGGAAGTTCAGACTATCTCTGCCGTGATTCCTTACAGGCAAGGATCATATCCACTACTCCAACATCTCTGCGTCCATCTTTCTAAATAAACAGTATTTAAAGAGGAGAAAAAGCAAACGAGGTGGATTAGCAGTACCTGCCAACACCGAGGGGTTTTACTATGAGGTGCCATTTCATTTAAATGACCTCTGGAATAAATACAGTATGTTTAAGCTGAATTATTCATCGTGGTGAACGATGCTGCTCCTTCTGTTTCCTATTAACATTCTAGTTTTGATGTTCACATGGGGGCAGAACCTAAATAGGAACTTTCTTTAGCAGAGTTTCTGTTGCTGTTCTCAGACACAGAGAAGAAGGAACAGGTTAGATTGTGTTTCTGCTCTTGATGGCTGACAAATACAATCGGAAAATCCTCTCGATGTTCCCAAGATGAGAAAATGTTGCCAGGATCTTCTTTAGTGTCCATAAAGCAGCATTCACCAAAGTCCAGCTGCAGTCAGCAGGAAAGCTCCATCTAGTCTCTAACATTAGCAGCAGTAAAGCTCCATCTAGTCTCTAACAGCTGCAGCAGCAAAGCTCCATCTAGTCTCTAACAGCAGCAGTAAAGCTCCATCTAGTCTCTAACATTAGCAGCAGCAAAGCTCCATCTAGTCTCTAACAGCTGCAGCAGCAAAGCTCCATCTAGTCTCCAACAACTGCAGCAGCAAAGCTCCATCTAGTCTCTAACATTAGCAGCAGCAAAGCTCCATCTAGTCTCTAACAGCTGCAGCAGCAAAGCTCCATCTAGTCTCTAACAGCAGCAGTAAAGCTCCATCTAGTCTCTAACATTAGCAGCAGTAAAGCTCCATCTAGTCTCCAACAACTGCAGCAGTAAAGCTCCATCTAGTCTCTAACAGCAGCAGCAAAGCTCCATCTAGTCTCTAACAGCTGCAGCAGGAAAGCTCCATCTAGTCTCTAACAGCTGCAGCAGCAAAGCTCCATCTAGTCTCTAACAGCTGCAGCAGGAAAGCTCCATCTAGTCTCTAACAGCTGCAGCAGCAAAGCTCCATCTAGTCTCTAACAGCTGCAGCAGGAAAGCTCCATCTAGTCTCTAACAGCTGCAGCAGCAAAGCTCCATCTAGTCTCTAACAGCTGCAGCAGCAAAGCTC
>JAVLVB010000591.1:4213569-4230775 GCA_032876305.1 Orestias chungarensis | reverse complement strand
ATACATTGTTACCTGAGTCTGTTCATTAAGTCAGGAGTCTTTGTTTGTGCCTTATGTTGTCCAACTCCGGAGATCTTTTTTTTCATTTTAGTCCGCTGAAAGCCCAACCACCCCGCCACCAATCCCAGTCTTGGAACATGGTAATTTCACACTCCTGTTGTGTAAAGCTTGTTTTCCAGTGTGTGTGACAAACACATGGTTTTCTGTGAAGAGAGGTCACACAAAAGAGTTGGGCCCTTGTTTGTAATTCTGAAAATACCCTTATGTCCCAGAGTGACTCTTTTTGCACGAGGCCTGAAATGAGTTCTGAATCATTTCAAACAGACAAAAGACATACTGGAGCTTTGTGGGTTTATTGGACTTATTTGGGAAAAAACAAACAGGCAGGTACATTTGACTTGTCACAATTAATGAGTGAATGAGGAAGAAACCTAATTAAACACTTGAAAATGTGTTTGAATTATTTTTGAAATAATATTAATTGATGATCAATTCATTAAGTTAATAATGACGAGGAAATTAAAAGTGATCAGTAACCATAAGGATGTGCAATAATTTCATACTGATCACTTTATTCATGTTTCTCAATAGGGTTTAATCCTCAGCACATCTGTTTAGCTGAACTTTATGACTCATCTAATCAATACTAATAGTAAGATCTAGATTTTTTTCTGTCTTAACAGTATCATTACCACAAGGTTTATAAATTTCTTATGAAGCCCAGTGCTCATTGATAAACTAAAATGTAGTATATCAGCAGAGTGTATTTTATCTTTGTTAGCTACTGGACCTTAAAACCCCTAAAACCTTTCCACATTTTTTCACACTATAACTGCGTTCTGACAACTTTTATGTGACAGACAAGCACAAAAGCAATGCATAATTCTGAAAGTGGGTAAATTTATAAATTTTTGCTTCATAATAATTTGCAAACCTAATATAGAGACTGAAACGTTTTTTTTCCCATTGTGCTTTGTAAAACTAAATCAAGTTCAGTCAGACTGGATGGACCGCTGAAATATTTAAGTTGTGCCGCTGATTATCAGCTGGAATTAGGACTTGACTTTGGCAGAGTTATAAGAATGCTTAGATGTGGAGCAGCGCCATGTAGCCCTGGGGTTGTCATGCTTGAAGGAAAACCTCCAACATAGCCTCCTGTACTTTGAGGCCTCTGGGAGGTTTTTACTTAATTTTACTCCATCTACAGTAGACTAGGCAGTTGTGGTTTTAAGGAAAATGAAAGAGAAACAGACACTTAAGCACTGGAGCAAGAAACAGTGTATGGTTAAAGCATTGGTTAGATTTGGTATCTTCTGTCTGTCTGGGATTGAGCTTTGTACTAATTGTCACAGTCCTGCGTTGTTTGTGTTTTGAACTTTTCTTTATTGTTTATGTTTGATGCATCTTGTCATATTCAGTATGTTTTTCTTTTCACAATCGTTATCAAAGTGTTGCAATACTAGTTTTTTCTGTTATGATGAGCTTTTTAGTTTATTCTTGTTTTTTTGTTGTTTTTTTAAATTTAAATGTAATTACATTTTTTTTTATAGTATGTATATATGTGTCAGGCTTTTTCCCATGGAGTCTTTGTTCAGCTTTTTATTAGTCTCGTAATGTTTAAACTCTTGGTTTTCAATTGTTTGTTTGCTGGATTCTTTGGTTCATATACCATTTACTCCATAAGGATCAACAAACCAAAAAGATCAAGGCCTGACAGTAATCTATAAGAAATGAGCACAGAACAAAATACAATAATAAACTAAGAGCTTAAAGACAAAGCAAATTAGCAGTATGGTAATAAAAACAAATATAGATAACTGGACTGAGTTTGGCAAGATCTACAAACATATATGAACTGGGAAATTATTAAATCCCAAAACAAAAATATCAACGCCCAAGGATTGCAACACAAACCTTCCAGTTTGTAACACTGTATCCGGCACAAACAACAAAGACATTGCTTCTGTTATATGAGGTTATTAATTTTAACCATCTATTTTCCTATATTTATTAATCAAAGCACCGAAAATCCAATAGGAAAATTTGTTTGAAAACATTAAAGCCTGAATTATCTATGAGGCTTTACGTGTAAAATAAAAAATAAAAATAAAAATTTGGTTACAAAAGCTGCAGAAATTCAGTATCTATATGTATTTTTCTTTACATGCTTTCACCTTTAATACACCTGAAACTGTGATCAACGTTTCAGAGCTTTGGTTTGGTTTTGAGGATATGCCCTCCATCTTTAATTCAACCAAAAACAAAAGAAAAAGGAAACTGTATGAGCATTAATATGACACATTTATTCTTACCAAACAGAGCATCAAGTAATTATTTAAATATTACACAATATGATATATAAATAAAAAAAATCCTAAAAAGAAAAGCAATGTCTATTACTATCAGGAAAGTCAAATTTCTCCTCTATTATAACCTCTTCACATCAATGTTTTTACAGTGTGTTATCTAGAAGGTAATCCTAAATACTAAAACAGAAGCTAAAAAAAACTTTTTTCATTTGTCTTTGAAAAGATCTCACATCATATGATATATTCAAATATATCTATTTATAATGACAGGATAAGTAGTAAAGGCATATTCCACAAATGTGGCCCTTTTGGAAAAGATGCAGATAAAATTTCTCACTTAATATTTTGCAAAAGTCTTAAACAGGACATAGCAAAAATTAGCAAGATGATGCTTTGGTCAGTTGGGAACAAATTAATCTACATGTCTATAGTTCCTTAAATTTAACCTTTAGTATGCTGCAAAAAGTGACTATATCTATTTTTTTCACATTTTATCCAAATTATCACAAAAATCTACTTAATTAACTGGTATTTTATAACAAATTAATTAAAACAAAGGTGGTTAATTGTGAAGTGCAGTCAACAGTTCGGATTGTTTTAAGTTTTCCTACACTATGAAGGCCTCAAGATTTAGTGAACTATGACGATGATCAAACTACACACAAGACAAGTCAGGGAGAACGTTTTCGAGTTTGTTTGTTTCATATTTTAGTTTGTTACAGGGAGCAGGTATAATAAAGTACATATAAAGTGAAAATAAAGTCCTTATTGCAGATATTACTGTAGCTCTTAGGTTGATTTCCCATCTGCAGTGCCAGACACACTAAGGCATATGGTTTTATACACAAAGAGCACTACACAAATATACAACACAGAGCACTAACACAATAAATCAATTTGAGGCAACAGTATCAAATAAAGGTTAGGAATAAGAAAAAGAAGTAAAACATTAAGTATTATATAATAAAAGCTGAAGTTAAATCAAGGTATCCCAACATTTAAACATCTAACAGAGGAACACTTCATCCACTCATCAACAATGAAAGTCTAACTTTAACTGGCTGGATGGACAGAAGATCAAAGATCAGCCTAGAGGAGCATGGTAACTCTGAACGAGCCACAGAAATCCCCAGGTTAGGTGTTTACAGGACAAGCAATAATCCTGTTCTTCATAAATCTATCTATCTATCTATCTATCTATCTATCTATCTATCTATCTATCTATCTATCTATCTATCTATCTATCTATCTATCTATCTATCTATCTATCTATCTATCTATCTATCTATCTATCTATCTATCTATCTATCTATCTATCTATCTATCTATCTATCTATCTATCTATCTATTTTTATTAATTAGCAGGTTAAAATGGCTAAAATCCATCACTCAGCCCACTGTTTAAACTTTACATACCTCTCTTTACCACATATTTTCCTTGTATAATGGGCAAGACAGCAACTTATGCAGAGGAACTTATTTCTCTCACAGTCTAAGTAACTTGTCAAATCTCTGAATCAGTAATGCAGCATTGCAGATGTGCATTTTGGAAATTATTTTAACAATTTACTATGGAAACATGCTAAATTGTCAGAACAAAGTGCTTCAGTTTCGAGTATTCGAATTGCTTAATGGTATTTCAAACAAATCTAATTGGCTCGCACACGTCTTTAATTGGAAAGAATAACAATATTACAGGCGTATTAGTTTAAAAAGATTTGAGAATTTTGTCAGTCTGGTTTGTCAAAACAATAATTTAAGCAACCAGACTTGAAAACCCTGTAACGAACGCTCTCTTCTAAACAAGCGGTCTGGAATTTCAAGAGAGAAGCATCATTACTGAGCTGACCACGTTCTTTTTTCCCCCCTTTCTGTGGAAAATTCAGAAAATGAATAGAGGCTTTACACAGTTATGCAAGCAAACAAAATGCATCTTACATGGTGAATCGGCGATGCATGATTATCTGAACGGTGACATTGATTCTGGTTGTGGCTCACCCTCTCTCGTGAGGACCTCATGCTCTTTGGGATACCAAGACGAGTTGTTCCTCCTCTAATCGTCTGTGACAGTTCAGTTAGCGCCGCTCAGATGACCAGATATTTTACTCATAAAAAAGGCAATTCTGCCCTAAATGACGAAGGCAACTCTAGACGATATGTTTGAATATAATGTGATTATGTGGAATGGGCTTCTTCTACCTTTTAAACATTGAACTTCTTCAGAAATGTTGGAGGTGAAATAAAGCAACGTTGTAAGCAATCACAATTAATTAAAAACATTAATAACAGTAAATATTTTATTACACACTATAAAAACAAATTTCTGTGTTTTGAGTCAGTTTGGTTTGATTGATTAAAATGAAGACTAAAATAAAATTTGATGATGTTTTGACCATGTTAAGTCAATTAGGAGCCTTGATTCAGTCAAGTGACTGACTGAAGTTATTTTGGGATTGTACTTTTGGGAAACATTTGTGAATACTTGTAAATATGTTTGCTGCAGTCAAACATTTACCTTTGTATTAATCCTGAAATCTGTGTTTAAAACTTACCCAACTCCCTCTAATTAGCAGTGCTTCAACCTCACAACGTTTGGCAGATCAGGAGAGAAAAGTTGAAGAAAAAATATGTTATGTCAGACACAGCTGACAAGTAACAGCCAGCAAGAAAACTGTCCCTTGTATTTTGGATCATTTAACCAATTAGTTGAAATCATTAAAGCTCAAACTGATTTATTTTGTTATTCTATGCATGGTTTTTAACTGTCAACCTTCAAACTCCATATGAGAGGCCACAGCTTGGATTCAAACCCAAGTCATTTTTGCTAATTGACAGCAGTGCTAAAAACTGAATCCACGTCTCGGTAGGCTTTGGTCACTTTAAACGAGAAATATTTTCTTTTCCAAAAACTTTGCAAAAACTCTTAATGGCATCCATAATTTCTTCAAACACTTACAAGAGGTTTATATTCACTTAAGCATTTTGTATTTCTGTTGTATTGAAGCCAGTTTGTAGCACTGGTTTTATAAAATTTGTTGAAAAACTTCAATGAACTTTTTTTAATTAATATTTGATTTTAAAACATTGAACATATACAACTAATATAACATACTAAGGACGTTTGTGAGGGTCTGGTTATGATTTATGTTAAGCTTGAGGCTTTGACCACTGTGAAAAGTTTATTTATTAGTGTGTCAAGAAACCTATGTGAACCCAAAATTACCAAATAATCCTGGATTATTTATATTGTTCAACATTTATATTGTTCACTATTTATTGGCCATGCAGCACCTTTTCTAAAACTAACCTGCTGAGATGGTCAGAGTGTATCTCCAGCCAGATATGGGTAGAGTATCAACAAATTGTATTCAATATTAGCACAAATTGTATCAAATGTGTACCACAGTATCAGAACAAAGTACTTTCAGGAAGTACTAAAGCAGATGTATCTAGTAACTACCTGTTCATGTCCTATATGAGATACTTTATATTTATTTTAGGTTCACATTGATATTTCAGTGGATCTAAAGGGATTCACAGATCTACATCACTTAAAACTCCAGCTTCAAGCTCTACACTGGTCCAGTTCAAAGTTTTGTCAAATATATTAATGGCATCAGCCAAACCAATAAATATAAAAACATCCATGTTAATGCTAAAACTAGAAGGCCTTAAAAATAGAAATAGACTGATTGTATTTCAGCCAACCAAACCAAGTCTGTTTCTATATCACCAACACATGAATTTTCGAACTTCGTAGCTCCCATTTTGGATTTATTTAATTTTCCTCTAAATTTGAATCAAATTAATTTGTTACTTTTTATGTAAATGGAATGATTTACACATAAAATGTAACTTTAATTTTTTCCCTGGATCATTTACCGGAATGATGAAAACTTAAATAAAACCCTCACAAAGCTACAATAAATAAAATGCCTATTCTTAAGCACCTTGACAGCCTAACCATGCAAAGACGTGCATGGTTCTATGGAAATAAATCAGCTCAACACCCCTACTATGTCTGCTGAGATGATTGGATTCAGGTGTGCAGCTGCAG
The DNA here is from genome assembly GCA_032876305.1 of Orestias chungarensis. NCBI lineage: Eukaryota > Metazoa > Chordata > Actinopteri > Cyprinodontiformes > Cyprinodontidae > Orestias > Orestias chungarensis. The sequence goes on along the minus strand of JAVLVB010000591.1, from coordinate 4,224,409 downwards.
CCACATGGAGCCCCAAACAAGCCAGAGTGGTCAAGCACATAGGAATTAAGACAAATTTGCACACGGCCAACCTATAAGCATGCTACAGTACAACTTACTGGATGGAAGGACATTGAAATGTTAATGGGAAAAAAACAAAGGCGACTCTGACCATGTGGAGATCCTGGACAGATGGGCAAGAATATGTCAATAAGCTTTTTTGGCACCCCTCACTATCCTTAGCAGAACATTTTATCTGTGCCACATTTCAGATAGTTGAAGCTATTTGGAAGAGTAATGTTCTTGTTTTAGTAATTTAGATTACTTGACCTGAACCATTAAACCACTTTTTATTTTTATTTTTTGGTGGGTTGGGAACCATTGATTCAATGATTTTCGCTGATGTGCTTGAACTACTGTTTATTCCAAGTTTATGGTGCATAAATAAAATGTGGATATGGAATAAATATGGATTAAAGAGGCAGAATTCCTCATTGTGATGATTTTACTTTTGCAGAAAGTTGAAGCAGGAACAGGAAGGTTAGCATACATGTAGGGGAGAGTTTATCAGCCAGATGATTCTGTACAGACTTTACCTTTCTACAGAGCCACCAGTGTTGTCTCTTTAACTGTTTTTAAAATCCAGGACGAAGTCATATGAGTTTTCTTAAGAAACCCACATGCTCACTGGGAGAGGATTCAAATCCTGACATGCAATACTGGAAATAATTCTTGAAAAATATGTGGACCCTGTGATGAGCCAACTAGAGATGAACCAAGACATTTTTTATGCAAGCAAAAGAAAAAGGTTTTATTTTATTTTTATTTTAATATCATATTATATTAGAAAATCCCAAATGTTGAGACTGATTGGTACTTGCAACTTCAAATTTTGCAGCCTCTTCCATAGTTATAGAAGTACATAACCTTCTTTATTTTGTTTTTCCTATTAAGAAAAATAGTTTTATCAGTATAAAGACAATTAGAACTACTTTCATGTTAGAAAGTTTAGATGCTCGGATGATACAGGACAAGAAAGGATGCGTTAACTTTTACATCACGGGCGGCATTTGAAACATGAGAGTCTCCCAGCCACATGGCAGCTATATGTTGTTTTAAGTTTGTTTTTGAAAGCACCAGCATATTCATAAGATCCTTGAGCTTGGTTAGTCTGAATAATGGACCTTTTCAATCACAGGCGCCATGTGACTTCTACACTGTCAGCTCTTTGTGATGCCCTCTTCTTTTTTAAGCATCTGTGTCCAGCAAGAGGAGAGATAGATGTTATGGTTGCCGAGAGTACCTAATGGGGCGATGAGATTCAGTCACAGATGGGGGGTCAAGTGATCTGCTTTTTCTAGGAGGATCTTTCAGATGGTCGTGGTGAAACTAATTCTGATAGCATGCAAAATGGAGCCATTACTTTTATCTTTATTAACAAAGAGAGTTTTTCTTTTTCTGTGTTTCTTCTATTTTTTTAAGGGGCATTTTTGTCATCTCTTGGAGCCAATGATTGAGCCAATGATACTCTGTGTCTTTTTGTAAAAGGGAAGCATGTGTTTAATTTCCACATGAATATGACAACAACAAAAAAACAAAAACACAAAATGATGTGAAAATAGTCATGTTTTTAGTAAGACTGTGTCTTGTGATATTGTGTAAAAAATGTCGACAGCCACTTAAAAACTTAAAACGACACTTAAAACAACACTTAAAATAAATCTAACAGAAAATGTGAACATTTAACTTTTAATTCATTGCTAAAATGCATTTTGTCACATATTTTCAACATTAAATAAGGAACTTAAACTAAAAGGCAATCTTATCTGTGTTTAAAAACCAAATGACATAAAATCTGCCTGGATTTTCATATTTCAATTTTGGTATACTTACAATTTGCTTAATAATTATGAAAATAATTATTAAGCAAATGTATCAATACCCTGTGATACATTTTGTATGTTAACTGAACAAAAAAAAGTATAAATCTATTTGTCCCAGATGAAGACAAAAAACATGGACAAATCAAGTAAATGGAGAGTTTCTGCTGCAGCATTGAATATATATATATATATATATATATATATATATATATATATATATATATATATATATATATATATATATATATATATATATATATATATATATATATATATATATATATATATGTATATATATATACATATTTATTCAAAATAATGTAACTAACAAGTATATGAAAACATTACCATGTCTAATATTAATACATCAATACTGAAATTCACATTCAAGGATTTTGATGGGGCAAACTTCTCTGTAAAGGCAAGTTTGGGGAAATCATCTCTGAACTCTCGTTTAATTTCATCGAGTTCCCATGCAAAAGTATTTATACCCTATGAATATATTTTGTGGCATATTACATCTACAACCCTTTATGGGTTTTATTTGGTTCGAATAGTACAAGATAACACAAAAAGGTGTATTAATGTCAAGTAGAAGAGAAGGATTCATGATTTTGAAGGTGTTTTACAAATAAAAATATAAAAAGGTATGACTTGGTTTGTTCTGCGCTTTTCAGATGTGGTTACAGAATATATTACAAATACATTTTTGCCTTCAAATAACAATGTTATGGCAAAATCTTCAGGATTGTTGTCCTGATGAAAGATAAAACTCCACCCCTGTCTTTTTCAGCCAGGTTCCTTGTTGGGCAACCATTTAGTTACCTTCTTGTTGAAGACAGCATTTCAACAGCATTATGATAATATCACCATAGATTTTATATCTTATTTGGCTGCTACATATGATGGACCTCTGTTATTTTTGGGGTTCATAGATTCCAGCAGCTCACAAATAGTTAAAATTCTCAAACACTTGAGACCCTTCTAAAAATGCTTATAACTGCATATTTTAATACCTACAAATGCATTATTACAACTATTGGAAACCATATTAGCAGGTAATATCCAAAGTCCTTCCTTATCTTGGCCAGTCAAGGTGAAAAAGTGTCTCTCTTGGATTGGCTAATTAGTATCAGCCATTAGTATCAAAAATGAATTAACTTTAGATATTTTAGCTTCTCAAGTTGCATTTTCTTTCAAATATTGTAGATGTGCTCTATAAACAAGGTACATTTCAACAGAAGAAATGTCCAAATAGGTGAATCTGGGATTGCTGAGTTGCGGTGGTCCACTGTATGGTATTTTACATGTTGGCTAATATGTTAATGTTTAGACGGTGAACCTTTCTCCAAATGTTTGCTGTTTTTCCTACAGGGCCTATGGCAAACTGAATAATGACTTCCTTAGACTTTCTTTCAGCAGTTGCTTTCTTCTTGCCTTTCTCCCAAAAAGACCCAATTCATAGACTTCCGACTAATAGTGGGCAGCTGGTTGCAATGAAATTTACTTTGAGGTGAAGTGTGGAGTAATGTGCAGAAAAATGTATATCCTTCTTAGTTTATTTATAAAAAGCTCTTTTCATATAGTCAGTTGAAGGAAAAATGGCTTTACAATGTTTAAAAACAGACTCAACACACGTTGTACTTCAGCGTCATAGTAATTTGGTTTCGTGTTTTTATTAAAATATTCATACAGAGTAACAGAAAATGTTTTAAACAAAAAACAGTTCTGCTGACGTTCACCTTTCACTATAGATTACAAACCAGTTGTAGGTCACGTTAGGAGATATTCAACAATTTCACTGCTTTGTGATCTCTGCGAGGAAAGGTTGTGACCCGCTTCCTATGCTACCGCCTTCCTCAGACCTCCGCTGGAAGAGCTGAACGGCAGAGCCACTCTGGTGGGTTTTATGAGAGGACAAGCGGATTTGGCATGGACATCATAGCGTGATACCCAAACATTTCAGTCCTATCACACGCCACACACCGACTCTCACGCACACCGAGAGAGCATTTCTGGTCGCGTAAAATGGATTTCAACACTGGCCACTGTCATGAAATGATGCCAGCATCTCGTAGTGTTCCTTTACAGCCGACTCCACCAAAGGTCTCAGTGTGTTTCTGCCGTGCTGCTGAAACAAGTGGTTTCACAGGTGAAGTTATCTTTACAGTTTAAAGCTCCTGCTTGCTTAAGACAATTATGCAGTCTCTGTTTGTCAAATCTATCAGAAGCTAAATATTTGCATAAACTAAGGCAAGACAAAACTAAAGAGATTTTTTTTAGGTCTTTCACTGATTTACGTTTTGGTTTCCTTGGGCCTTTCTTCAAGGAGCCGGGATGTTTTCCCTGTGCATGCTTGGATTCTCTCTGGGTACTCTGGCTTTCTCCCACAAGAATATAACTGTTAAGCTGATTGGATGATTTGCCCTGTTTGTCTCTGTGTTGCTCTGCGATGGTCTGGCAACCTGTCCAGGGTGTACCCCTGCCTCTCGCCCTATGTAAGCTGGAGAGAGGCACCGCTAAACGAGTAGGATAGTGGATGGATGGAAGTTGCTGATATTTAAGTTAAGGTACATCCCACCTTAGGATGTACACATACCTTATTTGAATGACATCATGGAAAATTTTAATCAAATCTCATGAAGAGACATTAGACCCACTCTTGGGAAAAATCACAAGACTTCTGAATATATGTTTAAATATAAATTTTTAAACACAGTGGGAGACTCCATGGTGCATGAGAACAACAGAATCCTTTTCATTGGCAGATTTCAACTTGTCAGATACAACTGTGCATAATCATTAATAAAAAACAATAAGGCAAAATACCCTATAAAGACACAGCCTAAACCTGAAATATTACCTGTTGGGAACCTTATTTTAGTCTCATGGACAAAAATACCTCTCTGAGAGGAAGAAGCCATTATCTCCAAAAGCAAAATACTTAGACATATTCCAGTGTAGAGATGTACACAGTGACGAATATTTGTGAGACCTCTCCTGTTGTCAGAGAAGACAGAACAAAAATTAAAAGGTTTAATAGTAATGAGCAGCATTACATTTACAGGAAAATTGACCAATTGATGGGTATCTTAAAAGTGAGCTACAGTCGTGGGTGCAACCTGTGTGTTTGCCCCAAGATAAACTTTTGCTCTCCCTAAAATAAGTCACATCATGTCAGAAAGACATTGTGTGAAACATTTTGAAGCAAAATCTGAAATGTGTAGGTAATAGACTAAAGATTTGATGTAAGAAAATCTTCCAGATGAAAATATACCTTAAGAACAGAACTATGTTACATAGTAAATGGCTTAAAGAGCAGCAAAGTCAATCGTTCGGAGTGGATATCACAGGTGATTTCAGACATTAAAAAAAATGTATTTATCTTTTTATACAATTTAAGTAAGTGTCTAATTTCATGTAGAAGCTTTAATTTGACAGATAAGTTTAGTTTATTTTAGATCTGCAAACATTGTAATCGCTAGAAAAACCCTTCTGGTTGTGTTCTAGTCAAAGCTTTGAAGGGATTTTGAGACTAGTGACGCATATCGTCGAGGATAAATCTTCCCAAAATGCTAGTTAACTGATTTAGTGTCATGCACGCTTTAGGGAAATCTACTCATCTGTGATCTTTAGGTGTTCATACAACCTGTTTGTTCAACACCCAGTAGCAACACGCAGATTTTTTTGTGTGTAACTATAAAAATTGCCCGTCTCAGAGGATACTGACACTAAACCAAGAACAGCCATATCTTAGGGACATTGTAGGCGGCCATGACAAGTTATGCCCCATTTAACGTGTTGCATTATCTCAACGCGTTTGAGCCGCTCTGGAGCAAATCATCAAAGACATGAAATCAGCAGTTGGCTATGATATGGTACCTTGTTTACATGCAACACAGACGAGCAGGCTCCGCATTAAAAACTCCGACATCTTCCCTGTGTAAACAAGTGAGAAATAAAGTGGCGTTTTTTGGAGTGTAACTGTGATTTCACATGTCAGAGGAGCAGAAAGGACAGCTCTTTTTGGCATAAGGGCAGGTGAGCCCTGCTGTGGGGTGATAAGAGCCTCAGGGAACATCCAGACGGCGTGTATTCCCTGCATTTTTGCTTCTGTGAAAGAAAGGATGAAACTGTTGCACTTCCTGAAACACTCACCATCATGTGCTTTGTGTTTTTCGCTTATCTAATCCCCGCTGATTCAAAGTGTGAGACTGCCCTCATTTGAGAGACTTAGGATGGTTTGTCTCCGCGCAGTGGACGTTCTTCTGTCTCTCTCCCGGTCCTTCGGGGGCCAGGTTTGAAATTTCTATCGTCTCCTCTCAGGCCTCAATCTGAAACGTCAAGTCACGAGTTTGTACCGTCTGCTGCCAAGAGAAGGTGTTACTCGGGATAAACTGAATCCACACTATAATGAGCCACGACAGGATGTCACCCCGTCTGACACAAATCAAACTCCAGCCACCGTGCCTCCACCTCTGTACCCACCTGCACCCATCCAGCTGAGGCACCCCCCCCTCCCCCTCCTTTGCTTCGTGATGCCACCCGCAAAACTTCTTATGGCGGATGCTGTTGCAACAAAGGGGCAATATTTGCTATCACATTTTAAAAGCTTGGCCAAAGATAATCTATTATTTTACTTATTTTGCTACTTGCCAAAGTTTTACTACCTGTTCTGTCTCACACATTTGTGTCCAGTCTTACAGTGAGAGCTGCTTATGCTAAACAGATTTGAAGCTGCATCTAATCCCTTTTTGGAGTTACAGATTTTTTTTTAGACACGACTTGTGACTCAGAGGTGTACTTGTTCATCAAATTGCTGTTATTTTTTCCTTTGCATCGTGAACCAGAATTACACATGTGTAAAACAGTAACCACAATCTATTTCACCATATATAGTGTCTTTCAAAACTTTATCATACCAGTTTAACATATTTGGTGAAATTACAACTGAAATATTTTGTGTGGTTCAATGTAATCATATGTGATAGACCAACTGGTCCAAAATTGTTGGTGGAAAATTATAGTGTTTTTATTTTATTTTATTTTGCGCGAATTTCCCTCAAGGGATTAATAAAGTGATTCTGATTCTGAATGGAAATATCCCCTAAAAAGTGTAGTACGCATTTCCATTCAAACGCCTTTTATCTGAAACCCCTTGATAAAATGACTTTCAACCAGTTATCTTGGAAGACGCTGAATGTTTCAATAATACCACTTTTGTTTATTTTAAGATCTGTATTAACACGGAGGTTGTGAAAAGGTCTCAGACGTTTCTTAATGAACTAACAGCATAATGAAGACCAAGAAACAAATCAGACAGTTCGGGGATGAGAGTAAAGAATGTGGATCCCTTAGAGGAGCTCCAGGGATCCACAGCTCAGGTGGCAGCTCTGTTTGACGGGACTGCTCCTGGTTCTAAACTATCTGAACCAAAATTGCTATCGTTGGATTTAAATCAAAGCAGGCATGTGAAAGAAAGTGCTCTAATCAGATGAGAAGCTGAACTGTTTAAACTTAATTCAAACTATAGTGTGAAGCAGAAAACTAAAGCTTAACATCAACCTGAACACACCATTACCAGGTGAGTTAAGTTGATGGCAGTATCATGCTGTGGGATTGCTTTTATTCAGCAAGGGGGATTTAGTTGATCACAGATGATTGAAAGGTTAATGAGCACAGAGCAATCCGGAAAGAGAATCCGTTGGAGGCTGCAACAAACCTTGAGACGGACGTGAACGTTCACCATCCAGCAGGAAAATGCAGCCACAGAAACGAGTAATGTATTAGAATGGCCAAGTCAAAGTCCAGTTTAGATTCCAACTGATAAGAGATGTAAAAAATGTGGTTCACAGATGCTTTGCTTTCAGTCTGACTGACTTTGAATAATTTTGGAAGAATAGGAGAAGATACATTTTCATTGTGCAAAGCTTGTAGAGGCAAAACCTTAAGGATTTACTTAGAGGGGGACTCAATACAAAAACACATAAAGGTTTTATTTACATTTTTATACATTGTGGATAATTTTTCTTTCGAGCTCACAATAACATGCTTTACTTTGTACAGTATTGATCCACTGTGTAAAGTAAGAAAAACGTAAAACAATACCATGATGTTTGTTGTTGTAATGTGATTCCTTTATGAAGCACTTTTAAACTTTAACAAGATGAATTATCATCATTAAATAAAACAAATAGTATTAATTTGGACATAAGTTATGAAAAAGCATTATACCTTGGTAAAGAGCTGCAAATGTTCTTTTTTAGAAACCAAATTAAATATTTGGGGACTTTTTTCTGTTTACTTTCTTCAAACTTCTCCAAATTTTGATAGCTGATGTACATTTTACTCTCAAAAGTTAGGAACCATATTTAAAAAACTAAGTGCATGACTGTAATACGTACATCACCACACATTTTCCAAGCTGACCTGATTGTTCAGTTTTTCCAAATTCTTAAAAACAATTCTCACAATTTATCTTGTTGAAAAAAAACCTAACAAGTGTAAGTAAGACCTTAGTTTGCTAGGTGGGCACGCGTCAAACTAAATATGTAGTAGTTTTTTGAGACAAGAACTCACTATTTGTAATCCAGGATATAATAAAGTGTTTCAGGACATTAAGTCTGTGATCCTTTGTCCCTCTTACAGGTTTTACTAGGATTACGTTGCATTTAGCTCTATAAAGCTTCCCATCAACTCTTACCAACTCTTTTTTCCATGGTGTAGAGAAACAGGCCCACAGCATGGCAGTGCCATCGTAATGCTGTCCTATATTTTGCAGTGTTAAATAACATGTATTATGTACTCCAAAAAGTCACATTTAGTGCTTTTTGAAAATCTTTATTTTCATTTTATACCTCATCCTTTTGCATCTCGCTTTCAGAGTCCCTCCGAATAGAGCAGAGAACCCCACCCCCCCAAAAAAACTCTTTCCTAAAACTAAACATTTCACCACATGTCAGAAATCCCTTCTGACTCATTTTCTTAGAGTTCGGTCCAGATCGATGTGTTTCCAACACAAATATGGTGCAGGCCCAAAGGAAGAAAAAAAAATACACCCCTATGCAGTACCTGAAAGGTCATAAAACATAAAAACCTTTTGTTTCCATTTGCACAAATACAACAATGGTTTTTCATGTTTGTTTCACAATTTTCTTTCCCTGGGAACATGTAGACTTGATCATCGTATAGTCCGTTGTGGTTTCTTGATGAAAAGAAGCTGTTGTTTTATTGAACACTGACTTGTTTTCCCTGTTTTTTGCCCTTTTTTCACAGACCTGAAGAAGTAAAAGTCAATTTTATTCAGGAAAATATGCTTTTTATTCTTTTTTCCAGTTATTACATGTCAAATCTCAGCAAATATCTTACAGATTCATCTTCTTGATAATAACGTAGAGTATTTGTACTTGTAAGTGCATCAAATGCTTTGTTCCCTTTTTTAATTGAAGGTGTTCAGTAAAGTATATAGGTTGTCTGAGTTGGGGACTGCGAAGAGAAATGTCAATCGAGGTTCACATCTTAGCTAAATTGTTCCAAATGGGTTTTTGAGGAATCTCAAACATCACCTTGTTAGTCCCTGCATTCGTTATTAGAGCTCCTCCCTGTGCCACACATAATGTGATGAACGTCTCAAATCGGCGTTCTTTAATTACACGTACAACAGATAGAAGGGCTTCACACTAGTCTCCTCCTAATAGACCATTTTATATGCTTGCCCTGTCCCGTGATAAAAGAAAAAATAATTCCCCATAAGGAGGTGATTACACATTTGGATAATTCTGAACAGATGTGAAAATGTCTCAACAAGTTAACAAGTCTTTGGAGGAAGCGCAGACTTTGTCACAGCTGAAACAGCGTGAACGATCCTCAACAGTTGTGGGCTCAGTTTCGAGTAGATGCAGGATGAGAGTAAAAATAAATAAAAAATACTTGTCCACTATTGTTGATTCTCCTTGTTTGGAAGAAGGTCTTAAAAACTTTGTTGCAGCAGTTAATCAAGTTTGCATCTGCTTGAAACACATTTGCATGTATCGTTTTTCTGCCAAGAAAGGCAGCTGACTGATGCACGGCCCAGTTTGGCAAAACTCTGGTTTTGTTTTAAAAGCATTTGTTATATTCAACAAACAAACAAATAAAAAATGCACATAATATTGTAAAGAAATCATCAGATTAATGAGTTTGTCTCACTTTATGTTCCAATGTGACACAAGCGGAGAGTTATTCTTTTAAATTGAGAAAAAATGAAATGTCCAGTTACATCTTTGAATGTGAGACATTTCCTCTTCATTATCCTATTCTTTTAAAATAGCTTTTTAATACATCTTTGGGCATCAGTTTTTTTTTGTATTCTGTGACAAAATACTTTTTTCTGTAGTTCTTTTAAGCAAAAGATAAAATCCTTTATTGGCAATAACCCTCATCAAGGGTGTTTTCTTTCTTCTTAACAACTAAACCCACACATAACAACTAAATCCACACATAAGGAAAAATCCGTGGTGAAATAAAAATGAGCAGGAGGAGGAGGGGTGTTCACCTACAAGCAAGAAACTCTGGGTAATTGCCATAACACAAATAATAAGAGGCTAAGCAGGGAAATGTTTGAAGAGCGGTCCTGATCGAGATAAGATTGGAGACATTATCATGTTGGAGAGGAAGCTTTGTTTTTTTTTTCTGTCTGTTGTAGCTAAGAGGAACTTTAGTGATGGAGTTTCTTATGTGAGCCAGAAGTTGAGGTGAACCAATGCAAGAAAAAAAAAGCTTAACAAAAGCCTAAAAAGGTGCAATAACTATACATTTTCAGGCAGCACAAAAATATTTCTATTGGATTCAAACAAAGTGACTTTTAGTCTTTTTTTTTTTACATTTCAGCTATGAGCAGGAATCACCCACTAGTGAAAACGCACACACACACACACACACACACACACACACACACACACACACACACACACACACACACACACACACACACACACACA
>JAVLVB010000591.1:4202104-4213469 GCA_032876305.1 Orestias chungarensis | reverse complement strand
ATATATATATATATATATATATATATATATGTATATTAAAAAGCTCCCTAGTCTGACTCTTTAGTTCCCCATAAACTATCTAAAAATTGTCTACACACTGAAGCCTCTCGTTTTTGTATGTGTGTGTAATTATAAACAGATGCATAGCAAATGAATATAAGGCTTGTAAATGATTAGGATAACAGCGGCAAGACCTTCTGCTGCTGCTGAACCAATGGCGTTTCCAGGGAAAAAACTCAACCTCCTTTACCTGTTGTGGCTCCACAGAGGTGGAACACGCGTCCCATTTTCTTCTCCTTAAAGAGAAATGCGGCTCGGGTCTCCACATGATTGATGGTCGGCCTAATCCAACGCTCCCCGCGCCTTCCCCAGGAGGCTGACGCTTCCCCTTTGTGCCTCCTCTGTCCCATGCGAGGCAGACCAGCAGCGGGGAGAGCGAGGGTCAGGGACGGGCCCTCTCCCCCACCGGCGCATCTGCATGTGAAATCGCCATTTCACCCCTCCACGCTCCCTAATTGTTGCTAAAATTATTTGTGAAATTGCCTTCCACCAGGAGTGTTTTCCACGGCAATTGTCACAGGATTTTATGTGCACGGTGGGTCCGGAGATACGCACGCCTCCTGCTCTGCTCCTCTGCAGCCATGCGCTGTTCTTCTGTTTAGGCTTTGACGTCTTATTATTATTATTATTATTATTATTATTATTATTATTATTATTATTATTATTATTATTATTATTATTATTATTATTATTATTATTATTATTATTACCTGTTGTCATCAATATCTGGTCAATCCAAATGTTGCTGCCAGCTACAACAAAACCAGGGGGAGCTGATTGGGTTGTTCCTGCAGCGGTCTGACTAATTGAAAGGTTAACCAGGTTCCTCTAACATGCAACTTTAAAATAAGCATATGAAATAAATACATAAAAGGCTCTAATTTTATTCTAATTCCACTTAGTTTTTAATAATTTTTTTTATTCCTATCGATTGTTTTTCTTGTTCCCTGATTCTGAAGTGAATTAGCTGAATGGATTTTTTTTTCTAATATAAACTTAAAACTTAAAAAAAGTTCAAGTTAAAATTCAATAAATATTATATAAAATATCATGTTTTAAAATAATAATTTGATTTTAGTCGTTGTTTGAAACATAACTGCATATATAAGCATAATACAACTTTCCAGCTAGATTTTTGTTGTTGTTAATTAGGCTCCTTCCAAACACATGTTTTTTCCCCTGAAAGTCTTCTTTGTGGTCCTCTTAAGAGAGGCAGCGTTGTATTAAAAAAATAAAAATAAAAAAAAGTAAAAGGAAAAACGAGGGGCTCTGATTGGTCGACGGGCTCTGGGCTAAACCCACTCTCTTTCATCCATAAAAGAAAGGCCAGCGAGCCTATGGGAGCGCACGGCTGTCTCCTCCTACGACATGCACCAAAGTTGGCCACTTAAACTACTTGCAGCCAGCCGGCAGACATTACACCGAACCCGAACTGCACCAGGGGGGAAGAATAACACAAGGCACCATATAGCGCCTTGATCCTCCATTTTTTATTTAGATTTTTGTTGTTGAGTTTTGGTGTGTAAACTTACCTCTGTAAAGAGGCTTTTCATTCCAGCTGTTGCGTCTGATCTTTACATTTATTTGGCCTATATATCAAGCAGGAGGAGAGCATCCTTTTTTATTATTATTATTATGGTTATTTCCCCCCCAGTGGAAAAATAAAGGTCTGTCCAGATTTTCACCACTTGGGACTTGGGATTTGACAGCTTTTGTTTTTTCTTTGTTTTCTGTTTTTTTTTTTTTTTTTTTTTTTTTTTTTTTTTTTTTTTTTTTTTTTTTTTTTTTTTTTTTTTTTTTTACTTGGACATTCAGACTGAAACAGTTTCCACAGCGCAGTGATTTTTGTATTGTTCGCCTCGGATAGCTACAGCATGGCTACTCTACCGGGAACAATGCCTCGGATGATGCGCCCTGCTCCGGGCCAGAACTACCCACGGACCGGCTTCCCCCTGGAAGGTGAGGAGAAGGACGGGCCCTGATCCCTGATGATTGACCTGGCGCTGGTAGTTTGTCGGTAGTTTGTCATTGGTGACCTGCTGGGCAGATAATAACATCACTAATAAAAAAGATGGGTGAAGAAAACGCGGCGCAGTCGGGGTCTGCTTAAAGATAACCTCGCGCCAGGGGAAAATTAAAGCCTCATGAAATACAATCTGGTGTTTTTTTTTTTTCATATAAAAAAAGCCTTGTAAAATCGCATTTTTCAAATTTGTTTTATTAATATTCGATATCTTACGTTTATGTGCATTTCATTCATATTTAAGTTTATGTTTTTATGCTCCCTAAAATTTGCATTTTAATGCAGCAGTTATATACTCCTTCATTGAACGACTGTAAACCAAAACCAGCATCAGATCGAGAGGCATTATTTGCAATTTAATGCGACGCGCATAACACTTAAATCATCATAAATAAGTTGTGCATTTGCATACATTTGCGGGGAGACAGTGTTTTTCTTTTTTTCTTCCCCCCTCCCCATTCTATACTCGCTGCGTGCTCAAGTGTCCTGGACTGAAACGTGCAAAAACCACGTAGCTCGCGAGTGAGTCGAGCTGCGGGGATTTGCTGGAGTGGTCCCGCAGCTGGAAGTGGCAATGATACACACGACAAAGAGCTGGCTCAAAGGATCACATCAATATTTGTACAGCATGACTAGGAATAATCAAGGTTGGGGAGAGCCATCCTCTCTAATGTGTCACTCACGGATGTGAAATTTGTTTCCTGGAGTGGATGCTTGGATGCAGGAGGAATTTTGGCACCGAGCTCCAAAAAGGTTTAATATGATAATGTGTAATAATAGCAAAAAATGTGGATTAAAATCCTGCAACACCTGAACGTGGATAAAGTGGTGCTGATTGTGAGATATATACATATATTTATGTTTTTTGCAGTGTCCACGCCTCTGGGACAGGGGAGGGTGAACCAGCTCGGTGGGGTCTTCATCAACGGGAGGCCACTACCGAACCACATTCGACACAAGATCGTGGAGATGGCGCACCACGGCATCCGACCCTGCGTCATCTCGAGACAGCTGCGCGTCTCCCACGGATGCGTGTCCAAGATCCTGTGCCGGTACCAGGAGACCGGCTCCATCCGTCCGGGGGCCATAGGGGGCAGCAAGCCCAGGGTGAGCGGTGGTCTGGGGTCAGGGGTCATAGGCTTGAAGGTTATATATATATATAAAACGTCTGTTTCAGTGTTTATTTTTTTGAATCCACCTGTAACATCCTGTCTACATGCATCTGAGATTATTTATCATTTAGGGTATACTTTGTCTAAAAACAACACCAAACGCTTTTTTATTTTTATATATTTATATATATATATATATATATATATATATATATATATATATATAACTAACACAAAATAAGTCAAAGGAATTGAACATTTATGCCATGAACCTAATTATAATACTTTAGAATAGTATTTTTAATAATTCCAATTTCTACTTAAATTATTAATCTGTACATATATTCATTAATTTTAACTTAGATTTAAATTAAGTGCGTAATTATTTGTTTTGTGCATTTATAATCAAATTGAATTTATATGTTACAGTTGTGGTCAAAACGTATAATTAAAAAAACATTTTTCATTAGATTAATTCAAATAAATGTTATATTTTCCCATTAAACTCTCCCTTATTTTACTATGTATTTTATTCTATTTGCTCAGTTATTTTTTTTCTCCAACCAACATTTCAAACCTACAGCAGGTAGCAACTCCCGACGTGGAGAAACGGATCGAGGAGTACAAGAGGGAGAACCCGGGTATGTTCAGCTGGGAGATCCGGGATAAGCTGCTGAAGGACGGGGTGTGCGACAGAAGCACGGTTCCTTCAGGTGAGGCTTCATCTGGTAAGCTGCACTTTTTTTTTTTACACTCCCCCCTCTTTCCTACCAGTGAACATCGCAGCATCACCTCTCTATGAACATCACTGATCATAAAAGACAGATAACTCTACACATGTATATGTCCTGTTGAAATGTGGCTTCGGTGCTCCTTCACTTCATCACATTTGCCCCCTATAAATGAATATTTATCTCACCACCCTTCTGCTCCTCATGTGAACAGTTTTCCTGTGCCGTTTTCTGCATCCTGTAGAGAGAAAAGAAAGAGAAAGAGAGCGATAGAGAGAGAGCGATAGAGAGAGAGAGAGAGAGAGAGAGAGAGAGAGAGAGAGAGAGAGAGAGAGAGAGAGAGAGGGGACAAATGTTTGATAGGATTATTATGGTTCTGCTATGGCTTTTAGGCCTAATCACCCATTTACCTTTTTGTTGCCATTAGTGAGTTCCATCAGCCGCGTTTTGAGGGCCCGATTTGGCAAAAAAGATGACGAGGATGACTGTGATAAGAAGGATGAAGATGGAGAAAAGAAAACAAAGCATAGCATCGATGGCATCCTCGGTGATAAATGTAAGTTAACACCAAACAGTATTATTATTATTATTATTATTATTATTAGGGTACATATACAGCCTTCCAAGTTGGAAGCGATTCTGTTTTTTTTTTTTTTTGGTTGTTTTTGTTTGAGTTGTTTTTAAATTGACTTCCTACATGAACGTCCTCTGGGGAAATCGTCCCTCATCCGAGTCGCGGCTCTTCCATATAAGCGCAGGCAATTTCTCCCCGCTTTAAACTCTGGGCCGCAGCTCTTGTTCTTGTTCACCGCCTTCAATTATTTATGAGAGCCTCGGCAGAAGGTATTTAGCCGCTGAGAATTAATTTGCGTGGCGCATTGCTGCTCGTCTCTCTGGCGCGCTCATTCAGAGGGACAGCTGACAGGTTTGACCCACTTCAGGCTCCCAGACTGTCAGTCAGAGCGGAAATGGACGCGCATCTCATTGTTTTCAGCTGTCGGGGATGTATGCAGGTATTTTGTTTTACCCCACCAGCACTGAAAAACATTGCTGCCTGTGGTCGTCGTTTTTTTAAAAAATCTTTTTTTTTGCTTTTTTTTTTATTATTGAAACATGTCCTAATGAGGGATTCTGGTGTTATTCTAGAAGATTGGAAATTAATATATATAGGTTTAAAAAAGCGCAATTTACTACCTGATTTCATCATAAAACATAAAAAAAGAATTTTATATAAAAATACTGTTATTGCTTTTAAATCAAATATGCAAGCACATTATTTATTGGTATAATTTTCAGAAGTGTCTACATAAAAAAAAAAACATCAACTACTTTATTAGACTAAAACTAAATATAATTATGATTTAATAGATGGTGGTATAAGCATTAATCAGATTTATAATGTTCGAGAATAGACTGATATATTTGCATGCGCACATTTCCACTCAGTAAAAGATATCAGCTGTAGTAAAACTTGTTGCAAGAATCCAAAATGTCCTGCGATTTTCATCATAGATTCTGTAGGAATGCGTGAAGATTTTCAATAAACGATGTTAGGATATTATTAGTACTTTTTAAAAATACTGAGCTGTTTCATCTACTTATGCTTGCCTTATGTTACATACATTCCTTCCATACTGCAAAAAACCATTTGCACAGGTGTAAAAAAAAGTACCTATGTTCCAACAAATGTATAAATTATTTTTTTTTTAAACACCCTATGGGGTTAGTTTGTCATTGTCATAACCATGTAACTCCAGATGTTATACACCTATAGTATATGATCAACTATTAACTTCCAATTATAAATCGTTTCTTTTATTTAATTTCCATTTGGAATAAATAAAGCAATTTTTATTGATTTCTTTCTAAATAATAATAATTAAATTCAAGATGTGATCATGCACACGTGATAGATGAATAGCAATTCAGTTTATTGCCCATGTTTTCTCGGAACGAATGAGAAATGGAGCCTCAGTAATAAATTATAGAGCAAAGTATGCAACGAATGCCTTAGTCTGCTAAAATGTGTCAAATCAATTAAAGGTTAAATTTTAAAAATTAAGATCTGCCACTTTCCCAAAGATTGCTCAAACATTTTCCATTCATTTAAATATGTGTTTATTTATTTTTCTTTTCCATTACTCTCTAAAAATATGTACCACTTACCACACGCCTTTATTTTTTTATTGTTTCACAAAACATAAGCCAGTTCAGTTGGCCAATTTTAGTTTTTAAAGTGAAATGAAATAATTATACATATTATTCCACTAATTGTAATGCTTTTAATAAAACATTTTCTTAAATGAACACAAAATATACATCGCTATTTTTATTTTTGAAATAAGAAAGACAAAAATGTTTCAAACTTGAAGATGAACTTCATGAGCAAAAAAAAAAAGGGGGGAAAAAAAACCCCTCCCCTCTATTGAAGCCTTTCTAAAGCGAGGAGTCCAGGATACAAAAGCAAATCCTGGAAAGCATGGCGGCGCAAAACGGAGTGTTTGGCCCTGCGTCCATTCTCATTCAAAGATCTGCGAAAATAGAGAGAAAAGTTTGGACAAAGGGCAAGGAGCGCCATAAAGGGAGATGAATTATTCAGCACGCCCCGCTGCTAGATAGTTTTGTAATTTAGTATATAATGGCCCCGTTGCAAGAATCAGTATGTGGCGTGAAAACGCTCTCTCTCTCTCTCTCTTTTCTTTTTTTTTTGGAGGGGGGGGGGTCACAGTGCAGATTAATGAGAAAAAATTTCACTTATTTTCTTGCAAAGATCAGCGGTGTCTTGTAAACCCCGCTGGCTGCAAATGACCGGCGTGCAGCGTCTCCGGTTTCTTTTACGCACTGAGGCCTGTTTGGATGGTTTGCGCCTTGATTGCGTCCTTGCTGCGTTACTGTTGATGTTGTTGGTTTTGTTAAAAAAAAAAAAAAAAATCCACATAACGTCACTCACACTCTCTCTCTCTTTCTCTCATTTTTTTTTTTAAATACTTGTTGTTTCAAATTGGAAATCGAATTACGCTGCTATAAAAAAGAGACTCTCACCCGTGCGCGTAAAACAGTTTAGACAAGCAGCTTCCGGATGGCGTTTAACAATGTTAATACTTATTAGAGTAAAAGCGCTGGAAACGACGCTGGTTTGAATAGGTGGCAGTGTTCGTGCCGGCTGTAATAGCTGGAAGGCATGGTAAGAAATGTATTTATCCCCAATCAGCCCCTCACTCTGCGAATCTGAAGCGCAGCCCTTATGTGGAGAGTTTTTTTTAAAGCAGATTAAATGGAGCCTTTTATTTCTTTTCACTTTCATCTCAGAGCGGAGCTCACTGTGTCTCGCCCTGGGCACAAAATTCATAGATTTTTATTTTTTCTGGTTTATTTATCCAGATTTTTAATACTTTATTTATCTATCAGTTTGTTTATTAGGTCTTCGCATTAGGTTTTTTTTTCTCCCCAACGTCGTGGATTTATCTCGGTGCTAATCTGGCTCTAATAAAAATACATTTAAATGTATTTAATGCAAACACGTTTTTTTTTTCTGTCAGCTATGCTGAGACTATTTATAGTCGTCCGGAAAATAATTCGGTTCATGCGTCATTTGCAAAAATGATGCAAACCCCCCCCCCCCAACAAAATACAGAAAAACAACGCGTTTGTGGATTCGTTTATGTCGCATCCTGTCCGCGCGTCAGCTGAGCTGTAGATGGACGCTTCAGCAAATCGATGGATTACCTGCAGGTCGCTCCAATTAAACAGATGCCAGGTGGGATTAATTTTGCGCACTGAGGAGGGGAAACTGACGCAGCTGTGCGCAAAGCACAAACCTGTTTTCCAAATAATTGCAAGATGTATTTACATTTGGTTCTTGTTCTACCTTATACGACACGAGCACTATTGTATTTTTTTATAAACAATAGAAAGAATAGATAGTATTCTGCTCAAATGGGATGAAACCAACCACTTCCAGATCACGTGCTTTGCTCGGAGGCGCGCTCCCGCGCCACGCGCGCCCCCGCCTCTCTGAGTGTATGGTAATATAATGTAGCCATATTTCGGGTCTAAAGCCGCGCTGAATGAGAAGGACAGGGGGAATGAAGCGAGAGACCACTTCAAACAAATCCATCTGGAACAGTGTGTGAGAGAGATTCAGTGAAAGTATGGGGAAGTTATTTAGCTATTAATAACGTTTTTTCCTCAGGCATTCAGAGTGACTCCATCTGCACTTTCTCGCAGCTATTTGGCTGGGTGGAAATTGAGGGAGACCCAAATGTTGGGCAGAGATAACATACCCATCATAGCCCAGACCCTGCGCTGTGCTTCTCTGCATTAAACTCGGATTAACCTCCCCTGTCCCCGCAGCCACTCAAGCCACATTTCACTGGAATTTACATCGGTAGGCCTGCGTTTCCTATAGAGGGGGCATGGAGCTAAAAAAACACGACACGATAGATTATTATTATTGTTGTTATTATTATTATTATTGTTATTATTATTGTTACCACTTCTTATTTTTCAGAATAATTAAAATAGAAAAAAAATTAGGCCTATATTCTTATTCTTATTCTTCTTATTCATCAATGAAAGGCTTTATATAGACAGCTACTGGGTTTAGGGTGAAAATCTCTTTGTTTTACAAAATTATAATAAGAAGTTGACAGTAATACATATTACGTGGTCAAGGCAAATCAAATACATATGAAAGGTGTTTACTTACAAATTACTACTATAGTGATGAATTGCAATTTATTTAAAGTATCAAAATAGATGAGTAGCTATTGGTGTTGTTTATTCAATGTTTCTCTTGAAGGAACAATAAAAAACAAAACAAAAGCATGTTTTAAATTTAGCTTTTTGAAATGATTCAAATAGCTAAAACTACAATAGAAGGCATAGAAGGTGGCATATAGCAATAACAGAAGCATTTAGCCTGAACAATCACTAAATAATGCATAGATACATGGACAATGGCATGTCAAATTGATTAATCTTTAAAATTTCTGTTTATTACATTTGGCTAATATTGCGGTTTGCTGAGCATAGTTCTTCAATCTTGCTGAGCAACCTGAACACCATTTTGACCTTGTATTTAAGTGTTAAAAAAACTAAACAGTAAAGTTTTAACCCAAAAATAAATAAAGAAAAAAGAGAAATATTGTGTGGATTTTTGTATAACATATTTATCACTTGTTTGCTAAATACTTTCTCTTAGCTTAGCATTGTTTTTCAGCTTCTGCTAACACATTGCCCAGAAGCCTGGACAGCAGTCTGAAATGTAAAAAAAGAAAAATGTGATTGCCTCTGCCTCGATTTCTTATAATATGCTGATGAATAGGTTCGGAAGAGGATGACTGATTGGCATGTAATTTCTAAATGATATTGAAATCCCATGATTAGCATATTAAATGGATGTAGGAGCTACTTTGTGGCACGGTCATATTTCCTTTAACTTAGCCCAGTTCTTTGCGTTCTTGGTGAGATGTTGCCGGGCAACCAGGACAGCATTTTTAATCAGCTGGTTAAAGGGTTTGTCTATGTTTTTTTGTTTTTTGTAATGTGTTGAACAGTGAATTGAGAATATGATGTTGAACTCAAAGCTATTTTTTTTTTGTTATTATCAGTGAAATGTCAGTTGGATTTGGTTGGTAAAGTAGGATGTTCCCTAGCAACCAGGGTAGCATCTTGAAGTCCCTGTTAGTCTTTGCTGACTATTTTTGCGTATCCTTTCATGCTAAAGATTACGAAAAGGGATGACTGATTAGTGTTCAACTTGAACAGCCGCTAAATATTATATATAAAAAAATAATCAGTGACACGTCAAACGGATTTCATTCCTATTAGCCTAGCTTAGTTCTTTGGTTGCTGTAGAGAAAGATGTTACCTAGCAACCCCATTGGCATTTTGATGTGTTCTTTTTTTGGGGGGGATTCGTAAAGCACGGACTAATTTTGCGTGTACTTTAGTTACGCGCTAAAGAGAAAAATTTAAAACAGAAAATGCAGTGTATAATAGGTTAGCAAAGGTTTTTATTGATTGTAATTTAACACGTCCTTAGACCTGATGACAGAATCAAATACAGGTAATTGCTTTCCGGTTCCAGCAAGGTAAGGCGAACAAATCACCCTGCAGAATAACACGACATCTTCTGCTTATTAGTAATGAGCATACATTTTAGTTATTTTTTTTAAGGAGCACAGTTTAAGCTTGTAGACCTACCAACCCAGCTAGACATTTCAGTGTCAGGAGCTTTAAGTGTCAACAGCATGAAGAAGAGAAAAAAAAATGAAGTAGGCTTAAATTTACTCTGTGCTGGCATTTGACTTTGATCACATGAGAAATATTCATGGAGGCACAAACACTAGCTCTGTCACCATTATCCAGGCTGACAGTGATACCTCTCAAGGCTGTCTATTAATTAAAGTTGCACTTAACATGTGGGACGACTTCCTATCTGGGCACAAAAATGGTTTTTCCATCTCTTGTGGAGGGGGGTGGCTCTTGAAAAGGGACAATCTCTCCTCTCTACTGCTTCTTGTGGGAAATTTAAAAGTGTACAGAGAAAGACATGGGGATTTCTAGCTCATTTATAAAGAAGAGTTTATAATCCTTTCCTGCTTAATAACTTAAAAGGATTCAATTTCTCCCCTCATTTATGGGGTTATGATCACACATTGTTAGACACAGATAGCACCATTTCAAGGTTAACGTTTCTGACTGAAAAATATCAGAATTTAAGCTGTAAGTCCATAGGTGCCTCTTTTGTTTAGCTTGCAATTCCCCTCCCGCACACACATGCAGATAGGCCGCATTTTAGATGTTACTTTTAATGTGATAACAACGAGGAAGTTGATAACAGGCCTCTGTGCACTGGGCATTTCTTTCCCCATCTTTCTTTTTTTTTTTTTTTTTGCCACTGATGTGATATTTAATTATAGCTTATAATTTCACCATCGAGAATTAAATTCAGTGGGCTTACTGAGTCTCTGAGGATTGAATGACTGGTTGGGGGTCTCAAACCATACGAGACAAATTAAAGAGGAAGCGCTGCCCTCCAGGTATCCTGTCACAACAGTGGGGTGCTTCAACGCGGCTCTCATTTCTGTCTGTGTTTTATTCCGCCAATTTTCACTATGGGTCTGTGCAAAGGCCGCAGGGCTGCAGGACCAAAAGTAATACAGAGAAAGAAAAAAAAGAAAAATTTTCATCTTTCTTCAATAGTGCTGGAGTTTAATATCTAACTCGCCCTTGCTCCTACTTCCTTTATTCTAATGCTGTTTATTTTAAGTAGTTTTGGTCAACAGGTAAAAATTGTATAGGAAACCTGATCGTAGTTTTTATTTCTATTGTATATATATATATATATATATGTATATATATATATATATATATATATATATATATATATATATATATATATATATATATATATATATATATATATATATATA
>JAVLVB010000591.1:4168343-4198732 GCA_032876305.1 Orestias chungarensis | reverse complement strand
ATATATATATATAAGTATATATGTACAAAAACATTCAATATCGTAGATAGTTTGTAAAATATCATTAAATTAATTTCTATGTAACCATTACTGTACGTACAAGACAGTTCATAGACAGTTTATATTAATTTCCAACTCTAAGTAGTATGAAATTAGGCATGTAATTTCTTAAATTGAAGTCGTTTGCCTCGTAAGTTATCTACAAGACAAAGTAAAAGTTGTTGCCAGCTCACAGATAATCTTACATAATGGCAAGAGCTCGCAAAGCAGTGCAAATTTGAGGACATGAGTACAAAAAACAGAAGTCTTGAATCAGCTTGATGAAAACTAGGTTTACGTCAATGAGTCTGTTTGATATGGGCCAAATGAAAATTGAAAAAGGACAGCAGGAAAAAAAATGCAACCCACCCATTAAAAATAGTTTCCATTGCTTTTATCTAAGTGCAAACAATGGTAGTTTGGCATCCTGCTTGCTGATGAATATAGAGAGACTATTTAATGTGCTATTTGTGGCTATTTTTCTATATTTTGTCTGCTGTTTATGCTGGTCTACTGAAATGATCTCCATATAGTTTAAAGTATTTTCAGTTGGAAGTCAGAGTAAGTCTTCTGCTGTAGGATAATATAGCTCCCGCTTATCACTTGTTATTTTGCACTGCTGGTCAACAGGCTGAGAGAAGTCTTTTTCAGCATTCACTTGCATAACTAAAATGTATAAACATCATATAACAAACATACATAGAAAATCATGTTATGGAAACTAACAAATAACAAACAACAACTCTTATTAAAGCAAGATTGTATTGAAATTTAAGCTGGAAAGTTGAGTCTGTTAGACAGCAGACTGGACCAGTCTGACTTAAAAATCAGCTTTACATTGTTGTTACTCTTTAGAGAACAAAACAGATTTTTTTTTTTTGTCGTGTGCAACATGTGATAAAAAATCACAACAAAATTTGGTAGGAGCTTGGAATAATTACATGAATGAAAATCAAACTAACTCTCAAATGTTATTAATTTTTTTCCCCTCAATTTTTCTAGCAGCAGTAAAGAGACATATTGCTTTTCTGTTTTAGATAGATCTTCAATATTAGTGTTACAAAATTAAGGATGTAATTGTATAAACTGCGGTCATTTTGTCTTTTTCAAGACAAACAGAATAAAGACACCTAAACAAAACTTGAAAATCTGTTAATTTTTCATCGGTATAGAGGGTTGTTTTAAAAGGCAATGAAATTTTAGTGCACATCTTGTATTTGTTGGCTTTATACCTTAGGAGTATTCCAGCATTTACAAACTAGACAGCAGTTATATTACAAATGTAGAGTTTTTTAAATAAATGTTTGCATTTAAAAATTATCTTCAGTAAGCAAACAGTTCACCAAAAACCCTGAATATCCAGGAAAGGATATGTATTTTCTATTGTTAGGATGCATGATAATAAAGCATGCCTAAACACAGACCAGAGTACATAGGGACATCTTAGTTTTCACCATCATTATTACGTCCATGTGAAATCATGTGACAGATGAGCAGGTCAGAGCAGCATGATTTGCTGAAAGAAATGTAGTTTCCTCCAATTTGCCTTGCCTGCTAGGGTTGTCAAACTCTGACAGCTGGCACGGATCGGGACAGTGTGCTACATTACAACCGTCCACTGGTTACGGTGGAGCCTCACTAGGACAGACAAAACAAAAAAAGGAAAAAAAAATTCTAGCTAATTTCATTACAATACAGGAATGGGCCACCTAATGTGCTACAGTAATTATGTTTAGCACAGCGCTCCGTCTGTGATGAATGAGGAGCAATGACCATGGTCTGCTGGTTCAAAAAATCGGCATTAGTCTATGCTACTTAGGGCCAGAACATTTCACATTTTATGGTCTTGATGGGGCCACAACACTGAAATATTCATTTGTTGTTGTTTTTTTATTTATTTAATTGCGCATGCCACAAAGACAATAAACATGTTCCCCGAGTGTTGCAAATCAGAAATGTGTTTTTCTTCTACCGAGTTAAAATGTGAAAAGCGTTTGTCCGAACACTGGGGTGGAGCTCCTGTCCTCGCCCACAAAATAACAACTTCAAATGTTGTCCCCTCTTTTCAACTAATGGGCTTATTTCTGCATCGTCAGTCATTCTCTCCTTGGGGAATATGCAGCCGTTGTATAAAAAGCTTTTCTGCTGTGCACATTACAACCTCTCAATATGGAGCGTGCTCACAAATTATTGCTTGACTGTGCTCCCATAAAAGCTCTGATTAGATTGTTGTATATGGAGAAGTTTTTATTACAAAATTATATTCTTTCATAATAGTATTAAGTGTTGTTTCATTTACATAATATTGCACTGTTCCATACAATATTCAACATTAATAGGGTATTTCTTTTTTAAATATTTGGCTGTATGGGAATGAATGACTATGCTTTTTTTTTCTTTACTTCTTTACTTACTATATTTATTTGAAGTTTCGCTCATTTTTCCGTCCTAGCGTCCTCAATATCACCAACTTTTCAACATTATTTGCTGGCCATCCTTGTCCAGAAAATTAGAAAACTTCCCTTGGGCAAAACAAAAAAAAATAGAGTTTGCTGTGCATTCCATTACGCTGCCCAGTAATCTCTCTTTGGCTTTGTTGGGGGAAAAAGATGATTTGCTCCTTCAGGAGAACTCGTCTCACAGCCCTGAGACATAGCTGTTTGATTTTCTTCATACCATTTTTTTTTGTTGGGGGACCAGGACTTTGTATTTCCATTTGGCAGAGAGACCCCTAGACACCTCTCTACTTCCTTGCATTTTCTTAATTTCATTACATTTGCAGTGACCTCAATTAGCAAAGACGTGAGCTTAGGAAGGGACATTCTGCTCAACAGTACAGAAAGCTCAAACTTAGCAGCCGAAAAGGTTTATGGCAAGTTTTGATCTTGTGAAGTCTAAAAGCATTCATGTTTTTGTCGATCATCTTTAATCCTCCTTCGATTCTTCACAAGTAAACAACAGAAACATGTCATTTCTAAATAACTTCTCTCCTTGAATCACGTAAGGGAAGAAGCAAAAAATAACTCCACCGAAATAAGAGTAAGAATTTAAATTTCGCTTGCTACGGTAACAGAGCTCTAAACACAGCAACGCAGAAACCAAGCATGACTTAGAGTCAAAAGCAAACATTTATACAGTCGCTAATATCCCACTTTTAGCCAGTAGTGCATTAAAGAAAAAGAATCCCAACCCTTCAAGTCTTTCACGCTTTCAAAACTCAGGCAGCGCAGAGGCATGGGGAGTCAATATGTCAGCGTTTATGGATGCCCTGCAGAGCTGCACAGGGCTGTCAGTCCTCCATTCATGCTCTAATGGCCCCCTGAGGTGCTCGTCTCTAGGGGCTGAAAGGGGCCGGGAGGCCCAGTGGACACCCTGTTGTTGAAGGTGAGCGTACGCTCTTATGGACGCGCTGCGCCTTCATCCATATGACAAGAGCAATAAAAGAGCATCGCTCTCCCTTTCCCCTGTATCCTCTGCTTTCTTTCGAGTCCCCCACATCTCTCCACCTCAAACAGAGAGAAGGGGCCTAATTGTTTGTTGTGAGAGCCAAAGATTATAGAGCCTCCCATCTTTCTTCCTCCCTTGCCTTTTCCTCCTCTTTCTCAGGCCTGCTATTTCTTTTTTCTTTCAGTTATTCTTTTAGAGAGACAAGGGAGAAAAAAAAGTGCTGGAATTTTCTTTGGAAATGTGGATGCAAAAAGAGCCCAAGATTCCCAATTTGACTGTCAAATTTTTCACATTTAGTCTAAAACAGGACAATACTTAGATTGAGTTCCATAGAGTAATAAAAAGTGTTTACATTTTGAATTTAAAAGCTGCATCCATTCAGGCGTTCACATGAAATCCATTCTGGCAGGACTATCCTTGGCCCTCTGCCGCCTGCTATAAACCAATAATCAACATGTTAGGCATGATATAAAACTGAAATTACTAACTTCTGTCCATATAGGTGAGCAGAGAAGGATTTTATTTGAGATAGATGGTTGATTTTTTTAACGGACACATCTCACCCAAATTCAATTTCGGCTAAATGTCAAATTATGACCGAGAGAAGGTCACAGATATCTAGCTTGCAATACGTAAACACTTAACTTGATTTATAACCATCAGAACATTTTAATAAAATTTCTTTTTAAATAAGCTTAAACCGAGCTAACGCTATGATTACTTTTAGAGTTTTCTCAATTCTTTTTTTTTCTTTCTTTCTTTCTTGCATAGAGATATCCACAGGAGAAGATTATTCCCAACACAATCTGTCCTTAAACCCTTCTAGTTATCGCCGACGTCTATCTTGTTTTCACACAAGGGTCCTATCTCATACATCCCCTCCGTAGAAGCGTTGAATCGAATGCCTTCTTTAACTTGGCAACCCCTTCAGGATGAACAGGCAAGTGCATTAAAAAGAGGCCGCACCATTCTCAGAAAAATGCAAATTGAGAAGTTGTTAGTTATTTGATGTTGTGCGAACCTCCTCCTCCTCCCCCCCGCTCGCCTCCGATACATCCCTCCAACTCCAGTGTTGGTGGTTGAATCGCATGCAGTCCTGGGGACAGGCAGGCCTGTTTATATGCAGGCCTGGAGCAGAGAAGACAGCGCAGAGACAGATGCATGTCAGAGATAGCAGATCCCATCTGCGGCAGATGCCTCTTATCGCGGGCCTGTTTGCATAATTAGGCCTTTTGATATTCACCCCCTCTGACTGACAAAAAGTATAATTGCAGGCATCAAGCACGACAAAAGGTGGGCACAAAATAAACAAGTCAACACAAACGGGGAGAAAAAGACGTGGTGTTATTTTTGTCCTGTGGGAAAAAAAGAGGGAGGAAACTACAGCATTTTTAAGCAAATCTGCTGTCAGTCACAGTCAACTGGTGTGACTCGGTGCTCAGAAGCCCGTCCTATGAATGCCTGCAAAACACAGAGCGCGAGGCCCGATTGTAATTATGCTGGAACTAATATGCTTTTCAAAATGAGCCATTATGAGCTAATGCTGCACTGCCAAAGCCCTGTCTGTTTTTGTCCTTCTGTCTTGGAGAGTTTGCAAAGGTATGGCTGATATTGAGGCCATGCGTTGTGAAATCAGTGAAAGACTATGGGAGGGGGGTGTCACTTCACTTCAGGGTTTTGGCTGCACAGGTGAGGCAGAGATGAGTGATTTAGGGCACCTGCACTGCTAAAAAAACACAGACTAATCTCTTTGTCGCTTTCAAAGATTGCTGTTCCTCTTAATCCTTGGTTAAGTACAAAAAAAAAAAAGTTTTATCAATTGCTATTATGATTATACTGTTAGAAAATGCAATTTGTTTATTTTGTCTTAAAAAAACAAAGTAACATAACACTATGTCTGATAGATGCACATATTAAGTCATCCTCCAGATTGCTCTTGTAGGGTAAATAATAGTTTTTAACAACTAATGACACAATTGTTTCCCCTTCTGTCAATACCTTATATAATTTGTTTGACAATAGGACATTTGTCGTTGCACAACATCAGTAAATTGTCCATTTCATGTCTAGTGGACCCTATGTGTTGAATTGACACTGTTTATTTGGATTAATACATTGTTGAAGGAGCCAAAGATGATCCATTTTCAGTTTTGTGACAGTGGACAGCTTCCCATTTAAAATTGTCTGGTTTTCTACGATGGCTCCCAGAAACAGGATCGCACAGCATCACGGATCCTCCACCATGTTTACTGTAACAATGGGTGAGGTACATTTCCACGTATTCATCTTGTGTTGTAGGACAGTCTGATAGTTATCACTCAGACTTAAGATGCTGCTCTTTTCTCAACACAGCAAAAGTCAACAACTCCCATTATATTTGCTCAAATTAGAACTACATTGTTTCTGTATAAAACGATGCTCTTGCAGTGAAAGCTTAAAACATTTTAAGGATTTTTATGAGGGCTAAATCTTTGTGTCCATACCTAACCAGCCTGGGTGCATTATGTTTATTGTTGTTGTTACCTGTCATAAACTTGTAACCTAACAGATCGCTTGGTTAATTGCATCATTGAATAGACAGCTGTCTATTTAATAAGCATTAACCCATAAACTTGGGGGATAAAGGTGAGGAAGAGGAGTCTAAGGGTTCCGAGGCAGGTGGTGGCAGAGAAATGAGAGTTGACATGATGACTGGTTGTGGAGAAGAAAAAAAAACAGATGAGGATCCCATCTGTCTGAGGTCCGTTTGAAAGGTCAGGAGAGGAGCGCGAGGGGAAGGAAAAGCCTTTAATGCTCACAGCAACCCTCAAACTATTAACTAGCCGTTCAAGTCTTTCAAGAGGAAGAGCTGTGTTTTATCTGAAAGGTCTGTTCAGAATTAAAGCATCATTAAGGTGCAGTCACAGCAGGGCGAAGCGCTCTAATGTGCTTCTTCGCGTCTACGGAGTTCATTTGGTACTTTCACACCAATTAAACTAAACGTTCATGAAAATTCAGATTTTATACGGAACCTGTTTATAGTGACGGCGGCCCAGGAGGTGGGAGTTGTTCTTGTAACTGGTTGGTCGCTGGTTCCAACCAAAGATCCTGTCTTCTCATTCGTTGTGTTCCTGTGTGCAGATTGTACGGCAGCCTTGCTTGTGTTAGTCTGCCCCAGGGCAGCTGTGGATACAAAGTGTTTTAACCCCGTCTGTTTACGACTGAATGTAGCGTGAAGCGCTTTTACAGTCCTAGAACATGCTGGTTTTACTTTGTCCTTGTTGATTTTTTTTTCACATTATAATGTTCTTATAAATCTAAAACATCTAAAACAAATAATCAGGAGGATCTTAGATGCATATTTCTGTTTTCTCATCTGTTTTATCTTTTTCATTTGCAAGATCAACAAACGTAATTACATTTTACTTGTCTAAGAATGAAAGCAAGGTCTGCTGCAATGATTCCTGTAGAAAATGTGGGATTTGATGAGGAAGCGGAAGAAGAGGGAGAATGATTTGTGCTTGTTGTGTGTTTCTGAGCAGATGAGCTGTTTTCCGAAATTTAACAGCTTGAAGAAATTGCCGGAGCGAAAGAAAGCTTTTCATATCTGGGAGATATTTCAAATCAACAGTGAAAGGTTGTGAAACATCTCCAGAAGCGAAACTAGGTGGTTTCTGTTTTTCTCTCATTTGACAATTTTGCATGATGCATATACCAGTGATTTCGATATATGGTACTTTTTACTGCGGTAAAGCAATCAAACAGACAAAAATAGAAACTTACCTGTAAGGCAAGCGGCTATTTTACTACTGCTTTCCAATCTATCACTTGTGTGGGTCACTTGCATGACCATTACAAGACAAATGTTGTATCACTTTGATTGGATTCTGAACTAATACAATCAAAACAAATTGGCCAGGATACAAGGAAATGCATTGATAGATGGCATGGATTTTTACAGGTCTGGCTTTTTCCCAGCAACAATTTCCAGATGCCTGAAGGTCCCAGCATCACATTTCTCCCTGTGTTCAAGAGTTAGTTGTGTTTTAATGCAGAATTTGTACAATACCTCCAAAACAACACCAAAAAACCTTGTGAAGATGTTCAGATTGAAACCTTAATCACTGGTTATGTGTAACTTTATAACTATAGAGTCAAATCACCTGCTTTGGAACATCCATCAAGTGTATTGTAATGTGGGATGGAGCGGTTTGCTTTCACCGCCCCCGGAGTTCTTTCTGTAGCATAATCAGGCTTTTACCTCTACAAAGCAGAGTGTAAACCTGATTAATTCCCATTCATGATGGCCACAATTTAAAATCAATATTGAGGTAAAAACCTTGGAGGGCCCCTGGAGCAGGGTACACGCCGTTAATCGTGCCCACTGGATGCTGCATAATGAGATTCTAATTGGACAATAAGTAATGAGACAAGCCATGAGTGGTTTACCAATATCTCGTGAACCTTTGAATGGAAATTACAGCTGTCATATTATTCAAAGGTCTAATCAGTTTACCTTTTGCAGCTATTAAAGAATGGACATGAACATTCCTGCAGGGTCCTATTTTGTCTATTTGTTTAGCAGCTATTTTGCATAAAACAGCCCAAAAGGCAGGGTTTTTCCCCCCTTACTCTACCCTGGCTGGTGCTTGTGTTTCAGGTCATTTCTTAGATCAACAGAGAGAGCAGCCATGTGTTGTGGGACATTTTTTTGCCCTCCGCTCACTAAGGTTAGTTGGCATACAGATGAGTTTTACATAGAGTCCAAATCCCATTCAGCCTCAAACAACATGTGCCGTGTCCCATTTTCCCCCGGTCATTAGAGGCAGCGCTGTTGACCTTGTGCTTGTGGTTCAGCACTGTACTACAGCAGCTGTGTGGGCTCTGCGGACTGAATGACAAACAGACGAACAGTCTACTGAAGTTAAGCAGTCACAATATTCTTGAAACCACATATTTACAGATATTATATGAAAAAGAAATAGGCCTTTTTCTAACAATATTTGATAATAAATCAGATTAAAAGTTTTAAAAAAAAAGGCCAGAATATAAAGAGCGATACATTTTTAAGTATTTGACTTTAGTAAGACTTTGTTTATTCTTTCCGAAGGGAAAGAGTTTTACAAATCCCGGAAGTGTTTAGTATAATATTTGATAGCGTATTAATCTTAATGCAGTGGTGTCCAACACGAGTCCTCAAGATCTAACCTCCCTTTAGATGTGTCCCTTCTGCAACGCCCTTGATTTAAATCTTTGACTCATTACCAGGCAATGTGAAGGTTCTAACTGAACACATTAAATGTATAGTCTGACTGAATGTCATATTGCTAGAAGGATTATTTGTATGTTAAATGAACGTAGATACGTAGTTTCTATTGTAATTTAGACAGATTGGTCAACTAGCTAGCTAAAGTTTGTGAAAGCTACTTCAACAAACAAAAAGGCAAAGCAAATGTCTTTTTGAGGAGGAGGAGAAGGAGAAAGAGGAGACTTTGGTCTTTTGCTCAGAACCCCACCAAGCATGTTTGGACTCTGACCCCGCTGTCTCCCTGCGGCGACATGGAGGTGACTCTGCAAAGCGATCCGCAGACCACTGCGCCACTCTCAAGTGTCGTCATGGCGAGTTACAGAGCAAATGGAGACTCGCATCCTCATGAAAACCAACAAAGGGATATGTGCTGTATGTACATATCCAACTTTGTGTGTTCAAGGGTGTTCTACAGCCTGAGTGAGCTCGTGCTTCAAGAATCAATCTTTATTAAAAAGGATAAGACTGAAGAATTGATTTAATGAATGCGGCCTCATGTCCTGCAGCCACATGTAATCCGCAAGGAATCGTGGAGGACAAGCTCAGGGGGACAAAAAATGTTCGCAGAAGACTCGTGGAGTGGCCTGTAATGATAGTCTCCATATAATCCTATAATTCCTTGTTTAATTAAACTCTGGAGCTGGCCTTGAGACTCTGCCAGCTCTGTTGCTCTTTTGTTCTCACAGTTATTATTTGGAGGCCAGGTCTGAGTGTTCTTTTGTCCACTTACGCTGAAAGATTTGAGTGCGAGCTGAGACAAAGAGCCAGAGTCAGGTACGCATTTCACTGGAGCTGGATGGCAATCAGTCCCTGTCAGAACCAGAAATCTCTTCACGCTCGTCCTCTTCTTGAACATCTCCCTTTATTTTCCCTTCTCCCACACTTTCTGGACTGCACGTGATGCAATCCAAATATGCCCGCAGCAACACTGGCACATCACTCTGCCTTGTCAATGTCTCAATGAGGAAAATTATGAAAATAAGAATTTTATGACATGAAATCAAAAGGGCCATGTATTTTGAATAGACATGAAGAGGAGGTGAAAATGATGCAATTTTCTAAATTCAGTTATAATGGTAATGCGTACTTACCGTCAAAAATTCCCCTGTCGGCCCGGATTGTACAGCTTTGTACTGTATCTGTGTTCCTCGAGCAAAAATTCAGCTTAGTTGAATGGCGAAAAAAGTCTTGTAAAATATGCTTTAATTCATTCTGTGACAGCAGGTGGAAACACATGGGACTGAATGGTTTTGGTGTGATATTGTGCTGAGCTGTGTATGAGCAGCATGCCCTGGGCCAATGACAGAGAAAACAGGGTGAGGAGCAGCAAGGTGGCCTCTGCAGATTAACCCCTCTACCCACTGGCAACCCACTCCCCCTCAGCTCTCTGCTTTCATAGCCGCTGGGGCCCCTCTCACAGGCAGTATTGCATATCAGGGCCTCTTCTATATTAAATAAATATTCACAGATTAAGATAATATTCTCAAGGATTGTGTGTGGAGAGAAAAGTAGCTGTCATCTGAATCCTCTCTGATGCAAGCCCCGCACTCATGAACGACAAAAGAAGTCCTCTTCTGAATGCAGATAACGTTGATATTTTCCACAAACATATAATTCTCCCAGAGGCCTCTTGACTAGATTCTACTTTGCTCTCTCGTCACCTCAGGTAACCGCACAGATGATGGATCGGACATTGATTCCGAGCCCGATTTGCCCCTGAAGAGGAAGCAGAGGCGCAGCCGCACCACTTTCACAGCAGAGCAGCTGGAGGAGCTGGAGAAGGCTTTTGAAAGAACGCATTACCCCGACATCTACACCCGGGAGGAGCTGGCTCAGAGGACGAAACTCACAGAAGCCAGAGTACAGGTAAGACCAACAGATTCACCATTATTTTACAAACTGCTGTATATTTATCATTTATCATCATTGAAGGTGGGATGCAATGATTTTTAGAGCACTCATAGAGCTATTTTTTGTGACTAATCTAAAGCAAAATGCTTTGTCTTTCTTTACAAACCAAGTCTACTCAACATTTTGTCGTAGTGTTCTTACGGCCTTCAACTTTCACACATTCGGTTCAGTTCACTGCCACACATTTCCATGTATTTTGTTAAGATTTAATGTGATTGACATACAAATTAGTACAGGGTGAAATGGAAGGACAAGAACAAACAAAATTCTCAGAACCAGCTTCTCCACTGCTAAACACTAAAAATTATCCCCATCAGCATGATGCTGCCACCAACAGGTTTTATTGTTGGAATAGTCTGTTCAGTAAGACATTGCAGTGTTATTCACCATGCACAGCGTTTTAAATGTACGCCATGTCCCCTGTGTGGCTAAGTCGGATTTTTCGAGGTTGTTACTCATTAATGGCCTTCTTCGTCTCCCTTTTTTTAATATGAGGGATAGTTTTTAACATGAGTTGAAGATAATAATCAGATAATCTCTGATTATTGTTTGGCCTGTCATTTTATGATGGCGAACGTATCTTGGGAAGTTTCCCTCCATTTCTTTTTCTTTTCTCAGTTCATGGATTGCGGACTCTTTGAAGTGTTTAAAGCTGAGGGTGTTGACTTACAACCCAAGCTTGATTTAAACCTCTCCACAAATGTATTCCTAAACCTTCTACTGCTCCTCAGTGCACAATTCTCTTTGATCAATAATGTTTTATAACAAACCTTTATAGAACAGCTGTCTGTAAAAGACACTCATTCTTCAGGTAATTTGCCTCTCTATGATTTAATACTGTAAAGAGGGATATATACGAATCCTGTCCAAATATTTATGGTTTTTATTTGTAAAAACACATGAAACCATTTATTGTTTACTTTCAGTTTAAAAATGTACTTTGTGGTTTGGATTTAGACTGCCTGAAATTGAAAAAAAGATTAAAGGACTTGAATATATCTGCAATCTGTAGTGTTACATTTATCCATTATGTACAATTTTCCTGTTTGTTATGCTGTATTATATACATATTGTCTATTATATATGTTGAAGTCGTTAGAAAGACAGGCTTCCTTATTTCACACCTTAACCTAAAGAGCCATATCTGACAGCCTCAGGTCCCCACACTGTGGTGTAGGAACGAAGGAATATCTGTACAGTAGAGTTACAGCAGCAGCTGTTCTTCCAAAGATGGGAAGGGAGCAAAAAGTCGGAGAGAAGAAAAAGGGAATGCATTCCTGATGGATTTCTCATTTCGGCCTTTGGCCAGGATCTCATCCCACCACTTTCAAGCTCGCCGCTGCTTGTAAAACCCTTCACATATCACACAGAGTTCCTCATCCTCTCTGGGGACCCCTCGCCCCGACAACAACATTAATCAATCAACTGCTAGTAGAGGAAAAAAAAGAAGAAGTCTGGGGCACCCCTCTCCTCTTACCCCAGCGGTTCACACTCGCTCTGAAACGGCCCGAAATCCTCACCGCATGCTAAGTGTTCATCACAGCACAAACACGCAGTGTTGGTAACTGATTCCACACATGTCACTGTCCATCTTCGAAACCCCCCAACATGCATGTACCCACTATATCTGTAAAGGAAAGCATCTTGTCAAAGAGCTTTACATAAATATTATCTTAAACTGGTTTAGAAAGTTAACTTCAGCGTAGCTTTTTATCAATTAGGCAGACAAAAACATAAAACCTTGCGAAAGTAGCAGCAGACATTACCATATTTAGTTTATTTGGTTTGTAGTTATGCTTTTACAAATCCATTTAAATCCTTCAGGAACATTGAACCATCTCGCAATTATATTTGAAAAGTCAATGGCAAGAACAAACCTTGAAGGTCTACGTTTCAAACGTATGCGGATCAGTGTGTTGAGACATTTCTCAGCAAAGGAGAAACGACTCCAAAGTCAACGTTGGGAACATGATCTGAATTAGGCTTTTCGAATGAATGAGAGGAGATCAAGGAGCACTCTGATCTTTTTCATCTCTTACCAGAAGGTTCTGGCATCTGAGCTCTGCATGCTAGAACAGTTCTCATGTGAAAGAACAGTCCCTACAAGAAATGTACTAAACAAATATGAAGTGATTATGAGTCAAGCAATGCACAGTATTATTTTGAGCACCAGGCAACATCAATAAGCACATTTAGATGGTTTTGAAACTTTTATTAATAGCCACAGCATTATGCAGCTGCCACCATGTTATACTAAATGCATGCATTATTAGAGCTGTTTGTATTGATTTTTTCCCTGCAAAACAATCTTTTCATTTATATGTCATTTATGTGAGAAAGGTGTTTTTTGTTTCCATTGTTAGACATTATCATAAACGGAAGGTCCTTAAACATGTTTTTATTTTGAAACCTATGCATCCTGTGACTGGTTTAGCTTTTCGTTCCTCAGTGAGGACTGTCACACGTCTTTTCAATGATTTTTTTTGTCCCCGCCATTAATACCTTGATATTTACAGAGTAGCAAATAGTCATAGCGCAGCATGAGGGAAGCAGCCAAGCATGAGTAGCGTAGAAGAAAGCCGCTAGAGTCGCTTCTGTCCCCTTGCTGTTGGATAATAGACTTAAATGATGTCATGTGAAAACCTGAGGAATGTGAGCCACGGTTCTAATTTGTTAATGCTGTTTTCCTCATAATCTAATTCTTTGAGGCTTTGAAAGTCTCGAAAGGTCAACTTAAATTACATTTTCTGAGAAGGTTACAGAGAAAAAGGGTACCGGTTGCCAAAATAAATACTACTGAACGTGGTGCCACAGACTGCATGCTTTTTATCGAATGCATTGTTAAAATCACTTTATGTAAAGGCCTAATAGTTTACTTAGGTTTAGTTCCAGAAGCATCACATCCTTAAAAAAAACTGATTATGAATTGTTCACACGTGCGCATTCATGTCCCTTATTTCCCCCTTGGACAGCTGATGGCGTGAAAGATTGTTGCTGAAATGTGAGTTTACATGAGAAGATGTCCACCAGCTGGGCCCTGACACTGGTGCCCGAATGGCCCGTTGCAGGCCAGGAGGAGAAAGACCCTTTGGCCGAAGTGCAAAGCTTCTCCAGCACAGCTGCAATGACGCATCTTCCAGATGTCATCCAGAGACTAGCCCCAGTTTCAGGCTTAGAGAGAAGTTACGGGCAGGGGTCTACGCCGGGGTCCCACACACTCGTATTTTAACTCAGATTTGTGTGAGCTGTCATGGTCCTCTGTCATCCGTTTGTCTTTTAAGATGTCAATAAGGTTGAAAGCACTTTTTTGGGGGGTGCTGACACCTCTGTAAAGCCAAAGCAGTGATGGAAATGAAAGGCTGGATCATAAAATGAGTGATGAGTGTTTGGCTTAGCGCTGACTCAGAACGTAAACTCATAAACAGAGCTAACTGCCTGGCGTCTGCCCTTGTCTGCCATTTTAAGACGCGCTCAGCATCTATCTCGATCAGCCCCATTGCCTTCTTCTCCGAGAAGTTTCCTGCTGTACCTTTACCCCCCCCAAAAAAAAAACCGTGCGATGATTTTATGGCCTCACCTGACAATTTGTGGGACGTGATCCATATCTCCCAGCAATTGGTTCCAGACTGTCTCTGTATGAGGGGACGCTGCCTAGTCTACCTTCTCTATGATGCAGTGTCCTTTGCTACTTTCCATCTGATAACCCCTCCGTTTTAACAAGAGAAGCTAGCAAAGCCATTTCACAAGAGCGGCAGATCAGTAGGGGAAGCATCAAGCAGGGGACAGATGTGCAGGCAAGGGACAGCAGGTCGCCGTAAATCAGCTCTTACACATGAAGCAAATTGCATTTCCCTCCTATTTAGGCCGACGTTTTTGAGAGACAGACGCCTGCGTCTTGGAAGGAGCTCATCATCTCAGCACGCCGCTGCCGACTCGCTTTACCAAATCTGTCACATAGGGCCTCTTTCATTACCAATAAACATCCTCCGTGTAGCTATTATAGTTAGTTGAATCTAATAAGGCAGAAGCACTGCTTTTTATGACGCATGCAAATCAATTTGGTAAAAAAAAGTTACTTTCTCTATCTGCGGCTGGAGCGGCTTTGAAGGAGAGCACACAGGAAAGGCCTGTGAGTTGGCTGTGTGCTATAGCATCTCTAGCTGTACGTAAAAATGCATTTAAAGCCGCGTTTAGCCTCGTGCAGGTTGTTTTAAGCAGGTTAGTGGAAATGTAAAGTACTCCATGTGTATGTTTGCTCATATTTGTGCTATCAGTCAGGTTTCAGCTCTGTAAAAGGGGGGGGGGGGGATCCCAATAGCGCTGAGTGCTAGCAACCAAACCCAACAGGCAACTGTATTCCCGCTAGTGCGGGTTTACTTTTCATAAAGGAATAAATAGGATTTGTGTAGATTGTCGGGAGGAAATTGTTGCAGTGCATCGCAGTGTATGTTCTAACACTTTCTTATTATTAGAATTTAAATGACTTTGGTACAGTGCTTCTGTACTCCTGATACTTATCAAACTAATCCCACTCTCCTCACAAATTCACACTCCTAGCTACTTTAATTAGCATAGTGCCAGTCTGGAAGGCAAGCAGGAAGGGAATCCGAGGGGAAGAAAGAGGAAAAGGAAAGAGGAGGAGGACATATGAGGCATGGGAAAGGGAGGGGGGTATTGCGTGGTATGAGGCAGAAGAGGATTTGGTGTGTTGTTGAAGCCAGTTGCATCACCTCTTCTGTGTT
The DNA here is from genome assembly GCA_032876305.1 of Orestias chungarensis. NCBI lineage: Eukaryota > Metazoa > Chordata > Actinopteri > Cyprinodontiformes > Cyprinodontidae > Orestias > Orestias chungarensis. Next base: position 4,183,306 of record JAVLVB010000591.1, on the reverse strand, counting down.
TTTATGGCTATGAAGTCAGCAGCACATTTTGTTTTGTCATTATCACTCGGCTCTTGGTATTCATCTACCGAATGTTGCAAATTGGCTCCTGAAAGGCGTCACATATTCAGGACTTGTCTTTGGTGAAATAATTCATGGAGGATTGTGTAAAAGGGCAATTCTCGGATGTAAATGATCCTGTTTAAGGGAAACGACACGTAGTGTTTCGGGGGGTTTTCTGTCCCTGCATTGCACTGTCACGCGTTTACAATGTTGCCGTGAGTGCCCACTATCACTGATATACTGTGAGAAAAACATATTTAATCTTTTAGAATCAACTCTTTTGATTACCACTGAAATGAAGATTAGGAGAGATGAAGCAATACGACGTGTATTGAACCAAGGACTTAAATTTCATCACTGTACTTAAAATTTCACGTTTTATCAGATTGTAGGTTTAGCGTTTGCATACACAGTCCCTCGCAAAAAATTTTCACATCTGCTGAACTTTCCGGTTTTTGCCAGGTTCCAACCACAAGTCTCCATTTATTTTGCCGGGATTTTCTGCGACAGACCAACACCAACAATTGCTTATGTGTGAAATAGAACTGAACTGTAAGCGAATAGGAATACTCAGGGAAGAAACTAAGAGGTCTATAGTAGCTCTAGAGGAAGAAACCATGTGAAAACCCCTGTAAGATTGGCTTACACAGATGAGCGGACACTTCAAAGATCTGCAAGAAGATGCTTAGACTCTCCTTTGAATCTGTCTTAGCACCAGTGCATGAATATTCACTTATTTTGCAAAGAATAAAAAGCCAAAAGGTGATATTTTAGATTTAGATATTTAGTTTCATCAATTTTTTATTGTGAAGTAAAGTGTAGGAGAGCCGATGGGATATTAAATCTTTTGAGATGCACAGCTGCAGCTGAACTGTTGTGCTTTGTTTGCGTTTGTTCCCTCTTTATTTCTTCAGTTGAGTTAAACCTTGCCCATTCCCTTTTTGGCTCCATGCTTCAAAATGGCCCAGCTATACAGACCTTTCCACACGCTCTGGATGCTGGGAAACGTTTCAGTCAGTGAAAATGAGACAGAAGTGAATTCCTCGTGAAGTCGTAGGTAAATGAGGGTAAAGAAAAAGGAGGAAGCTCTGCATCTGTCTGTGCTTCTGCAGAGAATTAAACCGGATTGGGGAGAGTGGAGAATTTCTGTTCCAAGGTGACTTTGTGATCAGGTTCCAGAGCACACAGCGTCAAATCCTCAGCTCCGGGCTGTGTGTCATAGTCTGGGCAAAAGCCGATGTGTGCATGTACAAGAAGACTGGGCTGGTAATATATGCATGCTGGTGATTGGGTATGGGCACATGTGCAGCCCTACTCAAGTGCTTGTTTATCCCCGTCTCTGCTGAGAGTCAGATGATGTCGGAGAAAGCCACTCAGTCTGTGCCACATGGTTCCCGTTTTCCCTCATATATTAGGCTGGATGCAATGTCTGTGATGTTATTCTGTTCATACTTGATTGACAGAGGTCTGAGGCCGGCTAGTTTTATCAAAGTAATGTTGCACTTTCTAAATGCAAATCAGTGTCAAATTCCAGTAGATGTTTTTATGGTAAAACGGGTTTTACTTTACCACACATGTTTGAAGTTGTCTTACCGCTTGTACAAGATATTATGGCTCTGGGTCAGTTCGTGTCTTCACCATTGCATATCCATGTGTTACCATTTCATTGCTTCCATCTTCACTTTTGAGCTACTACCACAAACAAATATAATAATAATAGTTGTGTGTAAAAATCTAATAAAATAAATGGCAGATATTAAAAAAATTAACAAAACAAACAAAAAAAAAAAAATTTTAGTTGTACTTTAAGAGAAATTTAAATTAAGAGTTCAATAATAAGTATTCAGAATAGCATTAGCTCCGAAAAGTCTTACTGAATTGAAACGTTATCACCTTTTTCTTTTTAAAATGTCCCCAAAAATACCAATGAGCCAGTTGTGAGCAGTTCAGCCACCATGAACCCTACACAAAAGAAACAACAAAAGAAGACTGCTTAAATTGAAACTAATATCCTCGTTTTACATTGTGTTTTCAGCTTGTTGTCAGTAGTACAAATGAGCCCTTTATTGTCAACGAGAGCATTTACTTTACCTCCATAGCAGCATGTACACGACATCCAGAAAACTTGGACCCAGGCTTATTTTGGCTGAACATCGAAGCCAGTGCTGAGTCCGTCTACACAGATTGAAACATACAAACAGGAAAATCTACAAGAACATTTTTAGTTCCAAACTCACTGGAGACACACAATGTTTTCTTAAAATCCCGACTTCATTAAAAATGTGCAAAAATAAAAATAAAAAAAGACAAAGAGCATTGCGGCTTAAACTTTTGTTTCAAGGCATCTACAGAGTTAATTGTTTTTGTTCAAGTTCCAAATGATTACAATTTTTTTTTGGTTTTCCCTAACATGCTTCTTAGAGTATCTATGAGGTTCTCGATAGAGCAGAGTGAAAGAGACCGTTTCTTATGTCAAATCACAAATTCAGCCGAAGTGTGTGGCGGATCCAGGGCATGTCTGTTCAGACTCTCCTGTCAGTAAAATTTCGACTGATTCCCAAAGTTATATCACATTGTGGACACAGAAGAGAAGTTTAAAATCTAAAAGTAAAAGTAGAAACAAATCCAAACACTTGATATTGTATATCTCAGCATGGATGCAGCCATTAAAAGTCTTAGAAGAGGATAAATGATTTAGTATTCAAAATTGAACACTAATTATTTATAGATAATTTCAAAAGCCCATTGAGCCTTAAACTAGCATAGCAAGGTAATGTACTCCGAATAATTTTGACATAAACCCCTTGCTTATTAGATTACTTCTTGAATAGTCCCAGTCTAACATCATCTATAGATTAAAAAGATTATTTCAGCCCAATTTAAAGTCATGGTGAAGAATATGCAATGTAAATAAAACAACAATAAATAAATTAATGAAAACAGGAACTTGGACCGATGGGTTCAAGTGAAAAAGCTCTGTTTTCCTTGTTGATGGGAAGCACAGAGGAAACAGTGAGGTGGATGTAGGAGGAAGAACGAAGGGAGCATGAATGAGAAGTGAGATGATGTGGATGGCTTTGAATGAATACGGCAATATTTTACTATGTTGTCTGTAGTTGACTGAAATCCACAGATGGTGGTGTATTTTCAAACCAAATACTTCTAAAAGAAATAAAAACAAAACACCAGGCTGTTAAAGCAGAATAAAAAAAATGGCTGAATAAATCCTTTAAGGTGAAGCAGAAACACTGGAGTCGGTTTTCCGACGTTAGCATTCAGGTGATGTTGCGTCTGCCACGATGAAGCGCCGCCTTCCTCAACTTGGACGACAAAAGAAGGAAGGAAGTTAAAGTGAGCATGAAAGAAGGGGTTGGTGTGAGTGGATGAGGTCGGAGGTGAAGTGGCACTGCGGGGTGGGGTGATCAGGAGTGTGTGGAGAAAAGGAGGAGCAGCTCCCTCAACCCCTGCCCCCAACTGTGGGTTCTCCCCTCCCTCCCTTGAACCGGGCAGCTGTTTGTCTGGCCCAGTTTGAGCTTAGTTCAGGCCTCGGAGCACGCTCCACTACATCCCAATAGCGAAAATTTCCCCGAGCTACACCTCACATTTGTTTTGTAATAGCTGACTGAAGAGATTCAGACTGTGTCTATAGAAGCAGTGGTGCTTAAGATAAAGATTTCCTGTTGGTTTTTCACCGGTACACCCCACGATTTGTCCCTTTCTCAAGAGCTGACACAGTCACCGCCTGTTGTATCTTATTTCCTTACTTGTAAACTTGTTTAAAAGTATAAAAAAAAGGGGTCTTTGTGGTATAAACAAGTGTGCAGAAAAAGAATTTCAATTAAGATCTCTGCAAGGCTGGGATCCCTTGTAGGCCCATAGGAGTTTATATGTATGTTTGTGCGCACAAAAAAGAGGCGGGCCCCCAAAATGCAGAGTACGTCTCTGTGTAAGTCGCCTTGAAAGTGTCCTTCTTTAAGACCTGTTTAAAAGGGACGCCCCCTCTTTGTGTCCACTGTTCTCGGTGGCGTACGGAGGGCCTTTTGTCCCCCGCTTTCATGTGCTCTCACAATAGCGCTGGCCGTTTGAAACACAACAGTAGATGAACTGCGCTGACAGTGTATTAAACTCTGATGAATTGCCTGTGCGAGGCATAGATCAATGTCCTTCAACCCCAAGCACACAGCAAAGCCCGGTCCATGTCTCGGCTAAATGGAACAGGTTGCTGGCTCTTTTCAGAAGGCGCCTGATTATATTCATGTTTTGTTGAGGCAGAAGCCTTTTTAAAATGTGTAAATCTTTGCCATTCTAAAGACGCCCTATTTTCTTCCCCTTTCATTCAGAAGAGTGACATTGTGATGCTGCTCATTTTGTTTGTGTCGCACAAGAAATGGCTCTTTTTACTCCCAAAAATTTGTTTTTTTGAACCTTCGAAAACAGCAAAAACAAACCTTTTAAAGTCATATGCTGAAAACCAACCACACTTCCACAAAATGTCTTTTAGCTTTTCAAGTATACTTCAGGGACATAATGCACGCTAGTGGCCTGAATCTGACCTGTTAGTGACTTCTTCCTTCTGAAGGAAGCTTAGAGTCGCCTGTTTACACAGATCCCAACCACTTAAGAACGACAGGTATGGGCCTACAAGGTCCAAAGAAGGTCTGAACTTGCCTATTCCCTAAACTAAAGTTGAACTGAAGCCACTTTCTTTAAAAATGTATGTTTTTATTCGTCTTGCAGGTGTGGTTCAGCAACAGAAGGGCTCGGTGGCGCAAGCAAGCCGGCGCCAATCAGCTAGCAGCCTTCAACCACCTGCTTCCCGGAGGATTCCCCCCCACGGGGATGCCAACTTTACCCACCTACCAGCTGCCGGACACCAGCTACCCCTGCACCACCCTATCACAAGGTAAAAGTGACGCACATCCGCAACATACAGAACACTCTTTTTTTTTGTCTGGTCTTAACTCAATTTTGCTAAAGATTGCATTAGTCCTATTTATTTGTGGTATGCCATCCATTTTTCATGTACATGTTAATAACTTTGCATGAATCATGTGCTGCGTATAAGAAGCATGCAGCAGCTTGTTATCTTTTTAATCACATCATTCCTACACTGAAAACAGAAAAGCAGGGGTCACAAAGAAACATGCTTTCTATGGATTATTCAAGAAAGCAAACATACAAGACATAGCAGTAGCATTCATTCCAACGTCCACAAACTTTAATATATGTTTGTAAGATAGGAAATACAGAATGAAGGCTTGGTTATGCATTAAGCCTCTTTGAGTTTGCTTACCAGAATTGGCTTCTGCTTTGATTATAGCTGGAGGTTGTGTGGATGTTTCTCTGCAAAATACAGTAGCTTAAGTTCAGCTAGACTTGCTAGAGATCATCTGTGTACAGTAATTCTCAAAGGTATTTATGTCTGTACTTTGACTAGGACATTCTAGCAGTGTGCTCTAAACTTTTTTTTTGTAGCTCTAGCTGGTTAGCCCGTGTTTAGCTACATCCAATCTCAGCCTCCCAACATGCCAACAGCATGTTCTGCTTTGCGATAGTGTGCTCAGGGTGACAACCTTTTGCTTGTGGGTCTGAAATGTTGGTTTCGCTCTAGATTGACAAGCTTTGTGCCCCACATGGCTTATAGCAAACTTTAAATGGGCATTTAAAGGACATTACCTTGTAGAACAAGAAGAATAGTAATGCTGCAACCAGTGGTCTCCTGGTACAAAATACTAAATATGTTTGTTTTTTAGTGGTTTTAGTGTTGCTCTTCATGATGATGTTTGTTTGTTAATGTTCTCCAACAAACATCTAAAGCCTCCAACAACAATTTTTCACACCAATATTAAATTACAGCTGTTATTTTTTTAAGTGTTATACCTCATTTGACTATACCAACGTAAGAAGGGATGAATAAGAGTCCACTATACATTACAATTAAAGGTCTTTGTCTTAATGATTCATGATGTTTTTGATGCAGAACCTTATTGTTGTGTGTGCCGTTTTGTTTTGCTTTTTATGCATCAGAGGGCAGCAGCACATTGCACAGACCACAGCCCCTGCCGCCGTCATCCATGCACCAGGGCGGTCTGAGCGGCGACAGCAGCTCGGCTTACGGCCTGTCGTCCAATCGACACAGCTTCTCCAGCTACTCCGACACGTTCATGAGTCCCTCCGCATCCAGCAACCACATGAACCCTGTCGGCAACGGGCTCTCCCCACAGGTCAGACCTATAAGGCCAGCCGCCATGTCTTCTTCTCTCATAGGTGTCGATAAGGGTCTTTGTTCAACGGCTTTCCTCCTCCTCTCTCAACTAAGGATGTGTAATTGCATTTTTTTTTTCTTCCCCCACCGAATTTAAGATTCAGAAAAAGCATGTTCAGCGAAAATAACCGCCAGTGTGGGCTTTTATGTTCGCCTCTCCAAAGCCCTGGATTTATTTTAGCTACTCCAATTTGCTACATTTGTAAAACAATTGGATTAACATCAACAAATTAAAATCCATCTTGATAGCAACCAGAAGGGCTCGAGCTGCTCCAAACAGCCGTTTTCTACTTTCCTGGGACATCTAAATCCTACACCGCATAGAGAGAGCACAGGCAGATGAAATAATTAGCTAAAGCTTATAAATGTGGACCCATAATCTTCTCCACGTAATTGTCTGCAGCTTGAAGACTCCAGTGCCTTGCTTGATTTTTTTTTATTTTTTTTTAGTTTGTGTCTTGTCCTTCATGATTCGTGTGCATCTTTATATGCAGAGTGAACCTAGACTTTCAAGAACTTGGACTTTCAAGTAAAGCTTTATCCAATTTTTTTCCTGAAAAGCCTTTGGTTTTAGCTATTTATACCTTTTAGACACTCCCATTAGTGAGCGTTTAAACGCGACCGTCTCTTGTAAAGGTTGAGGTTTAAGTAGCACAGAATGCAAAATGATTTGTGTTGATGCAAATCGTGTGTACGGAGTGAATTATACACAATTACCCATTAGTACTGGCCAGTCTTTCCCACCCTCACCAACAAGATGTGGTTAACAGGCAGAAAATAAGATTGAAATGGTGTGTAAAGAGTTGAAAATGAATTTCAATGCTGCATTTGTCCACAATTACCCCGTCGTTCACACATGTTTTATTGGGAGTTTTTTTTTTTTTTTTTTCTTCTTCTTCCTTCAAATATTTCTCACAGCAGATTGGAAACATTCTTGGTATTACCCTCTTTCTTCAGAGAAGAAAGAATTAAGGATTTTGTGACAAAAAAGAGATTTTCTCTCCTGCTGGAGCGACGAAGGATAACATGGAGGCTCACAGCGTGTTTGATTGTTAATCGTGGCACAGGGGTTTTAACTGCTAATGCTCTCACTGTAAACCTGCAGAAAAACATCAGGAATACGGAGCCTTTCTTTAAATTATTATTATTAATAGGTCTCTCTAATACTGGCATGGGGTGCACTGTCGCTTTCCTCTCCCTCCCGTCAGAGCAGTTGAAGAATGTGTTGGGATATTAAACATTTCCTGTCACAGTGGGGATTAGGACATGAACATTTGGGCAGCTACACACTGCGGATTTTCAGTTTTCAATTACTCAATCAAAAGTGATTGATGAGCCCAAACTAACACTCCCTTTATTATTTTTTCCATTAAGTTTATTTAAATACCTTAAAGTTAAAGTGTTGATTCTTTCCACGTGTTCTTGTGTAATGTTTGTGCTGAACTGAGGTGAAATTATTTGAATGCATCCAGATAGCTGTGTGCCATTCCTATCATTGTCCCAGCATGGAGATAGACGCTCCCGCTGATAACAAAATCAGAGTTCGCTCACTGCTGCGGCTTCCAGCTGTGCTGGGCCGACCTTCTCTCACCACAAAGAAAAACAACGAAAACCCAAACAATAAACCACAATGCGACGGTTGACTCAATACCGTATTTCTCTCTTACACAACCAAATGTCAATCAAAATACAGAAGTTTTGTGTTGCAACTCCCTTTATTTTTCTTCTCCTTTTGTGTATTGAGGGGAGAAAAAAAAAGACAGTGTCTATGGAGATGGAAATGAGAAAGTGATATTGTAAGTTGCAAACAGAGTCTGTTTGCAGAAGACATGCTTGCGCATTGGTATGTGCAAGCCGTTGCTTCAAGTGTCTGCCGCTGCTGGCCTTGCAGTGGCTGCAAAAGATTGACAAAAAGTCTGTGATTCGCCGTAAATGGGCTGCGGTCACTAGGTGCCAAATCTGTAATGGAATCCTGCAGCGTTCAGCGCCCCTTGACAGGAGCCCGCGTCAATCCCAATTCCACGACCCATCTCAACAGCACACATTTTTGCCCATTACAGGTGGCGGGAGAAAAGCCATCCACACTCCATCCAGGCCTCTGTCATTGTGGGGTATACAACGTGTTTGGCTAGTTAAGGGTGGAGTGGGGGGTTGTTGGTGGTGGTGGTGGTGGGAGGGGGGGGTCGTGAGAGCAAAGCTGTGCCTGGCTGGGCAAAAGGTATGAAACCAGAAGTGTGTTTTGTTGTTGCTCTTGTTTCATTTAGCCGCTCAGCAGGTGTTGGGAAAAGGAGAAAGCTGAGGCATGAAGGACAGGCATCCGTGCATTTTTCAGCCATGCTCAGCTGAACATAAGTTCAGAGACTGTGTGGTTCCTAGATTGATCCTATGGTGCTTTAATTTGTAGAAACAAACCCAATATTTGTATATATATATATATATATATATATATATATATGTATAAACTAAAAAACATGCTTTACCTATTTTTTAAGGAGTGTGTTTTTCCAACAATGTCAATTAATGTCAAGACACCAGTTATTATTGTTGCTCATTGCTGCATAACTGGGACACCTAGAAAAATGTAACAAATGCAAACAATTTGTAACATAACATAATTTTAGTGACATAAAATGATTTATCCTAAACTAATATGTTTGACTCTGCTGGTAATTATTTTAAATAGATCTTCTTGTCTTGTGAAGTTGTGGTGATACTTGTGCTTATTAAAGTAAAATTAAATGGTTCAAAATGGCCAGTAGAATATATATAATTCACTTATGTTAGGTTTTATACCTACAAATATCTCCCTCCAGAAGTATAATGCATTTTATAGTACATTTTTTGTGATGCAGAGAATTTTAAGACAATCTATGTTTAATGTTATATAGAACATGTTAGTGTTACAATTGGTAGGTTTTGAATCTATGCAGACATTACAAACAGAACCTTTTTAAATTGGAATCAGACTGATCAAAATTAACAAATAAAAGATGAACAATCAGCGGTTAGAAGTTGGCCACAAAATCTCCTATTTGTCCATTTCTCAGCTGATAGAGAGTTGTGAGAACCACCCTAAGATATCTTAAAAGACTTGCAGAAGCCCCAAAAAACCAGACATAAGCTGCAGAATGAAAAGTGTACACCATACAAGGTGTTCACAGTCATCCTCCCCTTGTAAAGAGGCACGATGGAGCGAAAGCGAAGCCGTTAACTCGATAGGTATGGTGGATATTCCGATAAAGGAAGTTTACAAAGTTTCATGAGAAACTTTTCTTCCCGGGTTTTTCGCAGTTTTGTGGAAGTGTTGTGTGTTTTGGAATGACAACGATGTGTATGTGTGCGAGTGTTGGGCCTTTGGGCTGTGTGAGTGGGCCGGGCCTACACACACACGCACACACACACACATACGTACACGGGATCAGAGGCAGAGCGGCTCTCACCCCTGCCTCCCTTTGATCTGTGTCCCCAGGCCTGCCTGCCCGCGCTGCGCTGCACCGTACCACGCACGCTGACACCATGCTCACCAGCGACTCCCCACAACTGTCTGAGCGAGATAAGCCAGGGGAGGCTCCAAACTGTGCTGCTGCTCTTCCATTAGCTAGTGCAAACGCTGCTTTTAAAAATGGGATGAATTATTTTTAAGAAGCTAGCTCTGCTGTTGCCAAAAAAATAAATAAAAAAAATGGAGAGGGAGGGAGGCGAGGCAAGGCGAGGGGGGGGGCGAATGTACAGAACAATCCGGGGCTCTGGCTTCATTCCGCCTCCCTCCCTGACTTCTAACAAGACATCCTGCACCTGAATACCAATGAGAGGGGGAGATTCATGTAGTCCCCCACATTATTAAAACTTGGGCATTAAGCCACTCACCGGGCACTGTGTCAGCTGGCAGCCTCCACTGACAACAAATCAAAGGGGATGAGCGCATAGCCCGCATTCACAGCTCAGCCACTCGCGGAGCAAGTGGGGGAATACATACTGGTTAATTAGAACTCCCATTAAAACAAATACTGTTTCAATTTGGCAAGTATAAAAAAAGATGTAAGAGGCTTTAGAAAAAAACAGACCTGCTGTCGGCGGTTGCCAAGAAAATCCAGGGGCTGCAAATCATATCCACTGGCTATACTGTTTCTGAACAGATTATTAGTGTTTTTTCGGCTGGTGCTTTGCAACACTTTCGAACTCCGAGGACAGATTTCCACCATTAATGTTCCCTTTATGATGAAGTGCAGCTGTGTTGGTTCATCATTAGCCAGTTGAAAAATGTGGGTTGATCATTTTGCGTCTCACTATTAAAGCTTCAGTTGCGGCTGTGCTGCACCTGAGCCATTTGTTGCTCCATCTTTCAAGTCTCTCGAGCCGCTCCAGCGTTGCCATTTTCATGTTCATTCCAAAATATTTCTGCTTGGCACACGGTGCATTCATAATCTATTTTTCTCACCTACCAACCTTGCTTCCCCTCCACTTGGCGTTCTGTCATCCAGCTATGTCTTCCTTGCCAAGGGTTCTCTGCGTTGCTTTTCCTCTCCCCGCCTTCCTCTCCCTGCTCTCCAGCTCTCTCCCCTGGAGAGGCGGCTCTTCTCCCCGCGCCCAGATGAAAGGCTACGGCGGACAATAAAAATGCTATTTAAATGCAAGGGTGTTTGTGTGCGGGTGAGAGATATTTCCTGCTGAAAGTGAGCTGCTGCATCCTGATAAATAGTAAATATAAGGGAATGCGATTTACATTTATCTTGCAGAGGCAGCCAATATGAATTTCAGTAAATCCTGGAAGATGGGGATTTAAGCAGGAAAATGACTGAGGCTGATTCACATGCGGTGTATCCCACGCAGCTGAGATGCCTGTGAGGTGGAGAGTGCCACTGCTTTTATTAAAGTAGAGACGCACGCAGACGCCGATCGTATCTGAAGACACTTATTACACACAGGGATTCACAGCAAAGATATCCAGCCATTACACACTACGCATAATAATATTAGTAATCAGAGATGCACCGATCAGACTTTTCCTGGCCAATACCCATTCCTATTAGTCTCTGAGGCCTTTATTTTGACAGTAATAACATATAAAACATAAAAACGGTGCTTGATTTTCTCCAAGAATGAATTTGCCCCTGACCATTCGCTGCTTGAATCTGAGGTAAATGCTGTTGGTGACCTAATTCCATCCCCAAAATGGTGATAGTTTTAAGTTGAAAGCATCTAATGAGTAGGATTCATAATCAGTTATGCCACCAATCACGCTTACGTTATCGTTTTTTTTTTTTTTTTTTCATCTTCCATCTGCAATATTTTAACTGACATCAAGTTTGCTTTCTTTTTAGAGACCATGACTGCTATTAAGAGAGAAAAATAATATACTTGAGGTTTTGTTCATAAAGGTTCTGCTCGTGAATCCATTGATAAGCAGAAGCCTTGTCTAATTATTCATATTGACTCATCGTCAACAGTCTCTAATCTTTGTCAGATTTGAGTTAAACTGAAAAAGCCCAGTATTGAATTCGGTCAAAGCAGGTTCTTAGTTTTTTATGCTATGTGGAAAAATGAAAAATATTCTAAACACACTAATCTTTTAGTTTTTCTGGCCAAAATATTTTTTTGTTTTCTTTACTGGCTGATCTGCAGGATGAGTTTATAACTCTACGCAATACAACTCAAAAAAGAAGAATATTAAGATTGATGTCATACATGAAACTTTTCATTTCTCCCTAAATGTTGACAAATGTTACCTGCACTATTTAGGCTTTTACTCTCTAAATTTCAGACAAGTCAGTCCTGAATTTTAAAGATTTATAGGAACCATATCACAAAAGGCCAGAAAATTGAACTCAAAACTTGATATGTTGTTGCAAACTAAATAATGGTGAAGTTTATGCTTCAGACTGAAATTGGTGGAGATACTTCGTTTACTCAGATCTTTTGCTGACTTTTTCTGGTCAATTCGACTGATGCATCGCTACAAATATTAATATTAATAATAACGGAGGGAAAACAGTTGAGTTATTGGGGTCAGGGTGCAGATGGTTATGGGGGCAGCTGGGGGGAAGAACCTGCCCCGAACCGCCAAGGTTTGGGATGTTGTCTGGCTGCATGTGGTTCCTGTTAGTTCCAGATGCCACTCTGACAGGTGCATAGCTGTGATTAATTGTCTCTGAGTTCTTCGCTCAGCCATTCTGTCGCTTCTTTCGTTCAGTCTCTGTCCCTCTCTGGCCCGTCTCTAGGTTTATTCAGCTTAGAAATAAAAACTAAGAAATGAAACAAGCCCGGGAACGTGAATATTGCCAGGGAGCCTCATTCAACTTGTCTCTTTTCGTCTCCCCTTCTTGACAATAAGATGAGACTCCACGGAGGTTGGAGGGTCCTCAGCTGGCTGTCTGATGCAGCAGCTTTCCCCTCTCAGTCTCCAGCTGAGAGCTATTTCACTATTTATTTACTTGTAATTATGGCTATGAGGTGCAGATATTAACACTGTCAGGAACAATTTGACCTGACATTTTTCACTAGACCTGGCCCCTGCTGTTTTCAGCAAACAGCCTCCTCTACTCCCGCTCCTCCTCCTCCCGCCCGCCCGCCTCGCCTTGCTCCTGGAGCTCCCCCATCTCTGTCTCTCTCTGCTCACTCGCGCTGGCCCCCCTTTCGCCGAAGCCACTCTCCTGGAGTCAGAAAATTTGGCGTTTAATTTAGAAAGAGGCGTCGGTGCAAGGTGCTGGAGAGTCGGGAGTCTGCATGAATGTGCACAGAGAGGAGGTAGGAGAGGAGTTGGGGGAGAAGGGGGGGGGGCTCTCTTGTTCCCAATGGCTGAATCCATCCCATAGTTACTCAAGCATATCACTAGCAGAGAATAGAGGATTGCTCCCCACACGTTCTCCAATTGCAGTCCAATAGACGGCATATTAACCTCTGGTTAGCGCGGGGCCGGGTTTATAGCTCAGACTGGGGGACGTTTAGGGGGAGGTGGGGGGGGCAACACTGTGGCTCCAACAGCTGGGCTTTATTGAACCACAAGGCTAACACCAGCAAAAGTAGACTTGAGCAGATTCGGCTTGATAGCAATTTGCAAAGAAAGACGCGAGAGGAGGTGCGGACAGGGCCTAACATAAATATGAATTATAGTTCATTTCCGCTCATTTAGGCGTCCTTTGTGCCGCATGAACAGTTCAGATGGAGGAGACGGAGGCTCAGAGTGGATAACACGTTGTGAGGAGTGACAGCTTGTTTCAGTGCCTCCTAATCGTCCTCATCTGTGCCTGACTTGTCAATGCCCAGATTCTGTCACTGCCAATCAGACACTTAATTGAACACAATTAGCACCCTTCCCCCCAGGGCTCACCCCCCCCCACCATATGCATTACATTCTTCAAAGCCTTATTTCTCTCCCTCCAGCTCCATATCCTCCGCCCCTTCCTCCCGCTCTACCTCTTGGTTCTGCGCCGCAACCATTTGAGGACACTTTTCAGTTTTTATTAATGTACCACGGCCAATTAACGCCTTGGCACGCAGGCCCGGGCTCGTCATCTGCTGCCTGCCACCGGCCCGGCTGTCTACCGTGGCCCCCTTTAGTCGCCCCCTCGCACCACCTCCAGCCGTGACCAAAACGCTTTAATTCAATTTATGCAATCACTTTTATTTTTAAATAGTCATTTTGTCTGCTCGGATGAGGGGCCTTACTGCCCGCTGGGCCGGCCCTCTCATATGAAGGACGTAGGAGGAGGAGTCGCTGCCAGGTACTTGTTTACTTTTGGGGAAAAGTCTGATATTTTAATCCATTTCTATACATGATTTTGTATTAGGCTGAATATATAGTTTAGGATTTTTGATTATGTAGATTATTCTGTTGTTCTCTTTAGTGGAGGCTTAGAGAAATAGTAAAAAACGACTTGTATCTAACACTATTCTTCTATTTAGTTTTCTTTTATTCCTCTTCCTCTACCCACTTCCTGTCTGGATACTCAAAGCAAATACTTAATGCTATGAAACAATAACAGTATCAAGCTTGTCATAGTGTTTTTGCTGCAAATGTTATTGAAGGACTCCTTAAAGTAATGTTTGCAAATAATACATGTTTATTTTTTTTTACACACAAACTAATGATTATATACCAACCAATGGTCTTCCAGTATAAATGGCCAGCTAACTTAAGTGGCAAATGAGCAACCCCCATTCTGAAAAAATATCAACAAATTCAACAATAATTTTAGTAACTGAAACTGAATAATTGTCACTAAATAATTTAAAATGCCATCTGAAAGATTAGGTCTTCTTACTGTAAGTGGCAATGTTTTAAAATAAGACCTGTCAAATAAATTATGAATGTCAATTTAAGGTCAGTGAGAACAGTAATCTGAATATATATCATAATGGCATACAAAGGTTGCTCTGACCAAAGCTGCAAAAAAAAAAAAAAAAGAGGGCGGCCCTTGTATTTTCTAGAAATGTTGAGTATTTTGTTGTAGCCATCCTTTTGCGCACACAGGACCGGAGATGACCATGTTCACATATTTTCATAAAAGGATTAATAAATGTTTTAGATTATTTTCTATATTAAATGTCAAATGTACAAAACTAATATCCCTATCTTCAGTTAAATGAAGCTGGTTGGGCTAGAACATTTGGGTGTTTATTTATAGCAGGTAAAATTTACGACCCCCCCCCCCCCCCC
>JAVLVB010000591.1:4131299-4166245 GCA_032876305.1 Orestias chungarensis | reverse complement strand
TATATATATATATATATATATATATATATATATATATATATATATATATATATATATATATATATATATATATATATATATATATATATATAATTTTATTTTTATTTGTATTTGTAATAAATCTGAAACTCTAGGAAAAATATTCAGACTAAAATATGTAACCTGCAAGGCTTTACTCACATTTCTGAGAGGTTGTGTCTTAGTAGACCAGTGGTGCAAATGCTGTTGAACATCTGCTATTTGTGGACATGTTCCTTTAGTGTTAAAACAGAAACAAATACAGAAGTACAATGTTATTGACAATGAAAAGCAATCAGCAAACCCAATTGGCTTTCCAGTGTGCAAGCAGATCTCCTCCTAGATATGAAGTCCGACATAAAATCTCCTTTCTTTGACTTCAATACAGGAAACAGATAAATGCAGTATTCCTTTAAAATATTTAAACGTGTCTGGGGGGGGACACAACACAAACAGCATGTTACAAATTGAGTATCTCCACTCACCTGTCGCTACCCAATGCTAATCAAGTGCCTGAAAGAAACCGCATACCATACAGTTTTTTTCCAATTTCGTTACATCCATTTTTTTATGTATCTCCAGCTGCCATTGGGAGTGAGGCAGGTACACCCTAGCCAGGTCTCCAGTCCATCATAGAGACACACAGGACAAACTCACATCTAAGGACAATTTAACGAGACGAATTAAGCTAAAAGTCAAAGTTTTTAAGAGAGGATCTTCAGGGACAGACCAAGAGGTCTGTCTTGCTGCAAGGCAGCATTGTTACCAGCTGCAACACAGTGCAGTCCTCTCTTTTGCTAGTTCAAGGAAAAAGTTGCAGTGCAGTTAAACATGTACAGTCCTGAAGTGGAAACCCATTAAGGTTCAAATGACTCTGATTATGTTGTCTAAAGATGGCGGCTGCAGAAAGTCTGTCCATCCATCCATTTCTGTACACCCTTGTCCCTATTGGGGTCGGGTGGGTCTGCTGGCACCTACAATGGACGTGAGCCAGGAGTACACCCTGGACAGGTTGCCAGTCCATTGCAGGGCAACACAAAGACATACTGGACAAACAACCACTCATACCTAAGGAAAATTTAGAGTGGCCAATCAGCCTAACAGTCATGTTTTTGGACTGTGGGAGGAAGCTGGAGTCACTGCGCCACTTTGCAGCCCGCAGTAGTCAAAGTTCTCACACCATAAGAATCTCTTCCTTATCCTTAGCTGTACAGAATGTCGTAGAAATTTTTGGAAGATTGTGAAACTGGAATGTGAAAGAAAATGACATGAAGTCTTGTTGGATCCTTGTTCACTAGCTTTAGCTTAAAGATTAAAATTCAGTTCTCTAAGCACTAATAAAATATGTTGCACAATTCGTTCAAATATTTAAAGTTTGTTGTTTCAGGTGAACGACAAAAAATTCACAGAGAATTTTATGAGCTGAACCTGATTAAAGCTGCACATTGCAAAGGCAGGTGCAGATGTAATTAAAGAAGACAGCTACAGCTCTGACTCCAGCCTGGATCCTACAAGACAGGTTCACCCTCTATCTATCCCATCCTTCGTCAGGCTTAAAGTATTGCGCTGAAACTGTATTGATTTTTATTTAGGAGTGTGAACAGAAACCAAATGAGAATCCCACCTTTCCGATGACATGTACCCTTTCCCCTCAAGGAAAACTTGAATTATTAACCAAGAATCTTCTTCTTTTTTTTTTCTTCCATGAGGACGTCTGAAGGATACTCTCACACATGCCAACTCTTGTCACACTCTGCAGAAGGCTCCATACTAATTTGCTAAAATAGAAAAACTGGGTCTCCGCCATTGATAAGAAGTCATCTTCCCTTGAAGAACTTTTATGAGCATGAATAATGATTGGACAAATTGTTAGCTATTCTGTTTAATAAGGAAACGATGTAATCAAGCTTTAATTAACCAGTAACAGAAATGGACTCGTGCCCTCCAGCTGCCTCTCTCAGGACACTTCGCTCTTTCCCATTTGCCTTCGTCCAAGCAAGGCAGCCTCCTATTCCTCCTCGCGATGTTCAGCTCCATATGTTAAGAAGCAAAACATGTGTCCGACACGAAGAGGGCTATGAATCTCTCTCTTATAGATAAATGTCACAGGCTTTGTGCGCAGATGTGGAGGAGTGCAGTGGGGGTTTCCTTACTGATAGAATTAACATGTGGAAGTGACTAACCAGCCTTTGTGTTTCTGATGTGCTCGGGGTACTTCATATTTCCAGGGAGGCCCTTGGAAATGATTCATTTGCAGAATGTGCTTAATTTCCCCTCTTGGTTGGATAACCCCTGGCCTGAGCTCACTGGACTGTTTTTCTTGCCCATTGTGTTTGCTGCATGAATAGGAGTATTTTAGAACCTTGATACTTGTAGGGTTCAGTAAAGCTACATATGTTTGTCAAGAAGTTGCTCAGATAAATGCAATTAAATAAATGTGAGTAGTTACACCCCACCTCTGGCATGCATGCTTGTAGACATATGTTTGGGAGTGTATCAGCCCCTGTTTAACTACCTCCACGATGGGCTAATTGGTTTAGCAGCAAAGGGGTCAAAAGCCAGTGCAGCATGGCGAAGCTCAACATGAACCTGATGTTGAGAGGAAGAGAGAAGCATGTGTGGGACAGTTCCTATCTTTTTTTAATGTTTTCTCTCCCACAAACCCAAGAAAGAAGCCTTCAGTGTGGGGGGGGGGGGACAAAATGTTTTCACTGCGTTTTTCACTTGGTATTAGAGAAGACGTAATCTCTTCTATTTCGACATAATTTGAGACCTTCTTTTGACAAATGTCACTAGCTATTACACTAATCTACTATATTGAAATGGGAGCTTTTATGCATTATCAATAATATACTCGCTGTAATGTTCAAGGCAAACTCAAACTTGCAGGATCAGTGGCCCCCTTCGCTTGGGTTTGCAGGGCCTACTTTGTGCAGGGATCTGAGGGGATCATTTACCAGTTCCAACTCCATTACTATTCATGAGATGGGTAGGCTAGGGGCAAGGGATTAGGGACTCCCTTGGTGCTTGTTGTGCCACAGGCTTGGGCTCAGGCCTCAGGCTCTGGGACAGAAGCTGTCTGGCAAGGATGGTGGGTCTATTATCATACTGGGATCCTTCTGTCCCACAGTAGAACATTTAATGTCGGGACCAGCTAATAGAAACAGTGTCTCTTGTTCCCGTTCTCTGTTTTTTAACCTCAACAACCTCCTTGTTCTCTTTCACTCGCTCCTAAAAGAGATGGGAAAGTTTCTCTGCTCATTTTAAAATTTGTAAAATGATGAATTTCTACTGACTTTCCTCACCATCAAGTGAAAAATGGTGCTATACTCGCAGGGAGAGAAAAACATATATATATATATATATTCCTGAACTCTTTTATCCAGAATTTGTCCAACTTTCAAACATCTTTCTCTCCTCCACACCCTCCAGGTGATGAGCATCCTGAGTAACCCCAGTGCTGTACCCTCGCAGCCCCAGCACGACTTCTCCATCTCCCCCCTTCACGGCAGCCTTGAGAGCTCCAACCCCATTTCAGCCAGCTGCAGCCAGCGCTCCGACACCATCAAGGGTGTGGACAGCCTGGCTTCCTCGCAGTCCTACTGCCCTCCGACCTACAGCGCCACCAGCTACAGCATGGATCCAGTCACTGCAGGCTACCAGTACAGCCAGTATGGCCAGAGTAAGAAAAACTTCCATTAGTTTTTCTGTTTTTGTGAATTCTTCCACTCCATCTTTAAAATCCGACGTCACATGCAGTGTTTTTAAAAGCAGAAAATCGAAAATGTCTGGCAAGCATTTGTATTCATCCTCTCACAGGCAATACTTTTTAGCTACAATTATTTATGTCTTTATTGCCATGGCACATTCATTCTGAGGTCATATTTAGCCACCATTTATGGTTGTTTTGGTGTGATTTGGTTAGTTTTAGACAGGATGGAGACCACTTGTGAACATGAATCTTCAAGTATAGCAGTAGACGTGATTCTCAGGTAGATCTAGGCTTTGAATAGGACATTGCCAAGCCTTTGTAACTCTGTTTACGTATTTGGTAAAACCAGAAGCCTCCTGCAGTCTCAAGAACTCTCAAGTTACCAATATGTTCTCTTTTATGATTGCCAAGTCTTTGGTTGAATAACTGTTTCAGCACCTCCCTTGCTTCTCTGACCTGCTGAGAAATAGCATGCCCACATTTTAACACAGAAGTGGTGTGTTCAGGGTGTTCTGACAAACAAATAGTTTTGTCTTATCCAGTCAGAACATTTGTTCAAACATGTTTTCTTTGTCCTTAATGTGGCTTTTGTCAAAATTGGACTGGGGTTTCTAATAGATTTTTATGTATTTTTGCCACTGATTAGTTGTGTATCTCTACAGCTCATCCATAGTGACAATAGGGCTCTTTGATAGTTCTACGATCTACGTTTTCATTGACTAGTCTTTCCATTTAGGTAGGCAACCATACCTTAGTAGGTTCTGAGTCATACTTGTGAAGACAGTTTGAGTTTAATGGATTTCAAGTAGGGGCATCAGATTAAAAGGGGAAGAACAAAAAACATGTTTATGTGTTTTATTGATGCTCTGTTTGTTGGTCTGTCACACAAACATGGTGACATGAAAAAATAGGGAAAGAAATTAAAGCTTCATGGTTACATGTGCAAGGCAACAGTGAAAACGGGATACCCGATTTCCAGGCAGAGAGCCTCCCGACCTTTCCAACCCTGGACTGTGAAGGCAGACACGTGCTCTTGATAAAGACTCCCCTCCTCCTTTTTCTTTTGCTACCACCTCTATCCTGATCCAGAGCTACCTCGGTCGCACCCCACTCCATTCGGATGGGAAAGGGAAGACGGCCACTTCAAAGAACGGCAACACCCTCGGGGCCCACAGTGTCCTCTCGCCCACCTCTGTTTCTCTTGTCTCCATCACACACACACATGCGCGTCGCCCCTCAGGACAGGAAAGAGTTTGCTTTATTAGATTAGCTTAATTGACTGATGCTGTCACAGCCATTCATGAGGGCTAAAATGAAGCACACTTCCCCAAACAAGGCAGCCAGTGGCAGCAATTCGACATTTGTTTGTTATTTACGTGGAGGTTCCAGCGGTGACGAGGCGCTTTGAGCCTCGAGGATCTGCGCAGGCAAACCCCTGCCAGTCTGTCAATTCTGTGTGTGTGTGCGCTCGGCAGCAGGGAAACTGATGGCAGCGCGGATGCGATCTGATGTGGGGTTAATTAAGACGGTGATTGAGCACAGTGGATGGGTAACGAATGGAAGGGAGAGGAAAGAGCTGCTGTCTGACGATGAAAATGATCGGCCATGTGAAGTGTGGAGGGCATGAAATCGGAGATGCCAGTAGTAATGAAGACTGGCACACAGAACACACACGGGGACCCCGGTGACTGACAGCATGGAGACTCCACCAAGATGCACATGCTCCGTGCCAGCAACGTGCCAGCCTCAGACAAGTGACAAGGGAGGGGTTTTTATCTTTCACTCTAGCTGTCTGAATTACTTTTTATTTGACTCAGTCTTTTCTGACACAACTTGTTTCAGCCCTAATCAGAGGAATGAGATGAGAGCGAGTAGGACGTGCGCCGCCGAGGTCCGCCATCTGTCTAATGTGTGTGTGCTTTCTCTTTCCTCCTCTCACTGTTTTTTGTGCAGCCGCCGTGGACTACCTGGCTAAGAACGTGAGTTTGTCAACCCAGAGGAGGATGAAACTCGGGGACCACTCGGCGGTGCTTGGGCTGCTGCAAGTGGAGACAGGACAGGCCTACTAAAGCGAACCCCAGACGCATTCTCCACCTCCTGTCTCTCCGTTTCGCTCGCCTCTGCCTCTTCATCAGGACTGGACTACAAGGTCGACTCTCTTCTGCCTCTGCTATGACAACGGAGAAAGTGACGCTTTTGGGGGAACGCAGTCGGTTCTTCAGGCATTCTCCAATCCTTAAAGCCTACTTAGCTTCGAGAACCCAAACTGGACCCCTAGGATGGCGGATGCACGACGGCTTTGACTCCGTCTTTGTCATGGCTGCAGTCCAGCACACATTTAGAGCCATCAAACGTGTACTTTGACCTTGCTGTTCATAGTGGTTAACAAAGCCAACATCATTTGAGTAACTCTTATTCCCCGTTCCTTTTTTGATATTGTTAAGCCTATTGTTGCTGTTATATGATTATGGTTAATGTGATTTTTGTTGTTTGATTCCATTCGTATCTCTTTTATCTGTTTGATGTTGGCGGTTTAAAAAAAAAAAAACTAACACAAAAAAAACATACAAAGAAAAAAAAAAACACAGAGGATGACTGCGACAACACAGAAGCCAGCGTTGGTAGCATGTGCGTGTACTGTTCGCACCTCGGCAAATTCACACCAGAGGAGATGATTGTTTTCCAAGCTGCTGCTCCCTGAGCTCCCATGCTCATGAGCAATTTGACCTTCCCACTTTCATATTCCTCTTGACATTCCTAAAGAACTTGGCCACACTGTGGGAAGTCTGGCTGGATGGATTCAGCGGGGAATTTAAGCAGTGTATTGGCGGCCGATAGCTTCCCCAACCCACCCCCTTCACATCTTTAGCCGTGGCCCAGAGGGAAAGGGGGGCATTGTGTGCAAAAACATGATTGGGGAAATTAATGTGTTTTGAAATATGGACCTTGCCAAAGAGGCCTAACTCACTAAAACCACTTGCTCCCCTTCCCCTCCACTCCCCGGAAAGCCCATCTCCCAAGGAATCCTGTGTTTGGCTTAAACACTGTAAAACTGATTAAATCACACACAAAAAACATCAACGCTAATTCACAGTGACCCCTCGTCGTGTAACATCCCAGCATTTCGGTTCCTTTGCCCATTTTGTAAATGCACCTTCAGCTCGTGAATATTTCAGGCATTCCTTCGAAACATTCCTCACGATCGTTCTATAAAAAAACCCACAGAGAAGCATTCCAGCGTTTTATGGTTTTGTTGTGAGATTAAAGAGGAGACAAGCTGTGCCTTTCACATGCACTCTGGAAAATCGCATAATCCAGTCAGCTGTGAAAGGGCACAGGTAACGCCACTGATTGGCCCCCCACTTCGGTTTGGACTGAAGCCTCATTCTGTAATCCTTCAGCTTTGACAAACTTACCAAAATGTGTAAAAAAAAAATGGGGTGAAAAAAATGAAATAGTTAAAATGAGACATTGGCGTAGCACACATCCTTGACTTTTGTCATGATGGAGGACCAGCTGTTCCTTGTAGGTTGATATTTTTACTGACATCGCTGTCTGCAGAGGATTCGCTCCTCTGTCGGAGACAAAACGTACATGTCCAGGAGCAGATTGTGTATTTTTTGGTTATAAGCAGTACGTTTTACACTAAAATAATGAGTGAGAGTTCAGCAAGGGTTCTGTGAAAGTAAATGTTTTGTTTGAGTTTCTTTACCTGACCTTTTTTTTATTTTATGTTGGGTTTTGTTTATATATTTAATAGGTTAAGTCGTTGAGCCAAAAAGTTTTGTTACTGTTTTTTTTTGTGTTCTTTTTGGCCCACATGAGAATAAATTTGTATAAATTAGTAAAGTATAAATTCCATTGAAAATTTTTAAAGGTGATACATGTTAAGGAGGATCACACTGAGCTCAGATTTAAAAAAAGAGAAGAAAAGGCAAAGCTCTGTTTCTCGGATGGACTCCCCCCTGGACCACAGTGTATATTTAAAGAGTGGCAGGAAATAGACATCTTCAAACCATGCAGAGTTTCTACCACATGGTTTCACAGACTGATAATGAAGGGACCACGGTCCTAACACCACCCAGAGCCATTTCGGTTGTGGCGCTGTTGATGGACGCGAGTGACAGTAAACCCCCTCTCCCACCTCCAGAGGATGAGGGGTAAAACTGAAGAGTCAAGTTTTCATTTGTGGACCAATAAGACTACAGGAGAACAAAGCAACGCTGACTCCGCAGCAGCTGCTGCTGCTCCACTCAGACACCTCACCTCTTGTACATTTTAAACCTGAAGAATTTTAGAAATTGTCTTTAGTGTATCAAGCCCATTTCTAACACTTGGATATTTAAGGCATACAGCTCCTTCTCTCCTCCTCCTCCCTTTCCTCCTGTCTCTTTGAGCCCTAACTTGTTTTTAATTGCTTTCTGACATCTGTGCTTTGCTTTTACTCCTCTTTCCGTTCCGCATGTATGTATATTATCATGGTATAATTTATTCTGCTGTATGAAGTATTAGAGTAGTGGGAAACTTGTATTGGTATTTACTACCTTCAGCCTGTTGGTGTGTTTAATGTAACACTGGCGTAACTGTTATCAATTAAAGATCCAAAACTGACTTCCTGTGTGCTTGATTGCAGAATAAATCCTGTTAGGAATCTCCTGACTGATTAGTATGTTGTATTTAGTTTTAAGAACGAATTTTATTGTTTTTGTTGTGGACCCCAGGAAGAGTCTCTCCACTACTGGGTATCCTTAAATACATTATATTTTCATGGTAAAAAAACAAACAACAAAAGCTCTCGTTTTCAGTGTGTAAATGATCTGGTTTTGATTTTGCCAATGATTTTATAAAAATAACAAAAATATAAGTGTCTAAAAGCAAACACAATTATAAACCCAAAATAAAAACTTTAGAGAAATTGAAAATAAATGCAAAACTAGCTAATTATAATGAGTGCAACTTTCCATGTGTCTATTTGGCAGCAACAGTAGCGATTTATTTATAAAAAGTATTTTATTTTTTTAAATTAAAGGAGCTTTTTTTTTTTTTTTTTACAGTTGGGCTAGAAAGGGTTAAAATCCAACTTAAAATTACTTTTTCATTATCATTTATGCATCACAGTAGGTGCTTTTAGTATAAGTCGGACTTTTGCAAAAGTAAAACGAAATTACACAAAAAGAAATTACAAAGTGTGTTGTTTTTTTAAGGCTTTAATGCACTTAATTGATTTAAATTCATTGCATATTTTTCAGAAAGTGGGACGTCAATCATTGTTGCAAATATAATGAAAAAATATCTTTTTTGAGCTAAAACTTTCTTTTTCTCGTATTAAAAGCCAAAAGAAATTGTAAGCAAAATCTAATAGTATGTCTTAAGTACTTAATTTAAAGTAAAGTTCACAAACTAAAAGCATCTGAGGGGAAACGTTGGCTTAAGGATTAATTGTGTCCCTATCGCAAATTAAGCGAGAAGTCATTGACAAATCATCTCACCGTCCTCAAAGCTCATGCATGTGTGAGTTTATGTCCTCCTTCCGCGTTCAACAGCATTTGTGGGGTTACAGGGCCTCCATTGACTTTTGTGGAGTGCTGTTGATGTGATTAGCGAGTGATGAGAGTTCAGACGTCTGAGGCAGAGAGACGCAGACAGAGTGTGCGTCTCTCTGCAGCTGTAGGAAGTAATTCATTCTGCCTGCTGACCAGCAACACTTGTCTCAGGCCACTGCCGGCCGGGGAATGCGGCCTGCAAATCTCTGTGGTATGGTGTGAATGTAGGGGAACTAACCGGTACGGTATGGCAACATCCGCTCCGTTTTATATTACATGACAGAACGCCGGAGCACATTTAGTCTTCTTTACAAACTGCACTGCTGGAAAAAAAAAAACCTTAAACATGCCTTAGGTGTGTTCTTTTTAGTCCTGGCTTAATCTTAAGAACATTTCATCACGCTGGATGTGACCGCTGATGTAAAAACAGCACAAAAAGGACAAAGACGTATATGTTTTACAAATTAAAAAAACCGGTTTTACATTCGGATTCGTCCCCTTTTAAATCGGACACCACAAAATAAAAATCCAGTGCAACAAACTACCTTCAACCTTATTAGTTAGCAGTGTCTGTCAAACAAATTCCCAACAAGATATATCATGATTTGTTTCCATTCGTCCTTCAGCAGTTTTCCTATCCTAGCTACATGAGACAAGCATCCACACAGGATTATACTGCCACCACTATGTTTTACAATGAAAGTGGTAAATTAAAATGAATTTATAGCGGTTCAACCTTGATTTCTTCTGAAAACCTATTTCTTGAAATTAACATAAAAGCAGCTGAATCTGAAAACATCCGATTTATAATCACGCACTGCTTTGTCTTGACTTTTCATGTAATGTTTCAAAAGTAAAGCAAATAAAACCAAGTTTGTGGTTACAAAATGAAAATATTAAAGCAAAACTAAAGAGGTTTCATTTTTGGTCAATTTTGGCGGCCAGTGGACAAAAGCCGTATTATTTTACCTGAATGAAGACGGCATTTCCTATGATGCCTGCAGTTGGATTGAAGTACATTTCTGTTTCCAGTGTGAAGGATAAATAGCAATGAAATAATGAATCCAATTGTGGTGAAACAATGTCATAAGATGATGTTTAAAAATAAGAAACGGGGGATTTGTGTGCCAGCGTTCCTGCCACCCTACTCAGTTTCTTAGTGCTGGTTAAAGCGATACAGGCCCCCGCTGGCCATGACAGACGTGTCATTGAATGAGCTGTATGTCGGCGTATGATCACAAAAGTTACGAAAATGTTTTATGAAGGTTGAAAAGTTATTTAGTGTTGCTTCAAAGAAGAAAATTATCTCACTCTAACTGATTAAGTTCACACAAATATGAACTGTTAACTCTGATAAGGATAAACAATCATTATTAAAAACCTGTATGTACATTTTTAGGACATATGTAAATCATTCCCGACTTAAACAAACTTGAAAAAAAACAAAAACTGTTGTGGGATCATTTCAATTTCAGTGTCAACTAAAAACATCTGTAGTTTTCAGCAGGTCAATCATGAGAATCTAGATCAGGTTTTCTCTATCCATAAATTCAGAAGGTAGAAACAGATCTTCTCTGCAGATTAAATGCGTATTGTTAGGTGTCTCTTAACCGCCGCTGTGTCGTATCTCCTATATTTCTCTGAATGTCTGTGTTCTGGTTGTCCAGATTAGTCCTTGGCATGTGCTATGGTTGTCCCCTTTGCTCCTATTCGCCTCCATGGGAATTTTGTCTCCCTCCGCGGTGCGCTGTCACTCGGACTGGGCGAGGTGGAGGCTCAGGCGGTGTTTTTTTTTTTTTTTTGTGGGAGAGCTTTGTAACACTTCCCTCATCTCCTCCTTTGATCCCCTAATTGATTGACTACAGGAGCAGGGGATAAACAGAGCCCATAAGAGCCCATTCCCCTCGCCTCTCTGGAGTGCTTTAGATAAAACGGAGAAGGCCCGAGCTCCCCGTTCCTCCCATTTTCCCCGTCTCTATACGGACACACGGCCATTGAAGGTGGCTCTGTGTCATGGTGGCTTAGCTGTGGGCTGCGTCCTAGGGCCCGGAGCTTGAGTCCTGCCCCCTGAGCGTAAATGGCCTGCGGTAATGGGTTTGTTTAGATGGAAATGAAGCTTCCAGCCTTGCTGCAGAGACCAGGAGGCCCTATCTCTCAGGAGTCGCCACGACTTCAGCTCGGTCATACTCGCTTTCACAAATAAAGCGGACGCTCTGATTTGGGACCTGATTTGGGCCTCGGTTCAAGAACCTGGAGAATCAGGGCGGCCAGTAGAGGAAGGTAAAGCAAAAACAGAAACGCTCGATTCATTTTCCTTTTGAAAAGAAAGCAGTGTTTTGAAAATACAACTTTAACACAGTTTCCTGCAGATATGATAATTATATTCTGATTTAAAAATTTGTCTCCAGAAAGAGTTCGGAGCCGTGTGCAGGTATGCTAAGAAATGATTAAGAGATGCTCTGGGGGTCTTGGTTTTATTCTTTGAGATTATGTGTCACACGGAGTAAAAAGCTCCCAGCTGTCGCCATGAAAGTACTTACAGTATAATAATCCCCCAAATCCTGTAATTATGCCAGCATACGCTGTGTACCTGAGCCTCAGCTTTGTGCTCGTCACCTCGAGGATCCCCCCCGACACAGACACAGATGCGCAAGCCCGCCGCGCATACATCTCCAACCAACGACGGCACTTGTGCTGTGAGGGAATCTTATTTTCAGAATATTTCAGGTATTTTGAATTTCATGGTTACCCCTCTCAGGTATTATAGACAGATAATCTGTCGCATGGAAGCAAAAAAGAAGGAGCTCAAACAAAGATTGTTCTATACCGAAATCGTCTGATTGGATGATGAGATTTCTTATCTATATTATATCCAGTCTGTTGGCTAATACTCTGTAATATCAGGCTAGACACGTGTAATGCCTCGCAAAACTATTCACACCCTTTCCACTTTTTACCAAACTGCACAACTTTATTGGGATTTTATGTGACAGAGTAACACAAAAAAGTGTTTGACATTTTTTTTTTCTGTCTTTATATTTTTGCTTTATTGGACCAGAAAGCCTCAATAAGATCAGGGATGTATTTTATGAGGCATGGTGGGAAATAATATTGCATCAAAACAGTTAATAGAGACCAGTCAGAGGTATCTGGCTAATAGAAGGGAGGGTAATGAGCCATAAATATTGTTCTCTACGACTTCCCACCAACTAAACTGTTGAAAATGCAGATGTGAGCAAAAGATTTGCAATTAAAATGAACCATAATGTGCTGGATACACTGAATCTAGGCTTTCTGATGCAGAGGAAGCAGCATGAATGTTTAGTACATTAATTGTTACACAGAAAGGTGACTTGAACGTTTGATCTGTTTTGTGAAGAAATTAGTATGTTTGAAGCAAAAATGAGTTTCCCATGTACATTAGAAATATGCGCATTTAATCTATATTCCTAAGTACTTATATAGGGACACTATTTTGAACATTTTACCATCTGTTGTTGAAACACACAGATCGTCAAAGCTTTGAGTTTAGCTTTCAATAAGCTTTACCTAATGTCCCCAGCATGGCCGAGTCCTAGTCCAGGATCATTAACTGCATGTCTTCCATTTCTCTATCTGCCCTCCTTAATGTCCAATTACCCTGAAATAAAGGTCACTGGTGCCATAAAAATAAAAGAAGCTTTGGTTCATCAGCAAATAAGACCTATTTTTTGAACCTTACAACATCTCGTAATGGCTAAAATACAGTTCTAAGCTACATAAGCAAAAGATATATAGAGAACAGTAGGAATAAAATCCAATGCTGTAAAATACATTCAAAAACTGTAGAAGAAGGGGCTCTGACCAGAGCTTAATGGGGGCTGTCGCTCAGCGGGAAGAGTAATTGTCTTCCAGTTTGGAAAATGTGGATTTACATCTGGTTTCTTGGTTGGACAAGATCAAAAAACAGAGTACTGATCCTGTGGACTATTAACAAACCTCAGACCTCAAATGCTTTGACTAAAATGAATGTATTAGGTAAAATAATATCAAACCATATAATAAATAGTCACTTTGACAAATATGAGCAAGAAACAATCTTGATGCTTGACCACAACTGGCGATGCCTCCAGCAATGAAGTAAGTGTAGTTACAAAGCTTGCAATGATTTGGATATTTACTTTCCTCTCTTTACGTGACTATGTAACAACTCCCTACATGTTTGTCCACTTATGTTTGAATGTAAGCTGTTGCCGTGTGCACCGTAAGCAGAAACATCCCCTTTGAACATTACAGACAGTTTGTGGAAAGAGGTGACAAAACCTACAAAACACATAGTGGGACGTGACTGTTTCAGCTCAAGAATGAGCAAACAATTCAGTCTGTATATGCGCAAAGCTGTTTGACAGAAACCCTAACGTTTATTCAGATTTAGCTGCAGCATTGACAAGCCCTTAAAAGGCTGAATAAAATGTCATGCCCCACTTTTCAGGTTGTATTTTTAAAGATTTTTGAAAAAAACTTTGATCCTTTTTCTTTGCAAACATTTAGTAAGTGGTTGTAGTCAGATCGAATGAAATCCCACTAAATACAATGTAATATGTGGCTTTTGAACAAGGGAAGTTAAAGAGGTATGAATACTTTTTCAAGGCGCTGTATAAAACGTCTGCACCAGCCAAACATCTCCCTTATAGAACTTTTTTTTTAAACAAAAAACAAAAGAAGCAGGAATAAAGTTAAAGTTATGAATCTAAGATAAGAATCGCCGTGAAGCCGAGCTCAATAAAAAAAAAAAATCTGAGCTGCATTCTCAAACTAATTAATATTAATAACTAAAATGGAAATGAGTGCAGAGGCAGCCCTAAGTAAAGAACAAGCTGGGTGCATTCAGTCAGGAGATTCATATACAAGCCCCTTTCTCAGGAGAAGTGGGATTCAAACAGGCGTGACGGCAGGGCATAGACCGCCATACACAGAGACAATTTTTCTAGATAATAGCCTATCACGCAGGATACAATTTAAATTAAAAAATGCAATTTTCACCTTGAAATGAACAAATGATTACAATTTCTATACAAATTAAGGCATCCAGGCTGTGCCTCAGTACTGTGCCAAGGCCATGAAACCTGACATAATTACCATGAAATACATTTTCAAATATTTGTATTTTGTCCATCGCTTTAAAACATGCCACTCTGCCTTCTGCGGGTTTGTGATCTCACCTTCTGGGGGAAATACATGAAAAAAAAGGAGAGAAAATCATCAGAGATGAAAAGCTCTTCAACAGGAGAGATAAAAATGTAGAGGAGAGAAGAAGAAAAAAACAACCTCCCATACACAGGGTAAATCGGCGCAGCTCAGCACAGCGGCCCCCAGAGCTATCTCTAAAAGCCAAATTACTGCTCCTTATCTAAGGAATCATATCTAGCAGTTATCTGCTCCTGAGATAGGCTGCCTCTCTCTCTCTCCGGTGCCTCGCACTCATCGCCAGAAAAGCTATTTATTTGTGATTACAGACACCCTTTGAATAAAAGATGTTTGTGTTTGAGATCCAAAGTTTTGACGGATTTGAATTCCTCAGATTCTTCAGAGAGGGAAGGAGATTGAAGGCAGAACACCTTATTTGGGGCGAGGGTGCTGGGAGGTGGGAGAGAGAGAGAGAGAGAGAGAGAGAGAGAGAGAGAGAGAGAGAGAGAGCGAGAGAGAGAGAGAGAGAGAGAGAGAGAGAGAGAGAGAGGGATGAAAGTGTAGCCGATGGGAAGTACGAGACAAGACCTGAAACTTCTCAGACGCTTTGTATCACACACGCTTTCAGAGGGGATTCATACTGAGGCGAGGTGTCGAATCGACTTTAAATGCCCAACTTTGTGTTTGAGGGACACAGGAAGTTCCCGCATGGGTTCATTTAAAAAAAAAAAAAAAAGAAGAAGTCATCAAAAGTTTGAAGTTTCTCATTGATAAGTAAAGGTTGGAGAAATCTACAAGTTAAAGTAAAAATGTGAATAAATGGATTGTAAAAGAGTCACTTATTGCTGGTTGGTCTCCACTTCTGTAGATTTTGATTTCTATATTTTACCATCTATTTCTACTCTAGACAATTAAAAAGAAAACAATATATATTACAATGTGAAGGACCACATTCTCTGTAATTGGGAATATCTCCCATACTTCTTGCTTTTCTTACACTCAAGTGACATGGAAAAAATCTAGAATGTAATCAAAGATCTGGGAACGCAACTTTACATCTCATCACATGGTTCAAACCTGGACTTTGACTAGGTCGTTTTAACTTAAATCCAAGTTTGAGCAGCTTCTGAATAAGATAAATCTCCACCAATAAAGTTACCATCATTGTACTTCAAAATGTCTGCTCAAAAGGACGTGTAGTTAATCACGTTTAGACTATTTGGTTAATTCCTGAGTCAATTTACTATTTAGGTCATTTTTAGGTAATTCATTTAAAAAAGCTGATTTTATTCAAGGGTATGAGAGCAAAGTGGGGTGAATACAAACAATGTTGTTTTTGTAGTTTTTTTCTCTTAGACAGTACTTTTTGTGTTTTTATCATTTGTTTGTCTAATAAACCACAAAGCGATCCTGATCATGGCAGTGAAGGATTCTTTTTTCATCTTTAACGTCTACGAAGGTTAAACTTTTTAAATCTGAACTGGCTTATCCGTCACTGTTTAAAAATAGTAATTACCTTTAGTGCGTTTTATCTTTGCCAAATGTAAAAGTTATTTAATCAAAGATAAAATCTCCCTTAGGTAGAAGTCAGTGTAAAAACATATTTTCTTGTTGCCCCACGAATAAGAAATCAACTCTTTTCGTTTTTGATAGCTATTAAGATAAATGCAATTTCTTTAATTTTTTCCCAGAATCTTTCCAAATTATCGTTAGGAAAATATTATTATGATCCAAATATGATTTTCTTTTTTAATCAGTGTTTAAAAGCATGTTCACTAACATTTTGGGGGCTTACGTTTTCAAACAAACAATAGAAAATCTCCACCTAACTCACAGATAACACACCGACTCCATTTCACAAAAGGCAGCCATCAGGGACAACTTGTTAATCTCGAAGCACCTTCTTTCTCCCTCCTGTTCACCTCCTTTTTCTTCCCTTTCCATCTGTTGGAGTCTCTCAGCCAGAGAGGCGCACATCAGATTTCAATAGTTGACCTCTTAATGCTGAGGTCAGTGCTGCACCGGCAGCGATTTCACACTCAAGATGAAAGGGAAATGAACACTGAGGACGCTGGGGGGTGACATGGGGCCCTGACCACGGCAGCCATGCCACTCGAACCGCTTTACTGCACCGGCCTGAGATCCGCGGCAGACAAGGAGGAGGTGCTGAGATCAAGGTTTGGCTAAAGTCACCGACCTGCATCAGATAAGTTAGTACAAAGATAACGTGCAGGACTACATAGACGGCACATTAGTATTTTTATGTGATTTATTAACATAATGTACGTAGATTTATAAGTTTTCTATTTTTTTCCAGATGTGTTTCCTTAGTGTAATAATTTTTAGCACTGGTTAAAAAAATAAAATAAAATGTTTTACAGTGAAGTTGGGACTTTTTCCCAAAACCAGAAATACTTTCCTGCATTGAAAGAGGCTCTTATTCTTCTCCAATGACACGGCCGTGTTGAGAGTCGGACGGACGGGCAAAATTTTCATTTCAAAGCTGAAGAGACTCACAAAGGGTCAGGGACACTCATGGATCACACAAAGGGGGGTAAAAGCACAACCATGTTCCTTTTCAAGAAATGCAAGGTCATAAAATACTTTACCTCAGAAAAAGTGAAAGGCATTCTTGTTGTACAAACAAGGACAATGCCACCAAAATAACATGTATATCCACATGTAATAATTTATAAGAGACTGTAGGCGACAGGCTGACATGTGTTTTAAAAGGAAAATGTGCAGTTATCATATAATACGGCTAAGATAGGTATTTTATTAGTATTTTAGGTCAAAAGAACAAGTGAATAATTATGAAAAGGGAATAAAAATGTTGCCTTTCCTTCTACTTCACCGTTAGACACTGCCAACATTGACTTAAATGTTCAATTTCAATGAAGACAAATCTGAAATGTACGTATTAGATATGTATTCAACCCGTCTAGGTCAAAGTCTCTGTCACTGCAAGACCTTCTGGGTTTGCACCCACCCAGCCAGTTTTTAGCAAGTAAAATTTCGCTTATTCTTCTTTGCAAAACACCTAAAACGTATTTTGTGCCCACTGTTTAAGCATTAAACTTTAACTGGTTCATTTTAACTCTGCGGCTCTGAATGGATGTTCAGAGTTGTTGACCTGTTTACGATAAACTTCACTCACGTTTCAAGTCTTTCTTCTTCTCATCCATTTAGCTCTTTTCAGCCTCCTCCAACCAGCTCTGTTGTATCCGCAGAAGATCCCCTCAAGTTCTCATTGTTGCGGCTGCATGACGAAAATGTAATCATTTGGTTCTCAGCCTCTTCTCGTCCACCTATTGTTGTCACAACCTTCCTTGTAAACTTTCTGCCCCCCCCTCTTTATGCAAGACTATTGTGTTATCAGTCGCCAGTGGGTTTGGTGTCAGCGCTCGGACGGGTTTGGATCGTTTTGAGGACTGATTGTCTGATCCTGTCATCATGTACGTACAGTACATCTATAAGAGTCTGAACGTAGATAAAGTATACCTCGTCATCCATCTGCCACATGTGTTGGAACAGAACACTGAACTCCTGCCGCTACATCTGGATGAACATCCTGCTAACACGGTCTGTTTTGTTATTTGAGGGTTTTTTTTAATACACTTTTAGATTCTGACAATGGAAAATTAACCTGATAATTTCCTGCTTGTCAGTCATTATTTGGACGTTCCTTTTCTCCCATGATCAACGTGTTTTAAAGCACAATTATTAGTCAGAGCACTGTGAAGCGGGAGGTGTTAACATGAGCATGGTGCGTCTGGTGGGGCCTGGAGAGTGAGCGCGAACAATAACGGCCTAGAGCCACTTCGACACAATAAAAGCATTCTCCCAGCATCATGCTGCCACCATGGGGATCTCTGGTCGGACTGATGCGCTCAGTTTTATTCCACACGTTGCA
Source organism: Orestias chungarensis (assembly GCA_032876305.1). Classification (NCBI taxonomy): domain Eukaryota; kingdom Metazoa; phylum Chordata; class Actinopteri; order Cyprinodontiformes; family Cyprinodontidae; genus Orestias; species Orestias chungarensis. The sequence goes on along the minus strand of JAVLVB010000591.1, from coordinate 4,147,893 downwards.
TTTTAATTGTGCCATAACCAACCACAGCCCCATTCTGCACACGTTGCTGTTTTTCCCCAAATTTCTTTTATTAAGAGCTTTTTTCTTTCTATTCTTTCATAAAGGCCACATTTGTTGAGCGGATTTCTTTAATTTTTCCTCTTAACAGGCTGTCAAACCTAAGCTGTGGATCCCTGCAGCTCCTCCGAAGTTACCACAGGTCTCTTGGGTGATTATTTTTATTATTGCCATGTCAGGTAAGGTGGACGGCGCAAATAGACGGCGGCAAAATCTAAATAGGTTAAGTACGTATGAACTAATCTTCAACACTCTGTGTATGTAACGACAATTAAATTAAATAAACTCTTGTTGCAATGAATAGATTTTTTATAGATTTCTGTAAGATAACATGTAACTTTTTATCTATTTTAAACTGTAGGGAGAATCTTAAATGTAAAATTCTGTCTCCAGAATGAAACTTATACATTGTAACATTAAACTACAAACTCCAGACTTCACTTAAAATTGAATATAATTGATTTTCATGTCCATCCAGTCCAAAGTGAAGGATCAGTGTTATTATTAAGGAGACGGTTCACCTCAGTCAGCCTACATCCATAAGTTTTACCCTCGGCAGGCTGCAGAAGAGGCAGAATCCGAGGACTAGATGATTTTTTATTTAACAAGGACACTTTTAAACCAGATATATATTTTTTGTTATTAGTTTTATAAAATAATATCTATCATAAAAACATGCAGAAGTTTTAATATTGACTGTTCGACGGACAGATTAGTTCCCTCCTTTTGCAGCTTATAGAATTTCATTCAATTACATCACTCAAGTGACTCAAGATAAAACTCAAATAAACTTTAAGGCGCCGCTGATTTCTGACGTAGGAAGTGGAGAAAAGGAGCAAGAAGCAGGAGATTGGCTTCAAGAGCAGTGATTCCTCAATGTTTAAGGAGGCCCTTTTGCTTCATGTTTCTCCCATGTGACCTACTGAACCCTGACAGACTGCTTTGTTCCACCAATGAGCCGGGCGTGTTTTTAAAGGTGCCCTGATCCCAGGCGCTTGCCTGCCCACCTTCCCGGGGAACAAGCTGCTCATTCCTCGAGCGTTTTCCAAAGACCATTATTGAATGAACAGTGAGACAAGGCCGGCAGTGAATGGACAGTTTGGTTACACTGGCATGATGCTCGAGCTCCTTGGAGTAATGTAGCGCTTAAGTACCTGTCAGCTTCATAAAGGAGGGAGTGGACGGAGTAAATGTGTGTGTAAATAGAGTGTCAGATCAGGACCCCAGGGAGTGGAGGTGGGGAAGCGTGCGTGTGTGCGCGTGTTGGTGTGTTTGTGCAACCCATTTGTTCACCGCTGCATACATGAGACATGTGTGTGTCAGCGTAATGATCATTTAACCCTGCTCAGCGTTCCCCGGGGCTCCTCGACCCTCCTTTTTGCGACTTCACAGTGCTGCAGGCTCTCTGCCTCTTCTGTCTGCTTCTCACGGCTGGGCACAGTCGGGGAGCGCCTCCTTATTCATTCATGAGAGAGGCACCGGATAAATAAAAAGGTTCATTACTGCGCTAAAGTGTTACTAATGACATGTACCTGCCACTGAGCACCTCCGAAAATCTAATGTGACACACCAGAATGGAAAATCTATTCTGCTGCACCGAGGCCTCCAATGGCGCCCAGACATATACTCTATGGAAATTTCCCTCCGCTTGCCCTCCAATTGTGTCTCTCTAAAGCCAATATTTACAATCCCATAGCTATTATGTCCTACTACGCCCTCTGCGCCTGCTGTTGCGACCTTCGTATTAGCTGAAAATTGGACTTCGGCGAACTTAGCGAGGGGAGAGAAGGCTCTTCTCGCAGAAACCAGGGGGCGCAGTATGATGAAACATAAGGTGTCTGTCCTTCAAGTCCCTGCTGGCCCAAACTCAAGCTGACAACAAAGTCAGAAAGGCTCCCTCCGTGCTGCATACCATTATCCAGCGTTTCCAAGTGAAGTCGCTTGAAACTAAATGCCAATAAGCCATTAACCGATTCTATGATTGTCTCAGGTTATGTCATGGATGCACTGATAGTCCGGGGATTTATTTGTGCAACGAACTTGAAGACTAACATGTTTTTCGCTGCAAATATTATAATAATCTCAAGACATTTATTTGAAGTTTTTAACGACGTTGTGATGATCACTAATTGAATCAAGATTATAATATACCCTGTAGAAAATAAACTACTGAAAATAAGACTTAGAAGTTAAATTACAAATAAATTCAAAAAGCAACAAATTCTTTAGACATGATAGTTCAAGTTTTTAGAAGCAAGGCTGGGCTAAAAGGTTTTTACTAGTTAATATTTTACATTAAGTAAGCAACTCTCTTCTTTGTCTTTGTTTACTATAAATCCAGACTGGTTATGGAGACCTAAGCTAATGGTTAGTCCAGTAGGACCTAAAACTGATCTAACAGTTCACATTTGCAGTAATTTACACAAAAAGATGAGCATCGTTTACACTGGAAATTGAGGTAGGAGGGATCGCAACACCAGTGATTGTCCCGTTGTTAAAAACGTGTACCCAAAAGAGAAGGCACAACGCAGCAATGGACATTTTATTATCCCAGACATCAGATCGAATCTTTTTGATTTCCCAGACTGGCTCATGGTGCTCAACAGAAGATCTAAAACTAGACATGTATAAAATGCTGAATCTACACACAAGTCCAGATTTGCTCCTTTATTCAAAAAAATAAAAAATAAAAAATAAGCTTTTAATTGAAAGTGATTGTTCTCATTTCTCTGTTTTGGTGGTTGCAGTAGCATCCTCCAGGTTGTTCTAGTGTTTTCTTATGCTCTAAAGAGTGACTGATGAAAAATGTAGATATAAAAAAAAAATACAGAGTTTTTAACAAAAAATGTACCTACAAGTAAGGATTGCCCAATATATATTGTCAATGTAATATTAGTGTTCATATAGTGCAAATAAAAAAAACAAGTCTTTGAAAGGCCTTGTTTTGTAGAAGTTGTCATGGTTTAATTAACAGTACTACACCAAACATACAGTGAAATACAAAAATTAGCAAAATTTTAAATTGTTAATTTATGAGAATTACAGTCATAAAAAATATAAAGCTTCAGTTTTCAGTGTGTCTTTTAAACTTTTATTAGTCGTAGTGTTAGTGATGTGGTGGTTACTAGTCATATTCTAATAATGAGATAAATAAAGCAATGATAACTATTATCATGTGTTTATTGGAAACATCAGGTTTAAGTTAAACAGGAAGGAACAACACTTTACTACAGCGTTGATATGTTTATTCAAACTTTGATGCCCGTTGAACACAGCTGCTAGATTTCTAAGTGTGGTCTGCAGGTTTATGAACAAAGGCGCTAAGCGAAGATGCTGCGACTGAAGAAGTGTTTTGCAGAACCAATAAAGTCTCTGTCCTACTATCGTTTACCTGTAGGAACCACTTTTCAGTGATAGTTAGACATCCCGTTTTTCTACATAACAGTGTAATGCAATAAATTAAGATCAACGTGACGGAAAGCAAGAATGTTTAATTTGAATTAAGCTGTCTCTAATAGGGATCTTTGAGTGACACCTTCAATTACAGCAACCGTAGAGGAAGGGAAATGTCCTAGTTTACTCTAGCAGATCTATCACTTGGATTGGAAATTAACTACTTGTTTACCATTACTATTAATGGTAAACAACTTTTTTGAAACCCTCTGGGTTCTCTTTATATGAAAAACAACAGGTTTTGAGCTATATTTAAAAAATACATAATGTTGTGTGGTCAAAGTCAAAATTAAACAGGCGATATGAATTTGTTCAAACAATTGTTAATAAATTATTATTTCTAAAGAATAATAACAGTGGAAATGCATATGTCCTTGTTTATTTAATGCTTGGAGACAAAATGAAGAAAAAATTAACAAATGTCACATTTTTATCTTTTTCTTATTTATTAGTGTGGTCATGTAATACTCTAGCTGTATTATGTCACTTTAAATGTAACTCCAAACTGCATTTTTGTAAGTGCAAACATATGTCAAAGTGCCAAAACCTTCGTTTAACAGCAACAGTGTAATAAATAAAGTCTGTTTAATTCAGCTGAATCATGATCTTTCAACTCTACCGAGTCGCAAAGATGCAAACAAACATTTTTATGTAAGCCCATTTTTATTCCTGAAAGCAGTGCATTTATTAACCGTGTTAAATGACTCTCAGTCAGCGCGGTTTTGTTGTCTTCCAATCCTGTGCGTAAAAAAAAATAACTTGTTGCTTCTCGAAAAGCTCGACATCTAATTGAATCTCGGCTCCCATCAGCGTCTTCACATGACTGTTTGCTCAACATGCCTGCCCATATCCACTGATTAATTCATACGAAGCCAAACCAAATGTTCTGCCTTGTTTGTCACATCACACCCAGACCCTGCAGCCGTCGGGTCAGAATTAAAATGAATGTCTGCAGATTTCCGATAAACAGCATTTTGAAAAGAAAAGCTCATTTTTAGCTCTTTTTTAGGTTATTTTGTTGACTTATATAACAAATCGTGACATAAGATATGCATTCAGCTTCTATAAACATTGGCATAAGGGAAGTTTTGGGATATTTTTTGTCTGGTTGAGGATGGTTGTTTGCATATTTGTGTTTTCTTTTTATTAATGACTCATTGTATCTTAAATAAAGACAAACTAAAGAGAGACAGAGATGTAAACTATAACAGTAGATGAACAGGTAATCTTTTGAAGATCTTATTTTGAAAATCTCAAGGTCAAAACTACCTTTGTGTATTAAAGAAAATTGCTGTGTTTTGAGAGATTAATGCACACTATGATATTCCTGAAAGATAAAATATTAAAAACTTTAAAATTTTCAGTCAGGAAAGCTGAATGTTTTTCCATTTATATCCAGAAAAAAAGTAGGAACCTTTTATAATTTTCAAAAATACACCAACAAAAAAATAAAATGGTTTATTAAGATGTGGAGAAAGCTGCAGAAATCTGAAATAGATTCCTTAATGTCTCTCTCTAACATATTCTGTCAAAATTATCAAACGCTAGAAAACAAACTGAGCAGCCAGTCAAAGATCATTAGCCTCATGATGGATAATTGTAAATGCCTAGTGGTGTTGTTATATTGCAGACCTTGTGACAACCCCTGTAATTACCCCTCCTCCCAGCGCTTCCCAAGGGTCCCATAAACCACATTAGCACTCAGTCTTCACAGATCGTTCAGACTCCTGTACAGCCTTCCTCCTCTTAGCATCCTCTCCCAAAGCAGCAACAATCAGCTATTTACATATTCCAGCATGCTCATTTCATTTTGGCGTGCCCCAGGGGTGTAAAAAATTTCTGGCCAGGCTGTTTTTCTTTCAAATGGAAAAGCCAGGCTCGCCGTTTATGTCTTTTACATTTAAAGAATCTAAAATCGAGGATCCGGCGAGCGTACATTTCTCGCACTGTGCGTTTGAAAAGCCAGCTCAGTTCCTTATTCAGCTGCCTCTTCAGTCCCTGATTGACTCCTTCACTCGGCGCCCTGCAGCAGATGAAGGAACAGAGCTTAAACCTGTTACTGTCAGCCTCTCACCTGGATCATAAGAACTCCTGCTCCGAGCATGCAAACCAATATCCTCCTATTCTCCGCACAGCCGCCGAGGATTCACAGCGGTGGCTCCTCACAAAGAGCAGGGCCTAGCGCGCTCAGTGTTATCTTATTGAGTTACCTGTAGCTAAGCTCTGAGCGGGTGCGCACAATGGCAGGCGGTTAATGACAGTGCAGGGCCTAACCCCTTGTCCCTGGCCTTTCCCTGAGCCTCATTTCCGCACGGTGGCTGCCATTTCACAGCTGTTAGCCACAGACTCTCTTTGTCATGATTAAGGACAAATTAATAGATGCCTCCTGGTAATCAGCTTTCATTAGGGCTGTCAAACCGTCAGCGGTGTTCGCTCAGCGCGCCGGACACCGGATGATCACCTCCCAGTTGAGAGGCAGTGCAGCTGTCTGTCCGCAGCCCCTCTGCTCCCGTGTCTGTGCTCTCGGTGTGGCTATAGTGTGGGTAACCAGTGCATTAGCATTAGTGCTTGAAGATGGTGCATTAACAGTGCTCCGTGTGGAGCTGCAAGATGGAGGTCATCGTGGGGATGACATAAAGAGTAGTCTTTTTGCCGAGTGTAATTGGCCCCAGCATGCTGGAAATGGACTGTGAAATGTATAGGGAGGGGGGGGGGGGGGGTGTCAAATAATTGATTTTTTCCCCGAATGCAGAATCCAGGGCAGGGCTGTTTAGAGAGTAATATACAAGAGCAGTTCAGCCCTGGCTGACTGGCATATCTGCAGAAAGTGCCCAGAGGCAGGGGGGGAGAGATAAGACACACCTGCGACCCCGGAGCGGACGGACAGCAGTCACAGAGGCGCTCCGAGGGCATCAAACTCGCTCACACATCGTCTGTAGTGTAGGGGACAGATATACACATGCTCACCAATGCTCTGAGGATGATGGACACAGGCTATTGTATGTAGAAATAGACTCCCGTCCTCTCCTTCTGTCCGTCTGTCCAACCCCCACCCCCCCTCGCCACTTCTTCTGGATTTGATGAAATAAACTCATCAGACTTCCAGCAAGTTTGGCATTGTGCTGGAGAGCTGAAGTCATTTCAGTATGTAGATTTCAGACTTAAACCCATAACCGTGTTGCGTGGTGCATGACCACCCCCACCTGCTGGAGAGAGAAAGCTCGGGTGTGCATGATGGGATAGGAGCGTCTGCGAGGCTGGATACAGCCTGGCCCTGCGTACGCTCAGTGATTTCCCAACACTGCTGCCTAGGGGAATTAAGACAATGGTCTTAATGCAAATGCTTTAATCTAGTGACAAAATGGCATTTTATTTGCTCTGCCAAAACTGAGCTGAAATACATATGTAAGCTAATTGAGGAGAACCAGTGGCTTTGCAATCTGCTTGGCCCGCCAAAAAAAAAAAAAAAAAAAAAGGTTTCATCTTCAATTTGAACAATTTTTTCCTTAAAGACATCTATGAGTGACATTCGTCAAGATCAAAAATCAATGTCATCCGAAAAGCTACAGAAAGCAAAACGGCTGACAGACTGAGAGTCATTGCTGTCAAAAGAAATAAGTAAAAATGTGGAGCCGTCACACTCGGCTGTTCTCATGCAGATGTTTGTATGGAGCGACGTCGGTTTCTTAAGCTTATTTTTTTTTTTTTGCTAAATTGCACCCAAACAATTTTCAAGATCAATTCCGGCATCCCAAACAAAACAATGCACACAAATCCCATTCATTCAACACACATTGTGTTTGGAGAGGGCCTCTGTGTTTCCATGAAGGTAATTACAGTGGGATTTGATGTTTCGGTGTGCCCAGAATTCTCCAGCTTTAGATCAGGCTCGGGGTGCTCCACCCCATTAATGCTCCATATGGGGAACCCAGCTGTGATCAGAATTGGACGAGCGGGAGGGGAAATCGATTTAATTTGCAGGATTATTGATGTAACCGAGATGCCGTTTGTATGAAACATAAAGTCCTATTTCAGAGGTTATGGATAAGCTGGGTGGAGGGGCCGGCTGTTTGTGTTGCTCAATGAAACATTACAGGAACAGAGGAGTCAGTGCAAACAACGCAACACTGTCTGCACCCGCATTGCACCACATTAAAGGGATAGTTCAAGATTTCTAAAGTGAGCTTCTGCTCAACGGTTATAAACAGTTTACAACTTACCTGCAACAGATGACTGTGTTGGCATCTTCATTTTGTGTAAATTAGTATAACTTGATCTTTTCTGCATACACTAACAGCTGGCAAAAAAACTAATGGTAAATGTGAAAAGGAAATACTTTAAAACAGGCTGCGAGAAAATGAATGAGATAAAAAATGATTTGTCTCTGTTTCAGGAGGCCAAAAAAGAAAAAAAACAGGGTTCAAAGTACAACGTAATGTTGGCAGCAATAAGTGACCTGGCATCCGGCCTTTTTTCGCCCTTTGCCAAACTTCCCCCTCCACCTGTTCCCTACATTCTTGCGGAGGCTTTATAAGTCAGAACGATTTGCTGGCGAGGTGATCACACATACATTAAAACAGTATCAGAGTTTCCCAGAATTCAGACGGCCCAACAGCTGGATCTTTCAACTGAATCCATCCTTCTACGCAATTATTTCTCCCCCCTGTCTTAGTCTCAGCGCCCAGTCGGGTCTGCTGTGGTTCCCACTCGTTTAACTCCAGCAGTGGGAGCGATGGCGAACCAGCTGGGAATTTAATTTTTTTTTTGTTGTTGTTCTGGGTTAATGACAGAACCGAGTTGAGATGAGGTAAAGTGTTTGATTAAAGAAGAGTTTCGTATGTACTCGATTTTTGTATTCTATTTCCAGAAAATGTAAAGATTTGTAAAACGTTTCATTCCCGTTCCACAATGCTGACTCTGGCCTACAGCGGGTCAAGAATATAACATTTTTTTCCCCACTTTCAGTTTGTTACAAGCTTTGAAGGTAGACATGCAGCAGAGGAAGAAGGTTGACCAACATGCAAAATGTAATTTACAGTGGAAAACACTGAGACACACTGAATAGTGGTGGAAACTCATGGAAGCTCCTATGTGTGGACATGCATTTCTGTCCGCAGTGACGACAAACCGTGTCAGAGAGCATTTAGAAGTCTGATAGAGCGTTATAAAAGAAAATGCAAAACTCTGAACTTCTAATGGAGCACAGTTCTGTCATGAAGTGAAGTATTGATGGACCCAACGGCGGGACTGCTAGAGGTAGGAAGTTGATGCAGAAAGATCTATGAACCAATAATAATAACAAAACTTAAACAACCAAACAGAACTGTGGGGGCGAGAACGGAAACCAACCAGAGGCCGAGTAGAACAGACAGAGCAACAGAGGAAATCAGAGTGGAGTGACAGAGACAGAAAAAGAGGAGCTTAAAGGCTGGTGAGTCTGATTACTGAACGAGAACAGGTGGCTGATTGGTAACCAGGGGAAGGACCAGGCAGGCTGGGGAACGGAGTGAGAATTAGCGCAGGAGAAGCTGTGGATGAGTAAAAACAGGGGAAGGACAAAACATGAATCAGAAAATATAGAGAACTGAATATAACGAATATATAATACACAAGATCTAAAAAGATTAGTGGAGTCTAAACTGAACCAAAGAAAAACAAGGCTGCTCAAATCAAAACATAATATGACTAAGGTTGGACACAAATAAGAAAAAAAAAGAGAAGAAAACCAAAGAAAACACAGATTTAAGTTTAATCCAGATGTGAAATGGGCGAATTTGCTAAGCAAACTTTTAACAAATAACGGAAAAATGAAAGTTATCCATTTCACGTTTACCACAAGTTATGCTTTTTGAAAATGTAAATTCTGGTCGCCCTGAACTTCCCAACCTAACAGAGGCCGCATCATGATGTGGGGATGGTTTAGTTCTGCAGGTGAATTGATGGTAAGGTATGAAGCTAAAAAAGACTTACGACAGAACATAGAGCATAGCAGCCATAGTCTAGACTTAACTCTGTGGCAAGACTAGAAAAAACGAAATTCAATGTTTTTTACAGGCTGAGCTATTTTGAAAGGAAGAATAGAGAAGAAGAAAATTCTGTCACAAATCGAAATTTACACCAAATGTGTGCAAAATATTCAAAAACCACGTCCGTTGACCTGACGCTTTCGCACTAACTTTGTATGTGTATCTCATAAAAACCAAGTAAAACACAGTGAGGTTTGCGGTTGAGTCGTGACAACATAATCACATATAAATGATCGCTGCCTTCAGGTTTGTTTAGTCTTCTCCTCAGAATCAACTTGTTTTACCAACTGGTCTTGGTTGTCAGTTATCGGAGGAGTGAACTCTGAGGGCGGTCCTCCCTCCCACAGACCATCCAGCTCTCTGTCCTTGTTGGTAGCAGATGTTTGTGGTGTTAGAGTGTCAGTGATGGGCAGTGTAAAAGCAGGCTTACACATGTTCATGTCACCCAGTCGTTGCAACTGCAGAAGGAAGTTATGTCATGGAGCCAGCTGGCTCTAATATGGATCATTGTGCACAAAAAAAAAAAAAGAAAGGAAGAAAGAAATACGGAGCAGAGGTGGAGCCAGACGCAAACTTGGCCGAGGCACTCGCAATTTTTCTTGCTTTGGCTTTGGGGTGCAGACAGACAAAAGGCATCCGCGGCAGAGTTTGTGCAACTTATCAAAGTATGTCATTAATTTTACAGCGAGCTCATGCACGCGCGCTGTGCTGCATTGTTTCAAGCTATAACAGTTGTGCAGTCATTGGCTGAGAATTGGTTATTAAAGAAAACTGCAGCGTAATTGTGTTTTGACAGAGTGAAATCTGAGCCAAGTGAGAAGAAAAAAAAACAAAAAAACAACAGAAGAGACCATGGCATGTCTGCAAGGGGCTGTTGTTTTGATTTGTGCCTGTTTAGAAAGAAAAAAGGAGGCCCTGTCTGGGAGAAAAGGCTGAAGCTCTGTTATGGAGTTTAAGTCTCCATCTAGTCTAATAAAAAACACTTAAGCTAAACAACCCCCCTCTTGCTCTGCCTGTTTCTGGTCCTGGGAGCTACCTGGAGGCCCTCCACAGAGCATATTTAATAATAAGGGGCCTTCTCAGCTCCCTCCTTGCCTCCCCCCGAGTGATGGGCAGTCCACACAGCGCGGGGACTGGTTGGCTGAACAGTATGAAGGGAGTGGTCATGGTCCCTGCTCTTTCTTTTACACAAACGTAACATGAATAACATTTTTATTTCTGGCCTAAACTTTGTTTTTTTGTTGTTGTTTTTTTGTTTTGTTTTTTCTTTCTCTTCAAGCTCCTTAAAGGTGATTTCCCTTCATCATAATCCCTTGTTTTAGTTCCACGCAGGCCTCTGTGTGAATGAGCGGGGATCATAGAAAAAATAAATGAAAGACTTGTGCTTTTCCATGGCGTGGAAGCCGAATGAAAAGTGGCATTTTTTTATTTGTTTCGCCTCGTGTTTGTTTCTTGGTAATGCAAACAATCAACGGGGTAGGGGAGTTAAGTGCATTATAAATCACGGAGAGGGAGCCACCTCGCTCTTGGAGCTCTTCCTGGTTGCTCCTGCTGCCACTTTGGGTTATGTGAGGAGTAAAGTACTTTAGCACAGACCGTGGAGCCTCTCCACGGCGTTCCTTTGCATATCAAATAAACAGAGGAGCGGGTGATGGCAGTGCCAACACAGGCGGCTATGTTGCATGTGCATGCTGATGCACGTGCATTTGAAGCCTTTTGAATGTCTCCCATGGCGACGGCATCTGGTGCGTGCAGAAACCCCAGCAGATGTCTCGAACCTGCAGGATGTGACACTTTTGATTTAAAGCGTCGCAGGTGAGTTTAGCAATTAAAGACAAGCCATTCACTCAGAATATAATTATGGATTTAACACAAGAGAGATTTTATATATATTACCACTAACCGGGTTTTGTGGTTTTAAATTGGTAAATAGGTGTCTTTTTTGTCCAGCAAAGCTTTTATTGGCTATAAAAATAAATGTTTCCAGATTTTCACACTCAAATCTCGTGTTTATAGGCCCTATTTTCTGTGTCCTCAATCCACAAGGTACGGATGCACGGCTCGTATTTTCATAACAAAGCTTCTCTGGGGTCCAGCAAACAAACTGTTGTATGGATGTACCATTGATTTCACATTCACACGTCCAGACTTAAAGGGACTATTGGATTGCCAGTGAATCCCAAAATCTGTGTGCTGCTCACAGAGTGTTAAGTTGACATCCACTCCACTTCTGTAAACTGCTGAGATTATTCACTCAACAGGATCTCTTCCTGCCTTTCATCCCGCGATCTACAGGCCAATCCAGCCGCTGACAGCTAGGCGATAGCATAGAGATGGAAATGAAGGTGGAAGAGGGAGAAAATGGAGGGGAATGGTTGCTGTTTTGTCAAACACAAGAGGAAGCCTCTGGGTTCGGGGTGGCGACTCATGCTTCAGACTCTACTGACTTCACTCGTGGGGGTTCAGTGGTCAGTCTTGGTGTTTTTTTTCTTATGGGTAACACGGTTCACAGCCGTGGCATTGACAACATGGGCTCAGGGTATCTGAAGATGTTTTTTATTGTTTCTGTTTTGCACAGCCTAAGGAGAAACTGCAACCTGTGTTGCCACAATCTCTGAAACATGATGTTTCACAGCATGGTTGAACATCACAGCTGGCAAATGAAGCCAATGTTTCTTCATCCGAAATTCCAGACTTTAATTTGCAAAAACAATTTTGGGAAGTTGTTAAAAACTCTTGGACTAGCAAATTATTGTTTGATTGACAAAACAACTGCCACTGCCATGCTTCACTCTTAAGAATGATGTTCTTTTAAGAGTTTTTTGTTTGGTGTGAGGTTTCTACCACACATTTAGTTCAGTATTGGTCTCATTTGACCAGAGCACATTCTACCAGATGTGATAATGGCAATCTAATGTACATAGTTTTCATTTGTTTCAAAATAAAGGAAAGACAGGTGACAGAAATCACAAAACTTTCCAAGGAATTAAAAATGTCCCTTTTATTTATTTTTTATTGATTGTACCTTTGTCCCAACACAGTGTTTTTTATTTATAAAATTAAATAATAATAAAATAATTCAGAGGAATTTGTAACGTTGCACCACTTTCACTTTTGACAAACAGCCGTACCCACTTTACTGTGTGTAGTTGTAGAGCAAAAGGAGTAGACTTTCTATTCTGAGGACAAGTGAGAAAAAAAATCCCTGTCGAGAAGTTGTTATTAGTGTCAGTTATTTGATGGAGTAAATTGCACACAGCTTCTGCCTTGGTAACGGCTCCATATATCAACTAAACTGGTCTGTAAACCTGATGTGAGCAATATGTGCTATGAAATGTATTTCCCTCTCCTTGGGCAACGACACAAAGAAAGTATTCTGCCTTTCCCCATCTTACCACTGGCATTCAGTCATTTTGTACTCTGGATCACATTCTCAGCTACTGGAATGAAACCAATTTGAGCTCCTTTTAAGATAATGCAAATAAATATCAGCCCTGATTTGTCTGTTTTTTTTATTATTATTATTCTCGACTGCCCCTCTCTTTGCTCCCTTATCAGCACACAGAGCATTTCTCTCTTTCTCAAGGGTCGCATGAAAGGTCTCTCTTTTCTCAAGAATCAAGGCAGAGGAGAAGCCTGGTCCAGGACTGATTCATGTCGCACACACTGGCGGGATGTTATGCATGGATAATTGATTGTCAAAGCAGCATGGCCACCGTTGGATCTTGATGGTGCTGCCGAAATGTCACCTTACTGATGTTACAGCGGCGCCGATATTAAAAAGGACATTCTCAAAGACTTCCATCTGAGCCCACTTCTCTCCCACTGTGTCTGGGAGAGACAGCGCTGTTTGTCAGGCTCCTATTTCAGAAAGACAGATCTCGCATTCTCAACCTTATCTGCACAGGACAGTGCACCCACTTCCAGAAGTGCATTGAACATTTCCAATCACAGGGATATATCACTCTCCTTTTAAAGTGGAAATCAAACGTGTGGGAAGGGTGAGAGGGGAAAGAGAGAGAGAGTAAAAAAACAGCATAATTGAGAGCTCATAGGATTTATTTATAGGTGGTTTGTGTCTTCGAGAAAAAATACAAAACCTTGCAAAATTACACCCCTTGCAGCAAATACATCGCTCAACAACAATAAAGTATCCATCTTTTTTACATCGGACTGTTTTCATACGGAAATTTAATGGAAAATTGTTTGGAGTCATCTCAAACATTAAGTCAGATAATGTAGCAGGTATTTACTTAAAAAAAAGTTGGGATTAAGTGAATAAAGAACAGTTAATTTCAGAGTTTCAATGCTGTACAGAAAGCCAAGCCTGGACTGGTACACTGTGTTAATCTGTAAAGGCTTACATAGGTAAAAATAGACTACACCTGCATGCGTCTTTACCAACACAATACTGAGCTGAGGGGAGACGGGTCCATTTATAGAAGCAGTGACTGAATAACAGATGCCTTACAGTCAGCTTACTTGTGTTGTTCAAACAATTCAGCAATTAAAAAATGTGGTCAGGAGGAAAAAAATCAAAATTCAGACATTTATTCCACTGCAAATTACTCAGAGCTCCTAATGATAACTACAATTTTTAAATATTGTGTTATTGGGGAATGTTTTCAGTATCCTGTACAATAAAAAGGAACTGAATCCAATATGCATTCCCACTTGCTGTTTTACCAATGTTTTAATTATCAGAAAAAATATTGCAACCTTTGATTAAAATATTAAATACATTTAGCATGATGTACTTAATGCTTATCGTTTTTATATTACAACAACAACCTTTATTGTATTTCTGGAGAATTTTATCTGATAGACTCAAAAATTGCACCTCGCTTTGAATTAAAAGCAAATTTGTATTTTTTTTTTGTTTTTTTTTGTTTTGTTTTCTATTTTACAATAAAAAATTGAAATATTAGTGGTTAATGCCACCCTAAGCCAAAATTGTCTAAACTGTATAAACCTACTTTGCACAAGTAGAAATTTTCCCCCATTTTTATCTGGAGGATGTCCGTGAACATCCATTTTTAGTTCATTTTGAAGGGTCAGAGTTGAATTTGGGTGTGTAACATGCTAGGAAAACATTATGTTAAATCTAAACGCTTATGATCTGAACGACTCACTGATTACAGTCGTTCCCCTGCTGGTACGTGAACGTCAGCTCCAGTTTCAAGCTTTTTCAGCATTTTTCTTTTGACAAGATCGCCCTGTAAGTTACTTCAAAAGCAAAAAATAAATGAATAACATTCCCCACACCATAGCCCTGCCATGCCTCACCATCCGTTTAATGTACAATTGTAGCCATATTAGTTTCCTGTCCCCCAAAACCTAGTAGTCCCACAGCACAATGATGCCACAACATATCCTTACGACGGGAGTGCTGATCGAGAGAATAAAACACGATAAATTAGATAATGCAGTTAAAAAGAGAAAAAATTTGAATATGTTTGATACGAATGAGCACATTGGTAAAACACTGGATATTCCTTGATTTTCTTTGTTCTGACATGCTGAAAGGATTGGAAAACTCAGGGCTTCCCTCCCATAATCAAGTGTGAATGAACATGTAAACTTAGCCAGGTATTAGCAGAACTTGGCCCGTCTTGAGTGAGCGGCCGTTCACGCTACTGCCTCGGCGTGACAGCAGTAAAAGACGAGCAGCTTTGAGGAGTGAGGAGGGCCCAGAACCCACCAGACAGGAGGGAATGCAACAAGGCAGCATTAATCGGCAACGCATGTCTACATATTCTCCAGCATCCGGCATAAGTTTCATTACTGACCATTGAAAAAAGACTGACCATCTATGGGACGTGTGTAATGTGGCCTGAGACAGCTACCGTATGAAAAGCAGGGTCCGTTATGACCCAATCTGTCACGGTAGGGCTTTTAAATTTTTTTTAAAGAAAACGTGGGGAAGCAGCTGTTACCTTCCCCTGTCCTGTTTTGTACATGGCTCTCTATCAAACCTAGGGAGGGTTCCTGCAGCTTCACACAATTAACACTCCTTGGTAACATGACAACACCAGAGAGACCACATCCTCTCTGTTTATCTCACATGAACAATTATATGGTGTTCTGTTTATATAAGCACAAAGGTTATGGTGGGAGAGGTATTCATAAGGCCTTTAGCCGGCCTGAGCTCAGAGGGTATTTCATCTGGATTTGCAGTGGGTTGAAACAACACGGAAAGCATTGGCGTTAAACTTGGAGGTGCAGGACACGCCATTTTAAGTGCCTGGTTGTCAGGAGTTGAAACTTTTTGGTGGGAAAGTGTGATTGAATTAACTGTTTGCACGCATGTTTCCTTGTTTAAGGGGGAAACTAGTTACTACACTGCCGCTTAAGCTCGGGTTTATCTGCCTGCGTCCTCGTGCCTCCTTAGCGTCGACACGAATTCGCCCACTCAGACTCTATCACATATCCACAGAGCTCCCTGAGAGAGCGTGGACCTTAGGGATGCCCGAGCAGGGGGAGGCCAGGCGGCGGGTGGAGGCGAGGGGGGGGACGGGGGCTCGACTGAGAGGGGCTCGTGGTTGCGCCCATGGGCATGGCCCTCTCATTCTCTGGCAGCCACTTTGTTAGGAACACAACACTAATCCATCTTGTGTCTTTATTGCCCTCTGTGCAGGGGAGCAGGCTGGAGCTGGAGGGGGTGGGGGGGCTGAAGCACCGCTGCAGGGCCATGTGCGATCAGGACTCCTGTTTGAAGATAGGCCCCAATGTACAGCATTAAGACATCTAATGCTGGCAGGCTGAGAGCTAAAATGGACTGATACTCAAGACGCAGGAGGAGAAGAAAGAAAAACGGAGAGTCCTTAAATAAATGCCACCCTCTCTACCTCCTTTTTTTGTTTGTGTTTTAGGGAGGGATGGGGGGGGGGGCAGATCATTGCAACCTGAAATGACTATGAGGCAATTCTGGCCCGTGTTGTTACACATACACCGTCAGCTAAACAACACATTATTTTATAATACAGACGCTGTGGCTGAAAACCATTTGTCACGGGTTGGATTTGCAGGAATCTCATTTTTTTTGGGGGGGGGGGGGA
>JAVLVB010000591.1:4114002-4127805 GCA_032876305.1 Orestias chungarensis | reverse complement strand
TATATATATATATATATATATATATATATATATATATATATATATATATATATATATATATATATATATATATATATATATATATATATATATATATATATGCGTGTGTGTGTGTGTGTGTGTGTGTGTGTGTATGAACTTATTCAGATAGTATGACAAGTCTCTGCAAACATGGTAAAACCTTTGCACAGATTTTCAGTTGTAATTAGGCCTTAATTAGACCATTTTTAAAAGTTGAATATTATATAAAATGTTTTCTTAGTCTGCATTTAGCACTATGTACCTTCCCACCAAGTTTTAAGCTTAAGAAAAGCATTCCCATAGCATGATGCTGTCACTAATGTGTAGTGCTTTCACCATACAGTGTGTTTACAAATAGAGCAAAATTGATTTGGATGACTGATTAAACAGTTGTCTGTATCAGGTTGTAATAGGAAACGACCTGCACTTTTCTACTTCTGCTTCATGATAAAATCCGAGGACTTCATAGCACTTCACACCAGATTCCGTCCTTTACCCATGTATACACACTTTTACAATGTAATGTAACGTTCGTCTCAGCTTTATCCCTGACCTACATCTTGAGTTAACTGCTATTAGTTATTTAGTTACGTAACGTGATTATGTGCTGATCAGTGTTCTACAAGTGAACATCTGAGGCCAGAACATGGTTATTCATGCTGAATTTAAATTACAATATTATTTTTTCCTAACGCATAATAATGACAAAAATGTGTAAATCTTTAAACGGTGTCACAACTTACTGTGCCTGAAAAACTTACAACAAGACTGAGTTAACTTTCTTTTTAGGGCAACATTTAGTCTAATAATTAAAAGTTGAATAATGATATTCAAGTTTAGGTTGAATATTGTCTCAGAGACCAGAAAATAAGGAAAGATATCACAGGCTACTGTGTTCTTTGGAGTGGACTAAACATGGCAAAAATAATCTGATATCATGCCAAGATAGCAATCACAATGATTTGTTTTTGTATTTGTATTTGGAATAAATGTTTTAACTAGATTTGGCAAATAAACATTGGATTTTAGTTTCCCCCCTTTTTTTTTTTTTTATAAACTAATAACAAGGATAAAGCTGCAGGATCTGGTCCCGATAGAAGGATAAAGCTGCAGGATCTGGCAACCCTGCCTCCTGAACCCTGTAGCTGCTGCTATTTTTGTTGCATCTGCTGAGCTGAAACATCAGGGAGACCATGGCGGGGAAGAGAGCGCTGGTGATTCTGTCTAAAGGTGCAGAAGAGATGGAAACTGTGATTCCTGTGGACATTATGCGCAGAGCCGGGGTTCGTACTGCACACTTTATGCTAAGCTAACAGGCTAGCACTGAATAACAGGCCACAAAGTGCCTGCTAGCATTGGATAGACGTTGTTGCTTTACAATTATGGCATAAAAAAAGCCTTTTACATCATATTCAGAACTAAAATATGATAGTTAATCATATTCAAGTTGAATAAAAGTAACTTAAAGTGTTGTTTTGCTCACTGTTTTGGTTTGGTTTCCATAACTTTAACAGAAAGATGTGAGTTTAAATGTCAAAGTCTGACCTCGTGTAACCTCTGAACTTTGTTAGCCTTTCAAAATAAAGGTCTCTTTAACCCACTGAGGTCAGGGTGTCGTGTTGTTGCTTAAAGACGAGTAAAACGTAGCTGTCCAAGAAACGACTCAAGCTCGAGTAGAAAATGGTTCAACAAACATGGTACTCGAGTACTGAGTCTGGTACTCGAGTACTGAGTCTGGTACTCGAGTACTGAGTCTGGTACTCGAGTACTGAGTCTCTCATTTGATAATTACTCGAGTACTGAGTCTCTCATTTGATAATTACTCGAGTACTGAGTCTCTCATTTGATAAGTACTCGAGTACTGAGTCTGGTACTCGAGTACCAGAATCAGTACTCGAGTACTGAGTCTGGTACTCGAGTACTGAGTCTGGTACTCGAGTACTGAGTCTGGTACTCGAGTACTGAGTCTCTCATTTGATAATTACTCGAGTACTGAGTCTGGTACTCGAGTACTGAGTCTGGTACTCGAGTACTGAGTCTGGTACTCGAGTACTGAGTCTGGTACTCGAGTACTGAGTCTCTCATTTGATAAGTACTCGAGTACTGAGTCTGGTACTCGAGTACTGAGTCTGGTACTCGAGTACTGAGTCTCTCATTTGATAATTACTCGAGTACTGAGTCTCTCATTTGATAAGTACTCGAGTACTGAGTCTGGTACTCGAGTACCAGAATCAGTACTCGAGTACTGAGTCTGGTACTCGAGTACTGAGTCTGGTACTCGAGTACTGAGTCTCTCATTTGATAATTACTCGAGTACTGAGTCTCTCATTTGATAAGTACTCGAGTACTGAGTCTGGTACTCGAGTACTGAGTCTGGTACTCGAGTACTGAGTCTGGTACTCGAGTACTGAGTCTCTCATTTGATAAGTACTCGAGTACTGAGTCTGGTACTCGAGTACTGAGTCTGGTACTCGAGTACTGAGTCTCTCATTTGATAATTACTCGAGTACTGAGTCTCTCATTTGATAATTACTCGAGTACTGAGTCTCTCATTTGATAAGTACTCGAGTACTGAGTCTGGTACTCGAGTACTGAGTCTTGTACTCGAGTACTGAGTCTCTCATTTGATAAGTACTCGAGTACTGAGTCTGGTACTCGAGTACTGAGTCTGGTACTCGAGTACTGAGTCTCTCATTTGATAATTACTCGAGTACTGAGTCTCTCATTTGATAATCCGGCAGTAACAAGACTACAAATAATGCTAAGAATAATCAAGTTCACTGTCAAAATTGACATGCACTCAAGACAAATAAAGAATAAAGATGTTTCCCTTATGTAACACGTTCAAAACACAGTTCTGTTTAATTCACCAGTGAAACTGAAAAATAATTGATAAATGATAAACGTATATACTTATGAAGAAACTTCTTTCCTCATCAATGTTTTTCAATATACTTTAAATATAAAATTCTAAAACCAATATCTATCTATCTATCTATCTATCTATCTATCTATCTATCTATCTATCTATCTATCTATCTATCTATCTATCTATCTATCTATCTATCGTGTACAAATATGCTAATGGTAAAACAATGGTGTAAGAAAACGATTACAATATTTGTTTTGTTGCTTCTTTTTTTAAGGCTACTTCAGTAAAACGACTAGTTCTTACTCTTCTCTGTTGATAATAACATGTTTTTCTGTAGATTGCAGTGACGGTTGCAGGACTGACGGGAAAAGATCCAGTTCAGTGCAGCAGAAACGTGGTAATCTGTCCTGATGCCAGTCTGGAGGAAGCCAGCAAACAGGTGAGAGTGAATCAAGACATGCATGTTTAAAAATGACCAATTTTGGTGACAACATGAACATGTCTATGTAATTTCAATTGAAATTCATCACAAAGAAAAAAAATTGGGCATCTTTTGGTTGCACAGGATTGTATTTTGTAGTATTTAGGTCAGGGGGACTGAATACAAAGACTCTACACACTTTACAGATTGTTTTAATATGTTTATTACAAAATCCCCTTTGAATTTGTTCACATTGTGTCAGATTACAACCACTGATTTCATCGTGGTTGTAATGTGACATACTAAAAAAAGTTGGAGTAAAAATGTTTCTAAGCTACTGCAGTACAAAATAGATGCTCAAGGTGTTCTTTTAAGGTCTTATATTTCCATTTAAAAGCAATGAATCTGTAGAGCTCTTCCATTCATATGTTTTTCATTTATATATAGAGTAAACTCTTAAAACCATCTAAATATTTTGGATAAGGGATGTTAACTGATCTGCTAGGTGATTACGGCTGTTTTTGCTGCGAAATGTTACATGCAGTGTTTTTTGTTTTGTCTGTTTTTTAAGGGCCCTTATGATGTTGTGCTCCTGCCAGGAGGAATGCCAGGCGCCCAGAATCTGGCAGAGGTGAGAAAATTACATGTGACGTTGTGTTCATCCGTTCGTTACTCCACCTCGGTGTCAGGTCCAATGGGCATTGAAAGAAAAAAAAAAAAACAATATTCCAACTAAATAATTATTGTGTTTGTAAAAATAAATAAAAAGTCAGAACAGTAGCAAGACTAAAATTACAACTATTCTAATAAACGTACGACGTGAACTGCTTTTTTCTCTTCAATTTTTTTACAATATTGATGGAAATTTGATTTGGTTCTCTGTTGGAGAAGATAGATTTTTCTTATTTACTTACTTTTCCCATCTTTAAGAAGTACTGATGCATAACATATCTGCGTTAACACATTTATCTTACATATCGGTATCAGTGCCATAAGTAAAACCGGGCCTATATTAGTAATTGATATTTATTTCCTTTGTTGGTGTTTGTGTATCCTGCTAAGGGTAAACGGTGAAAACATTTTGTTTTTCCTCCACTTACCTAATATGCGATTGTCTTAACTATTATTTCACATCAAGATGGCTGCTTCTGTGTAACTATGCCAAAACAAATTTCTTGTATGTCCAAAAACGTATTTGGCAATAAAGCAGATTCTGATTAAGCATAAGGAGGGGAAGGGTATGACCATGTGGCAGTGATGGTGGGGCTGAAGCAGATAAGCAAAGTCAGCAGTGTGGTCATTTATTTTGCAGGGTAGACAAATACAATACATATAAAATTAGTAAGTATTTGTAACTGGCAAAATTATTATGGCATTTTGATATTGGCCCTCAATTCTCTTATCGGTTCATCCCTGTTAAGAGTCTTACAGTGTAATTTCCTTCTGTGGAATCAATGTAAGTTTTTTAAATTCAGAAATGTCTAAACATGTTCTGAAGGTTCATTTTCCAGAAAAAGTTGCAACCTTGTAATGTTTTATATCTTTAAGTCATTTGCAGACGTAAGTGCATTTGGGTTTTTATTTAACGGTAGTTCTGAGGGAACCGTATTGACATGAATTGTACCAAATTTTCTGCTAGGTATTTTGTCCACTTGGATGTCTGAAGCAGATATTTAACGACAGAAAAGTATCATAACAGCTGCTCTGAATGTTGTCTAAGATTTGATAGGCTGTGCTGTTTTATAATAATAATAATAAGAAGACTTGTACGTCTTATCGCTGACCTATTAATTAATCAGGCAAAAAAAAAAGACTCTCAAACAAACAAACCTGTTCCCCCTCACCATTTACTTTTGTTTATACTATTTCATTGCATTTAAATATTGTAGGTCATAAAAATTATTTAAACATTATTTGGCCATAAAGCAGCTGTGAAAATGTGCAGTGAGGCTTTTACATCACTGGATATTAGCATTCCAAGTCTTTGTTACTGTTTTAGAGGCATGCCTTTTACAGAGTGTATGGTGTTATATTTTATAGCCTTTTTGTGGCAGTAAACACAGTAAAGTGTTTAAGATTCTATATGTGCAGTAGATATTAATATCAGTATTGCAATATTACTGCTCGCAACATATATTAGGACTTCTGAAGCCAGTAAGACAGAACCAGACAAAGTAAGTTGCTGAATACATTGCTAAAGCTCACATAGAGTAGTAAATACTGCAATCGCAATATTACCAATATTTGTGCCATTGTACGCGTTTTTAAATGTGCAGTCCTAGTTGGTTTATATATAAATCTGTGATTCTGCTTTAACAGGCGGTGTTTTCACAGAAGTACTGTTGCATGCGTTTAGCATACTGCCACTGTGTGTTAATGTAATATAGTCAGCATATACATAGTGTCATCACATGGTTGGCAAATGACTCACTGTGCATCTGTTTTCTTCTCTTTTTTTTACAGTCTCCTGCTGTGAAGGAGGTGTTAAAGGACCAAGATGGCAGAAAAGGCCTGATTGCAGCCATCTGTGCAGGTACAGCTTACGAAAACAAACAAGTTTTAATTATACATTGCGATAACCTCTGATAGAGCCTTCGGTTAAAAATGAGAAATAATGTGACCTTTGATCTGATCATTAGGGATTTAATCTGAAAAGGTAGATGTTCTGAAAATATTTGCAGGCGTTAGTATGCAAGCACATGGTATTCTGACTTTATGACTAAGGGATTGTGACACCTATGAAGTTTCAGAAATAACAGTTTTACACTACAATGAAAATGAAAATACTCAGGTTAACGTAGCAGATCTTTGTGACGTTAACCAAATAAGACATTTCAAAACTCTTTTGCATGAATTATGTGAAATCAGAAAGTTTTAGAAAAAAAAGCTGACTTATAATTGGAGCTGTTTATTTCTTCTGAAGAAGATTAAATTTGACGGCATGAGACTGTCGATGATGCACAATCATATTTCACTGTGGATATGGTGTTTTTATGATGATGCACAATATTTTTTGCTAAAAGTAAATTTAGAAATCGAAGTCAAGATTGGTTTAATTTAATTATATCAAATTCCCACGGTTTTAAGTGACGTGATATAATTGTGTTCTCTTTTGTGTAAAGAACCCCCCAGAAACAAATAAAGGATGATGGCTTGCAATGCTAATGCTTAGTCAAGAAAACGTTTGATTATAAAGGGAATGCTACAGCATGTAGAAGAACACTGTGTGAAATTCTCCCGATCCTTTTTGTTTTAGATATTCAGCCAGAGACCTGATGTCTTCCTGTCAGTGTGGAGTTTTTGTAAATGTTCTGCTTTTTGAGGTGTTTTACTCTCTCCTAGACCAAATAATGCAGTGGAAATGTATTTTGGACCCTCCGTTTGCTTTAAAAAGCCATCAGTTTAAGGCTGCCAAAGCCTCTGCAGCCTAGAGACTGTAACGTTTTGGATGTTGACTTGTAATATAATGACTGGTGTAATTTTCTGTTGAATTTTACAAACTTTACATCACATTATGAAAAATTTCCTAAAATCAAAGGGCTTTTAGAAATACTGCTCAAAGCTGTGAGCTCTTAACAATTGTAAAGGTCTTTTTTATTTTATTTTTTCAAACCCAAAATATGCAACGTGTAGCACTTGAAATCTTATTTTGGGCTTTTTTAAATTCTACCGAGATGCTTTTTTTTCTTGAAAAATTGCAGAACTTAAATGCTATGAATTTCCATGACATGCAATGTTTTTGTACAACCGACACAAAGATGAAACGGACAGAGCGGAGAGGATGCTGTGCTTAACATGGCTTCCGTCTGAAAGCAACATCCGTAAAAGACATTGAAGTGATACGGTGGGAGAGCCCTTCTTTTTAAATTCAACCAAATCCAGCAAGACTGATGGGACAGTGGTTTCCATTACAGATGAACAGGAAGCAAAGATAAACCTGGGACTTAATTTTGTGGATTTTAATTTGGGGGCTTTTTTGATAAATGCCCGTCTTCATCAATCTGTGGTCACTCCCCTACCCATCCTTCCCGTGGCACAGAATTGTAAGGTCTGCTTGTGTCTCCGAGTGAGCCCACAAGTGCTCAGATTTTATCTGACTGCCTTCATAGGCACAGAAAGGACATTTCAAACGGGGACAGAGTTGAAGGGTGACCTAAATATGGCTGAGATCCTCACAGGAATACAAGAGAGACGGTGCATCATGAGACAAACGTGACAGTTTTTCTCTTGACACAAGAAGCGGACAATGAGCTTGATTTTGAGAATAATGTCTGCCGTCTTCCACAATGTTTCTGGAGCCAGACTGGCGTCCTCTGGCCGGGGGACTCGTAACAGGAGTAGCTTGGCTTTAACTGTCTGTCTGCTGTCCTGCCAGTGGGGAAAGTGGTATCTTGAGACGCCACGGGAATGCAGCCAACGCAGTGTGATCAATACGTTTCTATTTACTTACAGTTTTTGGGTGAACTCACAGCAGTGCTAGGGCAGTAGCGTAGTTAATGCTGCAGAAGGCGGAGTCCTCCGCCTCTCCTTGTTTTCCCTTGTCTTTCCAGAGTCTTTGGAGAGAAGCTGAAACTGTATACGGTGCGAGTGTATTCTTAGAAACAATGCAGAGGTCGAGGACACCTTTAGGTCACAGCGTTATCTGATGTGCAACATTTGTTATTATCATTTGTTCAGAAATTCTGAAAATAACTTTTTTTTTTATGTTCTTTGTATTTGTTTCATGATGAACCGGAAATAATTTTAAGGGTCAAAAAGCTATTTAACTCGGCTACACCTGCTTTGCCTCTCCTTCAGGTCCGACTGCTCTCCTGGCTCATGGTATCGGCTATGGCAGCACGGTCACCACGCATCCCGGCATGAAGGAGAAGATGATGGCTGGAGGTAAAAAAATGTCCTCCCCATTTAATAATCCTCACATTTAGTCACTTCACAATCTCACAATTCAGTGTACCGGTATCTGCATACAAAAACAAATGGACATATAATGATATATCCATTTTTGTTTTATTTTCTTTTTAAACAAGTGTAAAAACTGTGGATTTGTATCTGTCACCATTGAGTGGATGCTTTGTTGAATCAATGTTTACTGCTTATTTCTTTAAAACTATGTAAAGATTATAGCTCTGCCACCTTTGCTCATCTAGCGTACGAATTTTTTCAGTTCTCTCATCGTTGCACAAAAAACAACAAAAAACTCTGAAGCTGGTGCAGATGTACACACACATTTTCAAGTCTTGCAGTTGATTCTCAATTGACCTTTGGAGGGAACTTTGACCACGATTAGGTTTTGATACAAACAATTGAAAATAACGACCCCTGTTGGAAAAAAGCACCCCTACAGCATGATGCTGCCGCCACACAGCTGGGTTATTTTTGCTCCACACAGTATTTTGCATGTAGGTCAGACAATTTAATTATTTTCTCATCTCGCCCTCGATTCTAATGAGGACTTTAATGGCTTTTTTCTCAGCATGTTTTCATGAAAGCCATATTTGTAGCTTACAAAGACTGTCCAGTTACCAGATTATCCCACCCGACTGGTGCATCTCTGCAGCTCCTCCAAAGTAGAAACTCTTCTCGTAAGATTAACTTACACCCTGGTAGTCTTTATTTACTAAATAGTTGACTTTAAAAGCAACAGTAATAGGTTTTGTTCAATGGTTTTAGAGTATGGGGAGCTGAACACAAACACACACCAGATTTTTCAGGGTTGGTTGTGACCGTGTTACATTATCTTTACCACTGGACTCATGAACTACTTTATGTTGAGGTTTGTGGTTGAAGACATGTTTTGAGTACATCTGCAAAGCATAGAAGTTGGAAATGTAAGAATGTGTAAAGGACAGGAGATGGTGCTGTGGTAGATCTTATATTTGCTTTTAAAGAACCCTGTCCCTCTGCAGTTGAAGAGCAAAGTGCAGCAGAACTGAGGTAAAGGAAGATGTAGGAATTTGACATAACATCCTACAACCAGGTGTAAAGAAAGAAACAATGGCAGATGATCTGTGCAGCTCTAAGCTGACACTGCAGTCCTCTTAATGGTATTGTTCTGTATCTCTTTTAGATCACTATAAATATTCAGAGGCTCGAGTGCAGAAGGATGGGCATTACATCACCAGTCGTGGGCCAGGAACCAGCTTCGAGTTCGCCCTGACGATCGTAGAGGAACTTATGGGGGCTGAGGTTGCAGCTCAAGTCAAGGCTCCTCTCATTTTGAAAGACTGACGGAGGCCATGTTCACTCATCGCTGAGGAGAAACCAGATATCTGGCAGTCTTTGTTGCACAATGTTCTCTCTGCAAATAAAAGGACATTTATCTGTGCATAATTACCACAAATGACTTCCACATAAAATGACTGTTTGGCTAATTGTCTGAACAGCTTCCTCTTTGTCTTGCCAGCTTTCGTAATGCCGTCTGTAATTAAAAGTGTAGGCGTGAAGGCTTTGTTTGTCTTGCCCTGTGGGTGCATATGCTGCTGGAGGTCACTTTGACATGTTTTTACTTGCTTGTTTAAGGCCTAAATATAGGCTGTATAAATGTAACGTATCAAGCAACGCTATGCGAGACGCGGGAAGAGGAATCTGAAAAGACGAGCAGCTGGACTTAGCCAATCACGAGCTTCGGCTTGTCTGCACTTGTGGTTTTACTGGCCAATAGGAGTCCGCGCAGGGCCACTGGGCGGGGTTTAGAGTCCGCGCATGGTAGCGGTGTGAGAACAACAGAAATCAGAGGGTCGGAGGAGGAAGAGCAGGTTTCTGTCAAAGGTAGGACTCCAATGCTTCTTCTCTGTGATTCACGCGGTTTTGCGGTTAATTTAGAAGCCCAACGGACGCACGAAATGATTTATTTTAATCTTTTAAATCTGGCATATATTGTCAACGCGGCGTTTGTGAGGTTAAGTTTGAGCTTTTAACGGTGTCGGTATGTTGAGACGAGAGCGGAACGTCTGTAACCTCGCAGCGACACGGGTGGTTTCTTTTTCATACCATTAAAATGCCGGGTGGGCGGTGTTTAACAAAAAAACTACAATCAAAGCGATTAGCTCGATCCTGTTACGGAAAAGTCCGCTTCAAGTTCGCCGCAGTCCAGGCGGAACCGGTGTGGTGCGAAATTCTGTTCCCCCTGTCTCGGCATCCATCTGAAATAATCTGTTCCCCCCCTGTAACTTTATGAAATATTAACCAATCTGGCCATGATTCGGCTCATGTGTTCCTGTCCTCACCTACGATCCTTGCTGTGAATTTGAAGTAGTTTGCTCATTTCTTTCCAGAGTTAGCAGGGGGAAGACCTCATCTCTGCCTCACTCTTTCATATTGGAATAACCTGTTCCCCCAGGTAACCTCGGTAAGGATAGAACAAAGGCATGAAATATCTCACGACTATAGGAAATGACCTCGTGTCAGTGATACAGTTAAAACTGATGATTCTTTCAGAAGCAAAGCACATTAACTGACACTGTTTACTGTAGCGAATAATGTCTTTAATTGGTCTAGAAATGTGTTATATTTCAGACCAGAAACGTGGTATACATCAATTAAAAGATAATGTTCAATCCTTGACCATCGTAGTTTGTATATTCAAGGAGAACATTCACGAAAGACTGTTCCGATCGGAAAACAGGGCAAACGGAAAATATCGCGGGTCCTCGTCGTGGTCCGTCGGTCGTAACGGTCGTAACGGTAAACGTCTCCGGCGCGCGATAGCGAGAGGCAACGGCCCCGACGTCACGTCACGTCACGTCTCCTGAACGTCTCGACGCGCGGCGGCGCCGAGGAACGGTCGTTTCCAGAAGCTCTCCGTCCTCTGAAGCTGCAGAGTCGGGCCGAGCTGTCGGCCGCCGCCGCAGAGGCCGGGCTACGTGAGCCGAGACAGGGGGGCGTCAAACCAGCCACAGAACTATTTTAACCATAGGGTAAAATTGATGATTTATTATTTTTATTTTTTGGGGAGAGGGGGGGTCATCGTTGATGCATCGACAAGGGAAGGAAGAAACCTATCTTCTGGTACACTGCACTTCTAAGGGAGGGATCTGTGGTACTACTCTGACTGATAGAGCTAGCTCAAGGCATAAGCAAGCTTGGCTGCTGCTTAGGGCCCCCTGTGCAGCAAAAGGTGAAAGTGGTGGATTCAAAACACAGAAAGCAACATAATAGAAGAATGTTTTATGTTGGGAACTTGTTTGTTATGACTGACGGCTATTTAAAAAAAACCAACAACACAAGTTTAATTGTATCTGCCTTAAAACACTTGAGTTTGATAAGACTTCACTAGTAGGGCTTTGCAGAACTGGAGCGCATGCTAAGGATGTAGGCCACTGGATCGAGTTGTTTAGAAGCAGCAACACATCCAAAAGTTCCTGGACAACAGCTTTGCGGGCCGCCAGATTCTCGTTGGGATTTGGGTCATGTCAGCTAGTGGCTTTATAGTCATTAAGGAATGCATTTGTAAATTTTTCTTTGTCCTGGTTAAGAATAAAATCGACATCTCCAAAAAGCTTTTCAGGTATTGAGATGAATGGCAGGAGCGGATGCTGAATTTGGACTGGATTAAACCCAGTGATGTGAATCCCGCTCTTAATCCCAGCGTCTTTGAAATGCACTAACAAAAAAATGTTGCATTTCAATCTGTTGTTTGTGATTTTAAATATTTTACTAAAACGTGTTGAACACATAATTGGCCAGCATTGAGACACACACATCCACGCCGTCCTTTAATGATTGATGTTATGAATACATTTGCAATAGCAGCTTGATCATGCAGGTTAAGCCTCCTTTTTTAAAAGGATTTTTACATTTTCATTAAAAGTAAACAAACAAACAAAAATAATACAGATAACAATAGAAATACGGCATATCATCCCAGTTTGTAGGATTGGGCCAAATGGTAACACATGTCTTACTGAAGTTTGGCACTTCCCATACAGAATATTGATGTCAAAATGACAGCAAATAAAGGACAGAAAACGTAATAATCATGTGGGAGAAGATTTTTCCACTTGTTGCTGGAGATTTTACCCGATTTATATGAATTTTAGATCAAAAATAAAGATTGCTTTGATAGAGTTGGTGGATTTGACTTTAACTAAAAAAATAAGATATGACTAGATCACCCTCCATATGTCTCAAAACTCAAATCACAGAAACAGGCAACAGAGCTTAAGATACTACTTTGATTACATATGTCAAATGGCAAGAGTTGTTTGTCCTATTGCATTTAATGAACAGGAAAACAAACCATTTTCAGTATTTGACCCTGTCACCGATCAGAAGCCCTTAGAGGAAAATGTTTGAACTTCTTTTTAAATAAATTTATTTGCAGTTTTATTAGTTTGGGTAAACCATAAACACTTTAGGTGATTATTCTATACAATTCAGAGATGAAAGATGCACAATAAAGCAAATAGAGACTCGGAACAATTTGAAAAGGTGATATTATTGCTGCTGCGTTTCCTGGTGTGAGACGGAAGAAGTGGAAGAGGAGCCCGTAATCGAAATCTGCTCCGAGATTTGCATCATCTTGGGCCGGCTCTGTTTAGACAGCAGGCAACGCATGAAAAAGCATGTTAAACCACCCTGCAGGAGGCTGGGTCGTCGAAATTAGAGCGCAACTCATTTGGCTCTTTTACTCACCAGAACAGCCTAAAATAAGACTTTGGAGATGAACCCATTTCGTCGCATCAAGAGAGATCGCTCCTGCTAAAATCACACGATGTTAAGATCACGACGGTGCACCTGTGTGTGTCGCTTACCTCAGGCTACGATCCGGCCGGATCAGGCGGGTTCAAACCTAGTTGTTTTAGACAGGCTCATGCCTCGCATGTTGTGGAAACATGATCATGTATCAGCAGGTAATCATCATACAGAAGGGATGGGAGCATAAATATGACTGCTTAAACTGTGTGTTGATGACAACATACAGCAAAGTCTCATTAACGGTGTGTTTTTTAATTTATTTTTAGCCGTCCGGATATTTCTGGAACCTTAACATTTTGGGCCGTTGCACATAACATGCTAGAATTATTCTGCTTGAGCAGCTGTACAGTAAAGAGCTGGAGGCCTGGCTCCCTATTTCTGGATGGGGCAGAAAACGGTGGGGTTGGGGGAAGGGTGAGGCTATAGTCTCTGACTGACTCATTGGTTTAGCTAATGATGCAATTAGACTGCTGTGTTTTGCATCTCCTGATTAGATCCCTTACTCGTAATGGCCCGTCTACAATAAAAACGACTTACTTGGGTTTATTTTATTTTTTTTCCAGCAATTGGAGATTTGGAATGCATTAGAATCAGGAATCAAGAATCAGTTTATTTATATAGCGCCAATTTACAACAGGTGTCGTCTCAAGGCACTTTACAAAAAATCAATTAAAATCAAGGATACATTCTAACAAATCAATTTGAAAAAGTTTCCAATCTAAGGAACCCCAGCAGATTGCATCGAGTCATTGACTTGCAGCATTCACTCCTCTGGAATCAGCATGCAGAAACA
>JAVLVB010000591.1:4093854-4105921 GCA_032876305.1 Orestias chungarensis | reverse complement strand
AAAAAAAAAAAAAATGAAATAATAATAATAGTAATAGTACTCAGTTGCTATATGCACAGTTAAATAAGGCTGTTTTCAGCCTGGATTTAAACAACAGCAGAGTTGAAGCCTGTCTAACCTCTTCAGGAAGACTGTTCCAGATTTTAGGAGCATAAAACTGGAATGAAGCCTCAACTTGTTTGGTCCTGACTCTGGGCATCAGCAGGAGGCCACTCCAGACAACCTTCTTCCTGTTTTCATTTTGTTTCGGGGTCTCTCAGCTTCTACTCACATTGGTGCTAACCTTCAGGTCGACAGTAAAGTCTTGGTCGGTTTAAAGTTGCATCTTGCTTCATCCGCGTTAAGACGATATCCTTTTCACTGAACTTTATTCTTCAGTTTTGCCAGACTCCGATATTGACCCTATACGATATCAGCGATACCTTTTTTAATGTGGAATGCTGGAAAATGGCTTGATTAAAGTGATATGACTCAGAAAACAATAGAGAAAGGAAAGAAAGAAGTGTTTACAGATGAATAAAATAATGTTGCAGTTGAAAAGACTAGATTGCTGACATCTGTGATTTCAGATACAAGTCTATATGCTCCAATGTTTGTTTTTTTGTCTGATATCGGACCAATATGGGATAACTGCATCAGACCTTGACACCTGTACCGACCACAAATCGTTTCACGCCTTTTCAGATTCGTGAACAAATATGAAAAACCGCGTATCATTTTATTTTGTCTTCCTGCTTCCGTACAACTTCTTGTTGGGCTGTCGCATGAAACTCCAGTAAAACACAAACGGTTTGTGATCGTGATGCTCTGCATGCTCTTGTTCTCCATAACTATTCAAGAGGGACTCGGGCCGATTAAATGCACGCTTACTCACATGCAGAAAGTGCACAAGGAGGTGTGTGAATGCGCGTTTCTGAGAGAAGGGGAGGGGCACTTCTTTTTATCTCATCTGCTCGGCTCCGAGCTTGCACATTTATTCTGTCTCTTTTATTCATCTATATTCTTTCTGTGCTCTTTCTCTCAAACCCCCACCTACCCTCGTCTCTATTTGCACTTTCATTCTGCCTCATGGTCTCCTGTCAGACATACATGCTGTTCTCGCGCATAACCTTGGTCACAGTGGATCTCGCAGTCTCCACTCTCGCATCCTTCTCCCCGTCCCTCTGCTTTCTGATTTCTCCCTCTTTTATCTTGGATAAAGCGCCTGCTCCGCATTCATCCCTCCTTTCTGGTCACTGCGTCAGCAATCGGCTTCATACTGAGGTGAGTGTGTGTTTTTTTTTTTCTATTAAACTGCTTCATCACTAGGTCTACGGCAACATGTCTCTGGTCTCTCTTCGCGCTCTCGCCTCTCGTCCCCCCCCGTCCCCCCCTTGCTCTGTGCTGTTAGTGTGAGTCAGGGTGACTGTGTGATCCTTTCGGGGAAACGAGTGCCGTAGCTTGTGCAGGCAGCAGCATTTAACATTGTCCTGCAGTATGCTAGCGCAGCAGTGCATCAGCCTCCACCAGATCTCTGACCGTCTGAAAGCCGCCGTCTATGCGGTTAACACCTCTGCTCTGCAGCTGCTGCATTGAAAACCGTCTTTGCATACCTTAATATGCAGGCACGTATTTTCCTCTTTTTTTTTTTCCTCATTTTTAGTTCCACTTATTTGTTTTAATTTCGTATGATTCCTGTTTTTTTTCTTTCAGTTCTTTAGACTTTTTACTAAAAAAATTTTTTTTATTAAAAAGCTGGACAAATATTTTTTTATAGCTGTATGAAAGAGCAAGCTTGTGTGCTAAGAATACTTTTATTTAAACATTTGTACTTAATGTTTAGTTCTGCTTTAACTTACCTCACCTGCCCTGCTGCTGCGGATTCATCTCTTGCCGTTTCCACAGTGGGCAACACCCCAAAGCAACCTCTACCTGCTCTGTCAGCGCTGCGACACGTGTTGTGGAGGGCTTGTGTCGGTCGGGCCGAACATGTTAACGGAGTTGCTTAGCGTGGGCTATCGTTTTCTGCGTGCTCGTGTGTGCCTGCACATGTGTGTAGGTGTGTGCGTTCTCCTGCAGGGCGATGTGTGCCTGCCTTCCCATGGGCTCTGGTCCAAGAAGAAAGCACAGGAGAGGTATGCTGCAGGGGTTTAGTTTGGTGCAGTAAGCTGTTGAGTGCTCTGTAACAAGCAGGAAATACAACAAACAAAAAAACACTGCAGAGAGTTGTGCTGGGCAGGTGCACGTGTACTGCAGAAAAAGGATGGGTTTCCCTAAAATGTCTGCAGTCTGGGTGTATGTGGGGATTACGTACTTTCAGTCATGTGTTTTTCCAAGGACCTTTTAATATTAGCAACGCCTCATCTGTTTTTTTTCTTCCTTTTCTTGTATACTACAATACAGAGACACTTTGAAACGAATGCAATACTGACTTAGACCGACAATGAAGGCTTGTTTTATCCTGATGTTGCTTTAACACTTTGGTTAGGTGTCATACCTTGTATTTGCTGGGATGCTAGAAACAAAGTTAACATTTTTCTCTGATGGTCCTCAAAGAAAGCCATTTGATGCGGTCATTGCCTAAAACAAATAAAAGACGGGTCTGTTAATTAAATGAGAGCGTTTCATCAGATTGACATGGGATTTTTTTTAAGACCCCATTGATGGACTTTGTTAGCCCTTAATAATGCACCGAAAACCTTCCTGACATGAGAAAGGTTGATTGGAGCCTAAACCTAACCTAAAAGTGAGTTAAAAACAAAACGTGCTTGTTTAGCGATGCTTTCTTTTAAGTAAATGGCCAAAGTTTGATTTTCTGTTTTATCTGTACTATTGTTAGAAATCTCTAAAAAGGAAATATACCAATTCTATATAAGACAAGCAATTCTTACAGATTGTAGTGTATTGTTCTTCTGACTTTTTACTACATGAAGCTTTTTGGCTGTGAGATGTCATCATCCTCAAGGTTTGATGGATGCTAACATGAGGCTAGGGTTGAAAACCATCAATCTGGATAAAGGTTGTCTTTATAGCTCAATTAAGTATGAATTGGTTTATGGTAAACATAAAGTTTTATATTATAAACACAGGTAAACCCTTTGAAAAGTGAATTTACAACACAAATACTACTTTGGGTGCATCATCCGTACTTCGCTGACGGACTTAAGAGTACTATGGATCCTATCATAGCTTCAAAATGACATTGGTTTGTAGGAACAATAAATGGTAAACCTGACAAAACCTGACCCGGCCCTTTTGTTTTATAGAGCAGGAACTATGTTTTGCATTTGACTTGAGTTTGTTTTAAGTGTAATGGTATCTGCCCTGATCTACAGTATGGATGCATGATGCATCATTACACTATTGCAATATCAATACAAAAAAGTCGCTGTGTGAAGTTCTGTGATATAAAACTCACTTCTTTATGTAACTGGTGTCATAAAGCAGCCTATTTGTTTTTCAAGAGCAGAATATTCAGTATAATAACTTTATCGTTATTGCGATATTACCACAAGATGATAGGATTAAATTTTTTTAGCCATATCCTCCATACCTACTTCAAAGCTATTGAGCATTAAAGATTAGGCATATGTTGATTTTAATTTATAATATCAGGGAACGCTTAACCATCAATTACGCAGTTCTGTAACAGAGATGATCAATTGTGGACTGAAACGTCTCTAACTGCTGGTGAGAGTTCGCCTTCCTCCAG
The DNA here is from genome assembly GCA_032876305.1 of Orestias chungarensis. Classification (NCBI taxonomy): domain Eukaryota; kingdom Metazoa; phylum Chordata; class Actinopteri; order Cyprinodontiformes; family Cyprinodontidae; genus Orestias; species Orestias chungarensis. Next base: position 4,102,230 of record JAVLVB010000591.1, on the reverse strand, counting down.
GTTTTTAACACCTCAAATCAAATGGTGAAACAGAAATGTTTATTGGACTGAAAGTCAGAATAATTTTTTGATTATGTAGTGGCCTTGAAATGTATTGCAGGAAATCACTCGGAATGATAGAAACTTGAAATAACTAAATAACCACAAATAAGTTGCAAAGACAGTTGAAGTAAGAATTGATTGAGAGGAGCAGGTATGGAGGTCGGACAGCAGTCTTGAGCTGTGTTTGTTGCACGTAATATTCACATACAGAAAAAAAATTACAGAGGGATCATTGTAAACATTTAGGTGCATTTAGAACAAGTTTTCTAACGTTAGCTTTCCAATATTACACTATGTCAGCCTCTAAACGACATCAGCAGGATTCTACTCATCCAAACACCAAGCACTGCTGACATAGGACAACTTTTTACATAAATCAATTATTATACTTGCACACAATACCGTTGGCTATAAGACCCGGCGTAAAACGCGTGTTTTTGTTTATCGTTGTAAGCAGTGTATGCAGGGAAGTCTTTCAACTCAGCCGATCACTCGGACAATCAATCAACATGTGGTTAGAGCAGCTTTAGATCAGTTATAATCTGTTTTAAAACGTCAGTGTTGATGCTGACGGCCTTCCTTGAATGTGATTCATATTTATGGGAATGCTGCTTTCCATCTACTGTGTAAGTTTGTTGTTGAGCTTTTGGAGCTTTTTTTTTTTATTTTGTCACAAAAACTGGTTAAGAAAACTTACCCGTTACACCACTTATGTCAATGTCAGCACTTTATTTACCATGACTCTGCATTGTTGTCGAACTATCTATTTACGAGCATGCTTTATGCATCCTTTTTTTTTTTTTTTTTTTTTTTTTTTTTTTTTTTTTTTTTTTTTTTTTTTTTTTTTTTTTTTTTTTTTTTTTTTTTTTTTTTTTTTTTTTGATTTACGGCTTTCTTATATATGTAGAGTAGGCATTTCGTTATTATAAGGTAAAAAAATATCGTAACTTTAATGCCGCAGCACGTATTATCACACTTTGAAATCTAAGTTCAGGCGGCGCTTTATCCTTTCAAGCTTTCTCTTTAAATTCAGTTATCGCTATGAAATACATTGCGTTTTTCCCAGCTGGTTTATGTAACTCAGGATTGTCAAATCTGATAAAGGTGCCTCGACGCAATCGACAAAGACAAGGCTGAATTAATCATGATCCACAGAAGCTAAGTGCAGACGGTCTCTGTGAATTACAGCAGTAGTGTAGCGTGTGTGAGTAACGGCTTGGTGCTGACTGTTGGCGTTGACGTGTGTCTGTGACTTATGAGACAGTACACCGTTTTTGATGGCTGAGCTATTGGGGTCGTGTTGGTATTTGCTGTAAACGTTTGATATTGAGTTGTCTCGATCCTGAAGACTCTCGGTGGTCATTTTAGAACAACTTCCTGAACTCCCGTTTCCTGCCTAGGGTTTAAATCACTGTTTTCTTCTACAATATGTAATTTATAGGTAACTAAACCCACCTTAGGAAATCCATGCTTTATCTAGATTGGGGAGGTAAATTAACTTTTTTAGAACCGATGCGAACATCCCACCCCGTTGATTCTTCTGTTGTAATGTCTAGCATAGTTTTTTTTCTCTTTCTTTTTAAATCCAATTACTCCATTGCAAACAAAATCTAATAACTAAAAGCTGAAAGGCTTTCCCTCGGCTGGAAGCCTTTCTGTGAATGTGGTTGTAATGGAGACGGTTGTCTGACTTGTCACGCAGTTTTTAGATAAAAGCAGGACAAATTAACTAACTCATGGAATAATGTAGAGAATAATGCAAAGAAAGAATATCTAAAAGACAAGTTAATTTATTTAGTTGGTTGTATCTTAATTTTAGTTTTTAGACCAACCGTGTGTGTTTTTTTAATACTTTCAGTAATTACACTTTATTAATTTAAAGAAACCAATAAGTATCTTCAGTCAGCTTTATACTGGCTACTAATCATACTTATATAATGTTCTAAAAACATTATATAAAAAAAACTGCCTCATCGTAAACATTGTCCGCTAATAACATGTAAAAAATGTTGTTTAGCCTTATTTAAACATTCTGAAAAAGTACACGAGCGTGACTTAAACAGGAAAGACCTTAGAAATCCAGCATTTGTTCGTGAACGCATGTTTACCATCAAGCACCATACAGCTTGGACACGTAGATAGCGGACGATATTGATTTAAAATTAACACAATGTCTAATATTGTGGTTACGAAAGGAAAGTTATTATAATAAACACATATACTCTTCTTGGAAAAACATTTGAAGTTAAGACAAGCTTCTTAAGGACGCCAGTTCTAAAAATAATTGGGATTTATGTAGCTTAACCTCACACAGTAACTCCATTTCATACGACTTCTTTTAGGTTATTAATGCTTTAAGAGACCAAATGGTGGGAAAAAAGTAAAGGGAAATTAGTAATCATTTTTTAAACATCTTTATTATTAATCTATCACTTCAAAAATAAGTCACATTTCTTGTCATAACGACAAATTTATCAAGATACTAATAAGTGATTTGATAAAGGGTTTCACGTTTATCACGTCTGATAAACCATCAACACCCCCACCCCCCCACCAAGACAGTTCTGGTTTTGTTATGATCAAATATATTTTAACTATATAAAAAACTATAATGTTTTTATGCCTTTTGTACTACCAATATAACCCACTGAGAGATTGTTATGTCTAGTTTGACCAGTTTTACCTTTATGACTTAAGGATGTTAGTTTTTATGATTTACCACAGACAGAGATAATTGCAGTTACAAAACAATTATGGTATGTTGAGAGATTGCTGAATCACAACAAGACCAAAAACCAGAAACATACAACTCTGACCTAATATCAATAAGTACTCTGAACTGATGGTAGAGGCAATACCTTACAGAGAGCTGTCCTATCTGTCAATTAGTAGTTATAATTGCAAAGCCATCATATTTTCAGTGTGTGTGTAACCATAACAATCACACAGGAATATTAGGCGTACTCAATATTTTAGGTGGATAGTGTTGTTAGCGATCACGATCTTAAACTCTGCACACTGGTTTAGGATGTTTAAATTTGGTTTACATTGAAACAAGTTTTTACTTGGACAAAACCTCTTGAGCAGCTGATCCTGAGTGCAACTGGACTGAATGTGCCGAGCGTTCACTTCTAATATCCCATGTTTTTGAATTAGTACCAGATATTGCTGAGGGAGACAACGTCATGAGTTTCTGGTGTAGTGTACCTGCTGAAACAACTCTTAATGTGACCTTAGACTTTACACTGATTTAATACTTTTAGCTCTCTTCCTTCTTTAGCTTAGACCTCGGGAATGCCTAGTTTTATTTTCCACATCGATTGTTACTTTACGGAAATCTGTCTGTTACATTTTAAAGACTGCATCGCATCTTAATGATCCAGCTAATTTGTTAAAACAAATAAAATGCATCATGCCATCTTTCATAAGTTTTATTTTGAATGTATATCTAAGTTTTTATCTGTATATTTACAATTATTCTGTTTATCTGTTTCACAGAAGATCAACAGGCAAATTAAGTCATTCAGCTGTGTACCAATTTAACTTGTTCATTTAGATGATTTTCTCCTGCTCTGACTTGATAGATGATGTTCAGCATTCTTCTGTGTTTCAAAGCTTAAAGTACTAAATACGCCATTTGGGAAGTGTTGTGTAAGGCACCTAAAGCAGGTTAAGAGACAGATGGACGACACTGTGGGAGACAGAGCGCATACAGATTTTATATACGTATAATAGATCATGAGCAGGTCTTTGATCTATTATTAGCCTCTGTTGCTCTTTTAAACTTTTTGAAAAGTCAAATATTTGAATATGATTTGACCATAAAGAGTTGTATGTACCTTGGAACAAAGAAGACCTTGATTTATTAGTAAGGTTTCTTTAACCTGATAAAATGAGGCTAATATCGATTTCATTTTTTTTAACAATAATTATTACATACAAGCTTATTAGTGCAGGTGTTTATTTTAATTCCACTTTAAACCTCCACAATAATTGATGAAGCAGATTTTCTTCAGACTAGTTACTTTTTGTCTTTTGTTCAGTTCAATACAAAATACTCCAACTTTCAGGTTGTTTGTTTGCTTTACAGATTTTAAATGTGAGATTATTAAAAGTAAAAGTACTAATATTTATAAATATAAATTTATAAGGATAGTAAGAACCAGGATTAAAACACAGAACTAGGCGACTTATAGATGACAAATATTTGTCTGTATTAACTTGATTTGATGTTATCTTATAAATAGCATCTAAATCAGACAGGAGAGCCCTGATTTAAAATGCCTGACTCTGTATTAGGATTGAGTTAAAATCTCTTTTTTTTTTTTCATTTTGAATGGGTTTGAAATGCAGAATTAAGCCAGGATGATGAAGGCCTTAAAACCGCCATGGTCAGTCTTCTCAATATATCCTCTGGTACAGCCGTCTGGACCCAAATTGCTTCAGAAATGCTGAATTGGGAGCTTTAGTGTCTTAATTTCGAATCATCAGGATTTAGTGTTTATACTAATTAAGTTTTTTTTTGTAAAGTAAGTTTTTTTTTTTTGTGAAAAGGCAACTGGATTTCATTTGCACATTCAGTGAAAACAGTAACATCTTGTTTCACGTATTAAATGGCGTAAAACTGTCTTACCCTTATACTTTAATAGTGTGGAGTTGGGTGTGAGTTAAACTTGTAATGTCGCCAAATTTCCTAATAAAGTACCAGTATATATATATGCATCAGCCCACAGACAGGAAGTCAAAATCTAAATTCTCGATTCAGCATTTTTATGCTTTTTAGTCACTGTGAGCCATGAGTTTTATATATGTGACTGTTTTTAATTACTCAGTTTTTTGTTGTAGTTTGAAATTTGTTCAGAATTTGAAAGACAGGTATATAATTTGCTAATTAATTTAAATTAAAAAAAAGCAAACATTATGCTTGATCCACTCTCGGGTGCGCTGTTCATTATTTCCTTGATTTAGAAAATTAAAAGAAAAAGTGCATCTACGTTTTTCGTAGCCGTCTGAACTCTCAAATAGAAGATTTGTGCCAGTTCCAAATGTGCGACTAAATCAGAGATGTTTCCAATAGTTTTTAAACCTTTTGCTGTCACAGCGATGGATTTTATCTGACTTTTATAACATTGAGCTGTGCATCACGTAGGGTTGCAGCGATTTATCGTCATTTGCAACAAATTCTTTGTTACTTCCATAAAATGTGCGCTGCTGCGCACGCAGGCCACACTAAAGAAAACCATTCACGCAGAAGTCTGCTGGTGGTCGCGTTTCAGCAGCAGTACGAACGAAACAGAGGGTTTTAGCAGAAAAATAGGCATCCAGGATCCAGATGTTCTGTATGACCATACAGAAATAAAACAAACAAACAAACAAAAAACAACTGAAAAAACAAATCACCAACACCACAGCCAGTAATAAAGGTGGATCAAACAAAGCATATGAATGTTTCCAGTAATCTGCCAGAGTGAAACCTAATCTGATGATGTCAAATAATGCATGGATGACCTTGACTCAAGCCACTTGCTAAATGTGCACATTTGTATTAGAAGACCACATCAGTTCACCAACTAAAAGAAAGTAAAGTGCAACAATTTTAGGATTTTTCCAGGCAGTCTAAGAAACAGACTTCTGATAAAAAAGCAAAAAAAATCAGAGTAGCTTGTTTTGGTTTGTGGTCACACTTTGGTGTTTGAAGCAAATAGAGCATTACTTGAATAATATAGTAACGTCAAACCCCAGGCACATAAGCAGATTCAGTGTTGTATTTATTTATTCAAATTTTTTTTCTCCATGTTATCACATCTTAGTAGAAGCTGTTAGCATCACAGTGTAATGTAACAGTACAGATGGCACGTTGATTCACCATAACACCTGGACATGTTGCAGAGACGCACAGGATCAAAACAAGAGCTGCGTCTGTGCGTTATCGCGCGCGGAAGCAGCTCTCGCTCGAGGGCACTTTCATGAGCCAACGTTTTGAACTTCAACAATTATTGGCTGTGACACGGAAGGTGGGGCTAGCTAACAGCATGTATGTAAACCTGGATTTAAAAAACAAAAACGGATGATGTTAAAACTTCATGCTTCGGGAAATCGGCGATAAGTTTCTGCCTGACCGTGCAGGGACCATGGCTCGTTTATGTAGTCGGAGATGAGTGTTTGGGGGGGAAAAAGAGCGAACCAGATAAACAGCGAACAGTTTCAGATGTCCTCCTGTCTTCCTACTGAAACATGCATTGTTATGATGTGTAAGCATAGCTGGGTGGAACCAGACAATGTGTGGGCACTTTACAAATTTCCATTTAGTACATTTTTTTTTTCCATTTTCCAGTTTGTCCCTGTTTAAGCTCTCAGAGGATTTAAAGCTTTTCAATGCCTCTATTCGTAGTTTGGGAGCAAACCTCTGCAGTGTTGTTTTTTTTATTCTTTTTTTATTTAATGACACTATTAGATTAGCGCAAATGTACGACATAAAACGGGGTAAAAGCATGCAGCTTAAATGCTGATACACATGATAATCCTACTAAGCATCAGAGGAGATCGTGACAGTGCAAACTGCGACCTTCTCAAACAAGCTCACAGCGTCAGCTAGTAATGGGTCTCACACATTTTGTGGAAAAAGGTCGGATGCCTTCGCTTTAGAAATATTTCCATCCTGGACTTGTTGAAAACTAGCGGGGCTCAATTCGTATGTCTGGAAACAGTCTGTAAGTAGAATGTGAAGTGGTTTCCTTGATTTAAAATTTGCCTATTTATACATTTGGGGTATTTAAAAATGACAGGTTTTAAAAATATAGAGCCTCCCTTGCTACCCATACCGTAATCTTTTATTGATTTCTGAGGTGTCATTTACATTTTAAATCTAAACATGAGTGGCAAACTGCGAGAAGACAATGAATAATACCTGTAGAGATATAATAAGCGGAGAGCAGAACATAGACAGCAATGTATGCAGCAAAATAAAAATGAGGCAAGCTTGATGGAATTAATAAACAGATCGGCACAGAGTATTGTGATCTCTTTAGTGTGTGATTGCGCGTGAGCATGCAGATTGTGATGTAGATCATACATGAATTATGATCAGCCATGGGTACAGAGGGCCACTGCCACCCCCCTCCAGGAGCCCAGAGGGAGCACAAGGTCCAAGACACCGGGGCCACGCTAGAGCACAGACATCAGACAGCCCACCCCAGGAATACCACGCACCCACCCACCCAGAGGGGGTCCGGGGTGGAACCCCCACGGCCGTGGAGTAGAGCCCCCAAGGTTCCAGGGGCAGCACCCTACCATTCCCCCCAGGTTCCGGTCCCTGGGCCCAAATGCCCGAGCCCCCCCCAGCGCCCAGCAGAAAGCCCGAGAAAACCGGACACCCGAGAGGGACAGGGGACCCCAGACAGACAGCCGGGGGGGACCTATACCGGCTCCCTCGCCCCCAGCATTACTCCCCCCGCAGCGAGGAGGGGGCACGACCCCTCCCATACGGGAATAGCATGGGAAGGCAAGAGGACACCCAGACCCAGCCCCATCCACATTTATACACAATCATACACGCTCACTCACTCACTGACTCACTCACACAGTCACTCAAAGATAGGAATGGAGGTTGTTGGTTTGGGGGACCAGCCTCTGATGCAGCACAGTGGGTAGCGCCCGGGACAGATGCACCCCCACCGCCCACCCCAAGTAGCGCCCAGGAAACAGGGGCGCGGGAAGACCCCTCCCCTCCCCCCTCTGGCTCCACAATGTTGAGAACTAGGACGTAATTAAAATGGTACCGGAGGTGATGCGGATGGAAGCATGCCACTGTTTTTTCAGATCAGATGTTTCAGTAAATTGTTACCTTACTGATCATGTATCCAACTTATAATAAAAGCATGACCTGACTTTTTCTCTCTGAGTCCCCCATTTATATACACGAGCTATGCATCAAATTAAAGGCTTTTGTTAATCCTTGCTTGGTTCAAAATTCCTCCCTATGTTGCGAAAAATAAAAAAACAAAGTGTCTGTCATGTCTAAGTGAATGTGTTATATTTTTCCTTGTTTTGTTTAATGTAGAGATTTGCTTGTGGAACTCTGTGTGTGTCTTATCTCTGTTCGTCACCAATCCTATATTGTAAATAGAAGTGTGGCGTGCAGAGAAATAACTGTTTCCTGGGAAACACATGTTTATGTACATACAGTGAAATCGCATGAATGAAGGTAGAGATCAAGATTTGTTTGGAACTGAAACATTTCGGTTTTTAAGCCATGAATAAAAAAATTACTTAAAATTGTTGGAATATTTTATTTTGTAAGTATAATCAGCAAAAAAAAAAAAAAAAAAAAAAAAA
>JAVLVB010000591.1:4050143-4076014 GCA_032876305.1 Orestias chungarensis | reverse complement strand
TGTGTGTGTGTGTGTGTGTGTGTGTGTGTGTGTGTGTGTGTGTGTGTGTGTGTGTGTGTGTGTGTGTGTGTTGCTCCGCTTGTAACTCAGGATGTCAGTGAGTGACAGCATGATTGTGACCAGCATAACATGATCCATTTTCTAATATAGTAAAATTTACTGAGAAACCGAATGTTGGGTGCTCAAAAGTTTGAAACCATAATCATCAAAAATAATGAATTAGTTTTTAATTGAACTTTCCTAATATGTTATAGTTCTTTAAATACACCTGTAAAATATGTATGTATTTGACGGCCTCCTTGTTTGCCGTTCCAGTCTGTGCTGTTTTAGTCCAACGTGTGGAGACCTCTTAAATCCGATCATCGTGTGGATTCTTGGGGATGTTTTTTAAGTTGGCTTTTGAAATTGAGGTGACGTCAGGAATGTGGCCCTCCTTTTGCCCCGGTGCATGTTTGAATGCAGCTCCTTTGCAGACCGCATGTATCCTCTTTTTTCGTCCTACTCTTTAATCACCAGCAAGTCGGTCACCTGGATGCTCCCTCTCAGCGTAACCCTGCCAATGCGTACCTGTAAGGGGGGAGGGTGTTGCTGGGCTTTTGTTGCGCGACTCTGATTACAGCATGCATGGCCGTGTGCTGCCCCGAGCAGGTGAGCTTTTTTTTTTATACGTGGTAGCAGGTGCTATTTAAGGAGATGACTGTCCCCTGCCAACTCCTCGCTTCATCCGTGTCACCACTTTACTTTTCACTGCACGGGTCAACCCAGCATCCCAACAAAGTAGAGAAACCGCAGGAGGGGCTGGGAGCATGTTTTCAGGAGGCTACGCTAGCGTCCCCCGAGGGGCACCCGTCAAGCTCAGGTCGAGTCATTGTCCTCCTGAAAATCCTCAGATCCCCAAACCGCCAGCGCCAAGCAGTGGTGTTCGGAAAAGCAGCAGCAGCGGTAGCGGCAAGATGTTGTCTATGTCCTACAGCGAGAGCATCCGGAGCGGGATCAACCGCTACCACTCGGACCAGGGGCTGAACCAGCCTCCCTGCAGGCCCACGGACCAGGTGGAGCTGCAGAGGCTCCGAGAGCAGAGGATCGCCGCTCAGATTAAGAACATGGAAGACTTCCTAAAGATGAATGGCTTAGCACTGGAGGAGTGTGTGTCTTTTCAGACGGGCATGAAGTACAGGTAAGAGGGAGTTGGAGTGGGACATGGTTGCAGCTGCTCAGTGGACCAGTCATGGGGGTTTATGCCTGAAGAGATCAGAACCCCAAGGCTCTCCTGGTCAGGTGTGACATTGGAACTACTTCCCATTTAATCGAGACGTGTTCCAGTAATTTTCATTTCGAACACTGCAGTAACTATTTATCAAGTTAAAGTTGGTAATGTCACCTTAGCGTTGCTGTTTTCACAGATAAGATCAGTTTTATTTGGAGCTACCTGGCCCCAGGTTTTATTTTAATCATCTAGGTCGGTGGCATTTTTGCTCAAATGCAAAGGAAGGACAGAGCGCTCCATAAGGATTGAACTGGCCCCTTAAGTTTTTCTTCTCCCCTTTGTCACCTGGTTTTTCTTCATTGTTGATCCGTATGTTATTGTCCAATATTTAGAGATTTTTAGTAACTTTATTTTATTTGGACAATATTAGTCATTTACATACAATATAAAGTCGTATATTCATCTAGGTTTTACTAATTAGTAAGATATTTACTCCTTTTTTTTGTAGGAATTTATAATAATTTTTGGTTTCCCATCATTCAATTATTCCATTTTGTTGTATTTAATAACTTAATAAAGCCAAGTGCTTCACATAGTGTTTTACAAAGGATAAAAACAAAAATACAAGCAATAATCACACCAGGAAAAGCTTAACATAGTAAATTTGATAGGAATAATAAGAGAACTAGCATTAAATGTTTCATGAAGTGTAGAACTAAAGACTACTTTTAAGGCAGATCAGCCCCGTACTTTTAATAATAAAATATCTGTCTGTTAAATCACAGATTTTTTAAGAACAAGTATTCAAATATGTATTTATATATGTCAGCAAAGTAGAAGTATTGAATGAAAAAGCAATTGTTACCTGAATCATTTTAATTATTAAAAGTGAATTTAAATTCAAATAATTAAAGAGATTCTAAAAAATTAAAATGAGCCTGTAGTTGTCACATGTTATCAGCATATTTATTTAAGTTTTTATATTTTCGTGTTGCAGCTTACTTTAAAACAAAAGATGGATAATCTAATATTTGTCATTCATTAAGAAATACTTTTGATTTATTGTTATTTAAATGATCAATCATATCATTTTTACCTAAATGATGGGGTGCTAAATGCTTATTTAAATGTTAATTTATACGTTTTTGTAATAATTAAGATGCAAATTGTCCACATTGCAGAATGTTTTGCAGTTTTTTTGCACCACAAAGCCAGAATCTGTTTGTTTTTTATTCTGGGCTGTTGTTGGAGCATCGGGCCGAGCATCTGTTGTGTTAGCTGGCCCGTTTAACTGATGTCATTGTTCTGGACATGGATACTTTCCATCACACAAAGGGCCCGGCTGCTGTTGCTTTTCACTCGCACCACGAAGTAGAACAGCTTTTACTCGGTGTCACCGTTGCGTGCAGCACGCATATCATATTAACACCTGTAGTTACCTTCCAGGTGTGTAAAGCCAATTTAACACATGCAAGACTGTCAGAGAAAGGCAATTACAATTCAAAGATTGCTAATGCTGCATCAGACAACAAAAGCACTTTTTATTCAAACTGCTGTAAAGGTTATTATCATTATTGCTACTGTGCGTCCTTTATGTTTCATCTTCCAGGGAACAGCAATACCTTTTGAAAGTGCCGGGCAGGAGGTAAAGGAGCCGAGTTGAGCTGAGCGAGACAGGAAGCTTCGTATCTCCTGCTCTATTGGGAGGAGTATAAGTGCGAGTATAGAATGACTTAATTCTAATGGCCGTAGTAATGACATCCATTTAGGTCACAGGTGTCAAACTCTGCTTAATGACAGTGGCCAGAATCTGTGTGTGTTTGTGGAAGAGCATTTTTGGCTATCGTTCACATTTTAAAATAGGTTTCATCGGACAGAAAGCTGATAGCTGTAGCTCTAATGTAACCCCATACCCTATATCTTTTTTGGGGGGGGGGGTCAGACTGTGGATTTTATTAGGCCCAGCATAAAGCTTTACAGCAGCGAGACGATCATTCTTATCACAGAGTTCAAAGAATGAATGTGACGTTAAATAAGCCCAATTTTAGGCAAAATCTGCGGTAATGGATCCTTTTGCTGTTTTTTCTGACTCCGCTATCCTTCTTGTTCTTTTCATTAATGGGTTTCACTTGTGCTTACAATGAAACACATGGGAGAGAATATGGACTCACAAGGCTTAAGTGACATTACTTTCCCTTTTTCATCGCTTTTTGGGGCTTGTAGTTTGTTGTGCTAATGTTCTGTTTTGCCTAAAATAATAGAAGCTTCAAGCTCTTGCAACATTTTAAAATCATTCGCATTTGTCTGAAGGAAGCTGACTGATAACGGTTTAGGAAGCTTGTTTTCAAAACTCAAGATATTTTTAATTACAATTAAGAAGCATCCTAATTGAATGTAAGCTGGGACTTTGACTAGATCACTAGAGATAAATGAAATTTTGTACTTTGCATAAACTACCTGCACTTCTGGGTCTTAACTGGACCAACAGTTCTCCTGGTCTAAAGCAGAATTCATTTAAGTTCTAAATCATCAAATTACCTCCAGACTATCCAGTCACCACCATGTTTGCATGTTTGGCTGTTAATAATAGTTCATCCGTATTAACTGTGTTTTTTGTTGTTGTGTTTAATTCTTATTTACCCAACATTTAAATGGTTCATTTTAAAGGTTCACCTTTTGTCACGTGAGTCAGCTGAATAATTCCCCCCCCCAAGTCTTAGCAATCATTATGATGTTTTTCATAGTTAATCTGAGACATGCCTTCACGTTTTGTTGGTCAGCATCGTTTTTTTCCTTGTTATTCTCCCAGGGGTGCTGTTTTTATCGTTTTTTACCGTTTCCTTATGAATTCTTCATTCAACTGAATCATATGAGGCTTGCAGGGCTTCAAATGTTGTGTTAAGATCTTTTGCGTTATCCTGGATTAGTCGTCAGTGTGCGGTCTGGCTATGGTTGAGTCACTCCTGGAAAGGTTTAACACAGTTTTCTTCATTATAATCCTTTCCACACTGATAAATGTGAATGATTTTGTTTCCCATCTCTACTTGAATTATTTTAGCTTTTACATAATGTGTTGCTTTTAGCCTACTTCACGCTGCCAGACAGTTCTGTTTAAGTGAGTTGTTTGTTCTGCAGGCCAGACAAAAATTTATAAAATTTACATCTGTTTGTCTTTGTGTGGTGTTAAACTTTGCTTTATTAGAAATGTGTTGAAAACACAAAAAATTATAGAAAAATTGTTAGCACAGCATTTTTATATAAATAATTTAAGTTTCTGCTTGCCACCTACATAATCTTTAACTATAAGGTTTATTTTTTTAATCCTATTTCCAGATCTGTGCAATAATACTATGCACAATACAAACAATATTCCGATAGTATTTATATTTATCGTACCTACACCGTTAAATGTATATATTCTTTTGACCTATATACATTTTTGCGCTTTGTAAATATCTAAATATTATTATTAAATTTTTTTTATATCTCATATTGTTATTTTTGTACTCGTACCACATGCTACAAGTACAGTTCTTCTTATCCAAAGCCTTTGAGTGCATTGTTGCCTGGTGTTATGTGCATATGACCAATAAACAATCTTGAATCTTGAACCTGCAATGGAAAGATTTGCCTGTGAGGATGCAGTAACCGACCTTCTCCACTGTGTGGCGGAACTGCTCCACTGTAGCAGCGAAATATCCAGAGGTACATCATGCAAATTCCTCCCACTGCTTTTAATGATAAAATACAGTCAGTGAGAGAATCATTCTTTGCACTCCTACACTGCAGAAGATTTGTTCACATCACTGTTTAGCTTTACCTGACCACGGCTTCTGACTGAAAGCAGGAAAGGGAATGAACAAAGCTGCAAAAGGCCACCAGTCACAAAGTAGGATTGTAAACAAAGCCGACAGCTATTAAAAAAGTTTTGCTGTTGCATTGGAGTATGACGCAGATATTCTGGATTTTATGTCTTTATGCTTTGAGACAAGGTGTTGTTTTATCAACTAAATTATGTCAGAACAAATTTTTTCCTCTTTTTTTATTGTGTTACTGTGACTTTGCTCTGTAGGCAATCCCCCACTCATGAGCTAAATTTAGCAGCCGACTCGTATCTCCAGCTGCTGCTGGATGGAGTAGAGCGAACTGCCGGTTAACCCAATCAAACCTAAGGTATCCTCTAACCAGTGAAATCGCAACACTTCAGTTTTTTTGCTGCAGTGCTCAGTAGCTAAACCTGCACGTCCGCAAGACAGCTGGTTCTACGACACACTGGATGTCTGATAAGCACTGCACCAGGCCCCAGGTTTATCTGATGGCTGATGTTAAGGCGTCTGGAGGGATATAGATTGTTTTTTTTTTAGTGGTGACGTCTCCAGTTGCTCTGAGACCTAACTGTGATTGGCCTGGTCTGACGACCAGTCAGAGCCACAGAGTGGGCACGAGAGGTGGAAAGGCCAGAGATCACACAATTCTTGGCTTTTTTTTTTTTATTTGGTTTTTGCATTTCCACATAAACGGACATATTAGGGAGCTCAAATAGGTACCTAAAATTTCACTAAAATATATATATATTTAAATATATTTGAGTTCACTTTGTGATGTGGGATTACTGTTGGTCCTGGCAGCCTCCTAGATTTAACTTTGAAGTCTCTAAAGTTATAACTTATTCATACAGTGAGTTTTTGTTTAAAGGCTGAATAAAAAGATGGTTCTTACCTGAAGTGACTTTGGCAGTTTATGATTAAACGCAAAAAAAAAAAAAGAAAATCCACAAATTCTCTTTGTTTTGTTACATGTTACATTTTGCAGTACATCTTTTTGCTGCCACCACACCTGCAAATATACTTAGTTTTATATCTCCTCCTATTTTGCACATCTCTGGCTGTAGTTTAAACTCATCCCTCACTTTTAGGTCTTTTTTTTTTTTTTTTTACAAGATTTTCCCGTTTTTGGCAACATTCACCTTATCGTCAACTGTTAGTTCCTTATTGTTCTCCAACAAACCTTTAGTTTATTTATGGGGCACACTGAGCCCAACTGTTCCCCACACTTTGTAAGTTTTTACATTTGTAAAGCCTTTTGAGAACAGTCCATCTTTTCATTTCCACTTGTGCACTAACTTGTATTGGGACTGTCGCACACATGAGCACTGAAATAAACTGACGTGTGTTATTGTAATGTGACAAAATGAAGTGGCTGTGAATACTTCTTTAAGGCAATGAATCATCAGCACCGTTCTGTTACTGAAAAAAACTTTTCATGGGGATGTTTTTTAACATATTGTTAATAAAGCTAAAGCCAAATGCTGTAAAATACTATTGTCTAATTTTGTAACCGTATATTCTAACCACAAAGAAATAGAAATTAAAAAGACTTACTTTGTATTAACGTTTTCATCCTTTTATACAAAAAGGACTGCAAATAATTGAGGGAGCCTTTGTAAAATGCTTTCTATAGCAGGCATTTCAAAGTTGCTTTACTCCAAATCTAACGGGATTTTCCCGTACACAGTGTATATCAGACTCTTGGAGATCCTCTATAGTGGAAAATGACAAACCTATTGATCGGGAAGAGGAGCAATAGTCTGCAGCTGTTAAGCGCTGAGCTTAGATGTTGGACAAAAACACCACCCGTCTGTTTGGGATTTGGTTTTAATGATCTAACGCTCTAAAAACTATACATATTCGTCTGCACAGCCGAATGTTTCTGGGTTGGATCGAGTCTGATCGCATCACACAGTGTTGCCTTGTGAATAATGAAAAACATTCCATGTCTGACTGAGACTGCCGTGTCTCTCGTATTTATTTGCAGAAGCATTTTAGATGCTCGAAAAGCACTCTGTGCATTGTAGCATCACTCCTGTAATGCTGTTCAGCATCCGACCTACTCGTTTTCCATATTTAATGAACTTCCTTGTGTATTTAATGCGCTGCATTAGTGTTAATATTCCTTAAAGCTATTATCGGCATATTAATATTCAGTAAATGTTACACTTGTGTGTCTGAGGCTGTGGAAGTTAAATACTACTTAGCTGAAGCGGTTCTTATCTACAAGTCCTTAGCCGTTCTGCAGGAGAAATCCCTCTGAGGCTTTTCCGACTTTTCTGCGGTTTTGCGGGTGCTGCAAATTTAATGTAGAGGGAGAAATAATTTTCAGTTTCACAGTTGACTGGCCTTTCGGAAAAGCGGTGAAACTAGGTCTTCCTTTTCACATAAAACCCTGGGATTATTTCACATTGTGTCAAAGCGTGCGTGTTTTATGAACCTATAGATCATGTTTGGTCACTTTTGTTTTTCGCTCTTATGTTTCACCCCCAATGCTTTAAAAGCTCATATTTGTAAGACAGTGTTCCAGATTCAAATTAAATTAAAGATAGCTTTACTTGAGGTTTCCCACTGATTGATGTTCGGATTTTAAAACATTAAACCCTTGTTCGTATGTGAGCTGAAATCTCATCCAGGCAGATTATTTATTGATTTTTTTTTTTTACACACCGTTAAGAAAATGTTTTTTTTTTTTCATATCTATCTAAAGCGGCCTTGTTTCTGTGTCGTAAAAGGTCAACTAGGGTCTCTTCATCAGCAACTGAATAAATCAGAACCCTTTGTTTGAAGGAATCGGTTTAATCTAGATAAAAACAGCTTTAAATCCGTAAAAAAAATCCCAGAACATCTTTTAATTTTGTGGCAATTTATTCGTGTAAGTATTATTAGGATAAAGTTTTACGCCAACATTTTCCAATCACGGCATGTAAGGTCTCCTCATTGTCTCTTTCCGCCGCTGTGCTCCGTGCCGTGGAAAACGCCTCTGCCTTGCAAAGAGACTCGGCGCCAATGCTTCCCTTTGCTCTGACAAATGCGCACAGGCAGGCGGGAGGGTTCGCTTTGAACAGGACACATTATTCTTTCTCCTGCTCTCGTTCTTCCCGTTCAGATTAGTGAGTGTGCGCCCTGCGGTGGTACAAATCAGGCCTTTGTGATTTAACCATACCTTGTTGATCAAGTCACGATGCAAAAATAGGTTGTGCTGCTTATGCAAAAGTCTGTTACTTTAAATCTGAAATTAAATCATCTCGAATCAGAGATTTTATTACATTAGGGGCAGGGGTTCCCTATTCCGCTCTTTATTTCATTGCCTCAGCTCTCCTACTCTGCTGGATGCGTCAGTGGGGACATCTGAAGTGCCAGCTCCTCCTGAGCCCGGCTGTCTGCAGGGAATTTGTCGTGTTCATTGGAGAGTGAAGATTTGCGGCGCTCGCTTCTTACAGATGTGACCCGAGACTCTCCTCGCCTCACTGTTTCCGCAGGAATTCCCAGACTAGCTGAGGAGCTGCACTGACTGTTCAGCATTTAGGGGAATATTTATACTTACCAAGCCTATGTGGTGTATTTCAGCTCATCCTGATCACAAACCCTGGAGTGGTATTGGTTAAGATTCTGGCAACATTTAGCTAAATAAATGTTTTTGGTGTGTGTGTGTTTCTTAAAACAGTGTTTCATAACTCTTGGAAATCTGTGTGAAAGTTGAGTCTTTTCCCTTCCCACTGAGCCATGAGATTTCACGATTAAAATGGTAGAGACATAGATATTTGAAGATTACAAGATCACAACATGAAGGAAATTAATGATTAGATTTGGTATTATTCAGCTAATATCCAAAAACCTAGTACAAAATAATGAATGAAAAAACACTACCAACACTAAAAAAACAAGATTTTGTCATGTGGGTCTGAGTTTGTTTAGTTATAACATCTTTCTTGGGTTGGAAGTTACCAGGCTTTTACCTCAATGTAGAATTGGTCGGCTAAAGTTTGCGCCAAAGCTTTCTTGCCATGACTGTAAAATGCCTCTTCTGAAAGTTTACTGGGTTAAGTTAAGGGACCCCCAAAAGGAGAAAAAAAAAGGAGAACATTTTCACAGAAATAAAAAAATATGTATGTAGTTGTGCAAGTGAACACATACAACATAGCTGACTTTCAAACGAATGGTGAGATTTATTTTTTAACCTGGTTCAGTGATGGGTCCTTTCTGAGACCTTCAAAGGTTCAAAAAGGAGGGCTAGAGGAGAAGCCATCATGGGATCTAGATCAACCAATCTAAAG
The DNA here is from genome assembly GCA_032876305.1 of Orestias chungarensis. NCBI lineage: Eukaryota > Metazoa > Chordata > Actinopteri > Cyprinodontiformes > Cyprinodontidae > Orestias > Orestias chungarensis. Next base: position 4,066,703 of record JAVLVB010000591.1, on the reverse strand, counting down.
CAAGAGTGGATTTCCTCTAAGAGCTACATTACATTAGATCCCCAGCGCTTAATGATTTTGACTATATATTTTTAAAACACATTCTTTAATAGCAGCGTTTACTTTTACATTGAGGAAATGTCAACAATTACTTTAGCCATTATAACATGCAATCATTTAATTAAATGACAAATACACTTACAAAATTTTGTAAAAAAAAATGTATGGTAGTGGATTATTTATGTTTAATTGGAGTTTAAGAACAAACCCTGATATCTGACTTATTACATTGAAAGGATAATTGACGCAACTTTATGATAACATAATAAGCAATCTAGGTGAGAAAAAAAAAAAATCTAATTAATTTTTTTGCTGCAGTAATTAGATTCTCATGAGTGTCGAGACTCAGAGCCAGTTAGATGCAGCCTGCAGATTCACAAAAACAAAGATTGCAGCCTCTGTCCATCAACACTTTCCATCTGTCTGACCTCAAATCTCTTTCCACTAACTCACTTAAGCCCCTTTACCCACTCATGCACCCTTGCCCTCCTCTGTCTGAACATCACTGCAGCATCTCTCACTTTGCTATTTTTTTTTTTATGATTTACCGAAATCATCACAAATGCTGTTGAGCCAAACTCTCAGTAAGTGCTATTTAAATAGCTATTGGACAGGTGGCTCACAGTTATATACGAGGCAGGTCCTTGCTTACGCTCGGTCTGAGCGGAGGCTCTGCTGCTTGGTTGTTACTCAACCAAAAGTGTCCCGGCTCTAAGCCTTTAGAATAGTCTATCTGTAGGTCAGCAATTAAATTTGTGACAGGGGAAGGTCTAGGAATATGTTTATGTGAATTCAATATGCAAAGAAAAAGTAGATATAAATAAAAATAGTTATGAAATCAGTTCACTGAGTGTAAATAATCCCATAGAACGCAGTATGTAATATAATGTACAACAAATATTTAATGTGCAGGGACTAAACTTGATGTATGTTATTGGAAATAATATGAAAATGAACTTTGGCTTCCCTCATGAGATCTTCTGTTGTCTGAAGTATTAGTTTGAAGTGAAATTAGTTAATGAAGGTATCAGGCAGGAGAAAGGTGAAAAATATTCCACAGTATTACCTATAACGGCACTATAAAAACAGTCATTAGTCCGAAGGCTGCAGTGTCAGCCAAGAGTTAGAAAATAAGAAATTATTTCAAATTTCTGCATAAAAATGCGAGATCAGTATAATCAGGCGAACTTGCGTAATTCTGGGATTACTCCGCTTAGCTGCTGTTCATGCTGTGAATTGGCAGCTTTTTAAGAAATATGCACACCCTCGCATATGGCGTGCTGTTTTTGGAGGGACTTGATATAAGTCGCAACAACTGCACACAAGTTTCAGACTGGGACTGATCCCCAGTATTCCTTTTCTGTCTGAACTAAAGAGAAGGGTTACAAGAAAGTTACCCTCGGATGTCAGTTTAAATGCCAAACTCAACTAGAATAGTAGTTCTAAATCAAGTGACTTACTGTGTTGATTAATGTCAAACCCATTCTCACCTTTCAGTATCTCATACAATTCTTTGGATTGTCCTCGGACTCCTGTGGAATGATAATCATTTATATTCATGTTTCTTTTAATACTAGAAGTGTTCGCATATAAGAGTAGGTATAACTTTTCTGATGAGGCTTGATTATTCTCTCTGGAGCTAGAACTTCAACGTGTTATTGAAAAAACCTGCAGCACAAGGTACAGTTGAAGTGTGTGAAAGAAAAGGAGGGGGCTACAATTGAAGGTCGTAGATAACAAGAAAAACTCCCTCTCATGCTAGAGTAATAACTTCTTGTGGGGAAAATACGCATGTCCAGCTAAGTGCGTGAGAAACAGCTTGTGTAAATCAAATATGAATGCTTATCTGATTCTGTATGCTCCCTAATTTTGAATAAAAACAGCCTGATGCGAGGGGAGAACTCAGAGTTGAGTTGAAAACCATTGCACAGTCGGTCTCAGCTCTCCCTTTTGCATAAGGACTCAGATGATCCATAAGAAGTGTGGACATTGAGTTATTATTGAACATTGCAGACGCCTGAATATGCTGCCCTGAGATCAACGAATCCGGGGAAGTCAAGGGGGACTTCAACACTCCCTATACTGAACTCCTATTTTAGGAACTAAGGCTGGTGGAGGATGAGTGCTCGCAGCAGTACTTTTGTGCACGGTGGAGTCTCTCAGGAGCTTTTAATTAAAGCAGTAGTCTTCTCCTCTCTGCCGACGTGCTTCCCAGCTGCGGCATGTGGGTGTAGTTAGGCAGAGGTCACTGGTGTGAGCTCAAAGTCCTGGACAACCAGAGCAGCTCTTGGGGCCTCATTATGGTTCGGTATCATCGATGGCCTGAGACTTTTCCTGGCCGGGCCTTAGAGGAGACGCAGAGCAAAAGCAATACTTTAGATTCTAGTCGGGCCTATTTGTCCAGAAACTTTGCACCTTTTGAGGTAAGAAACCTTTATCACTTACGAACGTATTTCTGCAGCAGTGCTTTTTATTTTTTTGTTTTACTCAACTCCTACAATGAGCACTGTTTGTTACGATTGATTTTACTTAGCGTTGGATGCGAGGAGGGAAAACCGCAAGTATTGCTGCAAAAGTGAGTTTTTTGGGAGGGGGGGTTTCTCTCGTCTCACTCCCCCACAGATAGAATCAGATGAAGAGCTGCTATCAGTCCTCGGCACCCACATTGGAAGAAAAGTCTGAGGGATTTTAGAGGATTGGTGGGTTTTAAGATCACCAGATATCAGACATTTGATCAGAGACGAGAAAAGGTGCCTGGCTCATAGGTGACAGAGGGTTTACCAACTAGCTAATGAGGTTATTTATTGAAAATAACAATATGGAGTGTTAAAATAAACATGGTTTTATTGGCTTTAGTGCAGCAGGAGTCAACTTCCAAGCACAATACCACAAATTAAAGCAGCACTTGCATTGATTCGTATTTCTGGTTCTGCATCCGTTACGATCGATTTATCCTGAGACGAACTGGGAAAAAGAAATTAATTCTGGACGCCCTCTAGCATGTTTTAAAGAACGAGCGCCCAGCAGCTCGTAGCCCAGGCCGGCTTTTGTTCGACGAAACTACGGAGAAATTTAATCCCTGCTCCAGTGTTGGGTGAAAAATAGAGAGGATAATAAAAGTGTAAGCATTCGTAAAAATTGACTTTAATTCTGGTTTGGTTGTAATGCAACGTTGCCTTTACTGTATTTTGATATGCTTTCGGAAAAAAAAGCTTTATGAATAAGACAAAAATACATATAATTAAAACTATATTTAAATTCCACATTTATTATGTATTGTGAAGCAATTTCTTTACGTTTCTTAGGATTAAAATTTAAATGGAATTAAAATAATTATCACTTCAATTAAGGATTAAAGAGATTTATTGTATCAAAGATGTAACAAACAACATTATTTGATTGATTAAACGTGTATTCCCATGCAACTGATTGTTTTTTTGTTTTGTTTTTAATAATTAGGCACATTTTAATTTAGAGCGTTTATGAAGAAGTTGAAAATAAGAATCAAAAAAAAATTGTAAGTTCATTCTGAGCTCACATTAAAGTCATATTTGCTGAAAAAGGAGAAACTGGTGAAACCAAGGTATGCAAACCACCTAGAGATTAAGAATCATCTTTAATCTTTCTTTCATTTTTTTTTTGTTTATTAAGGGTTGAGCAGTTTTTTTCTGCACTCTTTAGGCATGTGCTACATAATCCCTTAATTGCTAATTTTGTATTTATTTTTATTTAAAGCTTTATGTCGTGTTCTGCAGTTCAGCAATTGTTTTTCTCTCTAATGTCGACTGTTAAGAGTGTAGCAGCGGGAACAAATCAGCTATACAAAAGGCAACAGAGAGCCCTGCGTTTTAAAAACGGATGCTCTGTTTTTTATCATTTAGCTGATGGATCGCTTGACTGTTTCATGATACCCGGGTAGTTTGAATCGACTTCAGTGCCGGTCAATAAATCAGCACAACTTCTAGAGATGAATAAAATCCTATTGTCTCTGCAAATATAAATGTTCTAAAGGAAGGGAAGGATTCAACGCTAACATGTATAATTAAATGGGTCCTTCTATATTTTTTTACGTATTTATGTTTAATAGATGTTTAGATATTTCTTTTTTGTCAGGCTTTTTTATATGAGTGCGCCGCAGGGCTGACGCTATATCTGTTCAGCTGTTGCTTTTCTCTGGCCTTGCCGGCTTGTATGCACTCATCCCAAGTCGCGACTTTTGGTGTTCTCTGAAGCAGAGAATCCTTAATTAAAAACCCAGTTTTCTTACTGCATTAGTGCTAGATGTATTGAACAGTACAGAGCAACATTTCACCAAAGGTTTAGGGAATGTTGCCAGATTGGTTCCTCATATCCAAAGTAAGACACTGTAGGTTTATGTTCCGCTGCTGCTAATTTCCAAACATCTATGTTATATGATCATGTAACGCATGGAAGATTAAAGCAGGACAAGTTCTACTTAAAGACCACAACACAAAATGTGTTGAAGTCAGCTTTTTTGTAATTTTACCTTTACAAATCTGTAATTTATAGGGATATACCCATATGAAACTTCGGGCCAATATCGATATTAAGTAGTAATGTAGCTGTTACGGATTACAGATTTTTACAGATACTATAAATATTTCAGTTAGCCGTCTCAAAATGATGTTTACATGCACATAATCCTTTGATTGGATAAAATTGTATTCCGATTAAATAATCGGAATGCATCTCTTACGTTAAACGTAAGAACAACCTTTTTCTTTCTCCCTTGACACTTCATAATGGGCCTGCATATCAGAAGACTGAGAACATACTTGGTCTGATCGGTTTGCCACAATCAGAATGACATGACAATTGTCTATACGCACACCATTCAGATTAGCAAACTGCATAAACCACATCTCTCATTTGGATCACAGTTATGATAGAGCAAAATCCGACCAGATGCTCCATCTTTCATCACCTCAGTCGATGTTATTTACTTACATTTCTTTTGTTAATGTAAACATACAGTATAACACAACCGTACAAAACCATACGATCCCGTCCCCTTCACAGTAACAAGATGGAAATAAACATTAGTACTGTCGCAGCTTTAGTCATCAGATCAAACCGATTATGTAACAAAAATTATTTGCAAATATTGATGCCGATATACCGTATATCCCTCCCAAGTTGAGTTCACACAGTTTAAACTCAAATTTGATTATTTATATTCACATGATTGTTGAGTTCTTTCTACTTATTAAAATATTGTCATGTCATAGTGGCCAATAAATGTAAACCAAACCAGTCACTCGGCCAGAATCAAAACATTAGCAGATTATTAAGAAACCTAAACATAAGCTGATCGTTATGTACCACTTGCAACTTGTTCTGTTAAGGATTTGCGTCACATTTACTCATTTGAAATATGGCCCAATTCTCAATAAACCAGCTCTCAATTACAGGTCTGTTTGTTTTCATAGTCGGTCATGTAGATCTGGAATTCTGATTGAAAACGTCGACAAAGATTACATTTTTCTTTGCAGAATCATATCACCACACGTTAGGATTTTGTTTAAGCACATCAGCTGACAGAATCGTCACTCTTATTAACATATCATATTAAATTTGCACAACTTATCTCTGCTAAGGCTGCCTGCAAACTCACACTCTTCACTCCCTGCCTGCAGCAGGGCTCCCACGCAATGAAAGAACCGGATGCAGAAACAACTTGGTCTAATCGATGAGTTTTGGTGGAGTTTTGGTTATTCTGTTTTTATTCAGATTAAACAGCTTGCAAAGGCATGCTTTACCAATAAACAGTTTCAACAACAGATGGGTGCACAGGAGCTGCCTTTAAAGAAAATTATTGCGTTACTTTTTTTCTGCATTGAGATGCTAAAGTTTTTTCTGAGCTTTATAGTTTAGTGTAATCCGACTTCAGTAAAGCAGCAGGACAATTGAGGACAGTTACTGCTGGGCTGTTGGTGAGTTCAAGTGTTGAAAGTCAATAGATTTGTTGCTGAAAAGTCCCTAAATAGAGCAACAGTGTCACTAAGTTGGCAACACTGAGCACACATCAGCTTAATGTCGCATAAGAAAGCTCGATGGATGTCGTTAAAGCTTCTTCTTGAGTTAACTGGCTTTTGGAAAACTGTTATTTGGTGCATTTTGCCACCACCTACTGTTGAGGAGTGTTGGTCCAAATGACAATAATGTTGAAATAAGCCTATAAATTCTGTGAATAATCTCAGTTTCCACACGACTTTAAGCTTAAACAGAGTTATTGTGGTACTGTTTCATTTTTAGATATTTTAGTATCAAAAGGTTAAAGTATTCACCGTTAAAGTAATATGAACCACATATTATTGGTCATTTAGGACAGAAAACGTAAAAATGTAACGTTCATCTTAGTAATAGTTACACATGAAATTAATGTTACGTATATCATTTCAATATCTATTCAATGCAATAATGAATCGATTCATGACCCTAAATTTAATTCAGAGGTTCTTACAATACCAGTGTAAAAATATGACCCCGTATTAAAATTAAAGTAAATTACTTTGGTAATCCTATACATTTGCAGTATGTTTAATCTTAAAAAATATGCATTTATTTATTTTTTACAACTCTTTTGTAATTAGCTTTTTTCCTACAAAGAACCTTTTTTCTTACAAAGGATATTTTGATGGTTTAAAAGCCCTCAGACTGTTGTTTTCTTGCTTTTCCACTTTTAACCCACTGCACCTGACAGAGATCGGATTTCCATTCAATTAATCCACCCTTTGCCCTTCGGGTTTCTATTGAAAAAGGTGGAGGCTCACAGAATGGCTGCCCACTTCCCTTTCGCTCTATTCCTTTGGTGGACCTAAACAGTGCCTGTCTGCTGCTGATAGCATCGCTTTTAATTATCTCCTTGGCAGACTAGGTGGCCTGTTTAGACAGGCTTCACTATTACATTACCGTTAGTGTGATGTCTAATTCATCATAAACTACATTTTCCAATGACAGCCGATCCTACACATAAGACAATTTTGTCCGATCAAGCGGAATACGTGAAACGCAATCAATTAATTTTATACACAGAAAGATGAGTAGCCAAATCTCAGACACTTCCTAATGTATTGGTTTTGTCACAAACAAAAGTTGCGTAATATTTGCTTCACGGGCCAGTGAACAAACCGCAAAGTCTCAACCACTGAGCACTCAAGTCTCCGTCCCCATCTCCAGACACGATAAACTGAAAGAAACCTCACTGCAGGGCAATGGAGGGACAAAGGTGGATGCAGAAATGCACTACCTCTCTCTGCGAGAGGTGCTGTAAACACGCAGGACTCTCTCACGCTGCTGTGGATCCCTGAATATTCATCCTCGTAGCCCTCCCACCGTATTCCCTCCCTCCTCGCATCCCTCGCCTGCTCGCTCTCTGCCGTTTTGTACTCACAGATGTAAGTTTAATCCAGACAACAGTAAAAGCTGGGAAATGAATCCTTCGCTCCCCTTTTATTTAATGACAAGCAACTGCGGTCAGGAGATTTGTCATCAGTCAGCGCTGCTGTAAAGGTGGACTTGGAGTAACAGATGAAAACCTGCTGCTGGAACTGTGTGGCGTGTTTTTTTCTCTCTCCCATCTCTTTGTGTGGATCTATTCGTTGCCACTCTTAAGGCTTGGCTACAAGAGGTGTCCGCTCAGTTTTTAAAGAACGCTGCTGGACTGCGATCTTTTTCTCTCTCCATCCTTAGATAAAACAGTAGGACTGTTGAAAAAAATAAGGAAAAATTCAATTTTACACTTATTATGTGGAATGTAATCCTTTAGAGTTTTGTTCTTCACATTTAATTGGACTTTATGTCTCTAAATCATTAAATGCTGTTTTGTTTGACCCGAGCTAAGAAGAAAAAGCAACAATGTAGTCCCTGGTATTGGACTTTCTCGGACAGGATTTTCACCTTTTCTGTGATCCAGCACACTTTCCAAGCGAGGGATTACTGAGAGAGAGTGTTTGCCTAGATTTGGAGCATCCCTCAGACTGAATTATCACACACATCGGGGAAGGGTCCTCAGACTTTCTGCCTCGGAGGATTTGTATTTTTTTATCGGGTTTTTGCTCCGAGGACATTTTAATCCGAGACGACTTTAATTGGGATTGTCAGCCAGAAGCCAGCATGCAGGTCTCGTTTGTGTGCACGGATCATCGCGGGGGGGTGAGCCGCAACACAGAGGACCGGCTAAACCGTCAGAATGCCAACAGCCCCAGCACGGGGACCCGCAGCAAGTTCAGAGCAGTGGCGATGGTGGCCCGCAGTCTTGGGCAGCTCTCAGTTCAGAGTGTGCCCTCCTCCAGCGAGCAAAGTGTGAAGACTGGCATGAAGTATAGGTAGGCATGTCCGAAGACATCAATCAAACTGCCTTTTATAAATCTCTCCGAGTCATTTATGGTTTGCACTATACCATCCTTGTTCCAACCATATAATCACCACAGGAAATGTCTTAAGCACGTCCACACAAAGTATATAATTTTATTATATACATAACAAGGGCTCAAACTCTAAATTCAGCTGCAGGAAAACAGGTTTGATCTGGGTTGTAATGAACCAACTTTTAGATGCTCGAAAGACAAACATCTGTGGGAGCATAATTCACTATTTGTTGATTTTTGTTTACCTGACAGTGAATATTGCAACACCACATTTCAAATATGCAGCATTAACTCTGTTTTAATAAACAATCCATTTCTAAGTTGACGACCAATTAATTTGCTATTAAATACACCAGCGGGCAACATATGTGTCACCCTCAACCTTGTCAATTAATGAATATTTTAGAGATGTCTTGCAATTGATTGAATCTGACTAGTGAATCATGCCGGAATCAAACTCCTCTCTAGGTGCATTAAGCGCCTTTTTGGTCCAAAAAAGTATCAATGACCAAGAAAACATTGAATAAATAAATGCATACATTTATTTTAAAAAGTCAGCATGTACTTTTTGCTTATTTTGACTTCGCTTGGTAAAAATTACATTATGACTTGGGACATATTACACATGAATGTATAAATGAGTATCTATGTAATTCCTTTATTTGGACACAATTGCATCGTCTATCAAATGACCTGTAAAAGTTTTTTTTTTCTTTTATATAAAGTGCTTGAAAACCAGATGGAACTCCAATATATTTATATTTCTGTTGCCTCCATTTTGATTAGGTTATTTTATTTCTCACTCTTTTATTGTGCAGGGGGTCTTCAGGGACAGAGAGCCTGACAGAATTTTACTCAACAGTTCCTGTTTAGTTATTTTGGAAAAAAATATTAACTGTACAGATACATTTTACATCAGCTTTGCAAATATCCAACATTTCCATGGTGAATTATTTAAATGAGGTTGGAGATGAATAAGAATGAAGATCTCTTCAAATGCACACTTAAAGGAGGAGTGTCAGATCGAGCTCTGTTAAAGTACAGTGTGGTTTGTAACAAGCTGCCCAGTCATGCTGTTTATCGGCATTGCATTACCTACCATCTGTAGTTGCCTGCAAAGTCAGCTAATGTCACATTACCTGCATGCTGCAATTTCTAAAGAGCAGCTGTTGTGAAGTTGGGATGTGAAGAGACCAGTTTCAATACAAATTCTGTTCAACGCATTATTAATAATAATAATACCTGGTAATCTTACAATGCTGTTGGAGTGAGAAAAGGTTTTAGAGGATTAAGATTTTGGGTTGCATGGGATTAGGAAAACCACCATTGGGTGAGTGCCGTAATTGTGATATGACTCTCAAAAAAAGACAGTCAGTAGTTTATCCAGTGTCTCTAAAAAAATTAAAAAAACTTTATAGCATCTATTTGAGAAGAAAAAACAATAGAATATCTAAGTTGCACACTCCTAAAAACAAAAATGCAAAACCTTGAATTATTCTTTATATGATTAATTAAAATGTATTGAAAACCCAACAGTAGTTGTGTCAAACTTGAAAATCGTAATGTCTGTTGCAGACCTTCTCTTAAGTATGTTTCTTGGTAATTAGCGTAGTTAGTGCAGTTAGCATAAGTAAATATTTGCAAATCAATGTCCATGTCAGTCCTTTTCAACATCTCTAAAGAAATAACTGCAACTTCATACAATCAAACTTTCTGTTATCTGTCAAAAGTTTTATATTCTCTCTCTTTTAAGCCGGAATAAACGGCAAACATGTTACATAAACAGTCTATATTATTGCACCAGTCTGCTTTTTCTCATTTCATTTAATCACCGCTGATATCAAAAACAGCAAACTTTGGTTTCCCATCACGCGGTAATCAGCCTCTACACTCAAATGTAATCATTCCGGAAACCTGGACAGATTAAGATGTGGTTAATTTACTGACTGGATAGTTTTCTCTTTTCCAGACAGAAATAATTTAAAAATTGCCAGATTCTGGTCACCAGACAATTTTTGACTGAATCTGAATCTGTTCCTGTCTAACCTTCCACCACAAATATCTAGATGACGTTTTTGTGTAGATTTAATAAATGTTAGTAATGTTGGACCTTTTGAAGTTTTAAACCAAGTGAAAATGAAAAAAAAAATAACGTGAGGGTTGATCCGAGGGTTGATCTACTGAACCGTGTGACTCTTCCCCAGCACGGCCGTCTGCAGCCACATCACAGTCTCTTGCATCTGATTTGCTGGCGGCAGCCTCCTCGTGCTGTCTCACTGTCATCATTGAGCCTAATGATATTGAATGAGAAAAATAATTTGCAGCTTAGGGGCCAGCGGCTTTTCGTGTTCTTGTGCTCTCGCAGTGTCCTCTAAAGTGCACGGCGGGATGTGCGCTTGTGAACTCAACTTGTATCCGATGTAAACCGAAGGTGATGCGCATCTTGATGCGGTGGGAAGCCTGAAACGACTGTTTAGGAGTTTCGTTTGCAGGAAACAAAATAAGGAAAAGGAAAGGGTGAATGCTAAGGTTACTGCTGGTGTAGTCACAATGCCCAAGAGGAAGTACAGTGTGCTGAAATGATCTGTGCTCATGTCACTGCGAATCCCTCAAACGTGCCTTTTGGAGTTGAAGCCTGCAAGCCCTTTAACATGGCCGTCCATTTCTCTTTTCAACCTTTAAACGGAGAGGGAATTTCTCATTTCTCTATTTAGACAGCTGAAGTGGTTTTCGGTTTTCTAACTGTGCCCCCAAAAGAATAAAGTAAAGCTGTCTTATCCGCCCGCCCAAAAACTTTTGCCCGATTATCCCCCTCTGCACAATCGCTGTGAAATTTAAATCAGACTAATTTCCGTAAAGTCCTCGCCGTCTCCTTGAATGGCAGCCCTGACTGGGACCCGTCTGCATCTCTGAGCTTGGCTTCAGGTTAGTTTGGGAGTGACCTTACTCAACAAGGCCACTGAAATCATCCAACTGAACATCTTTTCAAAGAACGAAGGGATTTTGGTAGTTTTATTAGCCCGCCAGCCATTCTCTAATGGGACTCTGCGTCTGACTGATGCAAGTGGGTAAATAAAATCACCAGGCTTGACTATGAATTGTCGCCTCTTCCAAGGAATGAATAAACGCCTTCATTTCGGGACCGAATTAACGACGCACACTAAATAGCTTGTGATTATGTAAAGCAGCCTTTGTGAGAGGAAGGTGTGTGAGACTGGGAGAGGAGTGCAGGTGAGGCAGTCCATTCTGGTATTAGCTCTTCTTTCAGTCAGCCAAACCGTGCTGATGGGGGAGTTTTTTGATTTACTTAGATGCAGCAAATCTCCAAAGTCCTCCTGGGTTACACGAGCCAGAGAGTGTGTTGAATTCCAGCTGGGCTGCTGTTTTTCTGCTTTGTGCAGGCAAAAACTTTGAAGGATTCGCCTTAAACTGCTGTGGTTAACAACTGGGAGTGGAAACAAGGCTCTAGAGTATATTATGTGATATACTGCATGTTGGAAGTGTTTGCTCGGCTTGTTCGTTACCCATTTAGAGGTCAGGTGCATCTGGATTCTGTTCTGCGATTGTCCATGTTTAACTTTAGTATGAAGATATTTATATAAAATCTGAAAGAAACCGGAGATTGCCAATATTTGATGTCTTGAGATAAAAAATGTGTAAATCCTCCATTATCGAAGTAGAAAGAATAAACATATCTCTGACAGAATTAATGTTAGAGATGCACTGATATGAGAATTTAGACCAAAATTGTTATTGTAGAGAGAATTATTATTGTTCTCTTATTGCATGTTAAGAGAAATAACGGTAATAAAATGAATCAAATAAAATCAATAAGAAGTTTACCCTGTAACCAAGAGTTAGAGCACATCAGAGCTCCCTTATCTACTTCTACACATGCTATTTATGTTTCATATTTATGTATTTAGTGGACACTTTTATCCAAAGCGACTTACAAACTTGGCAGTAGAGCCAAGGGCCTTGGACCCACATGGAATCCTGTTAGTGTAGCCCAGGCCTGGATTTGAAACTAGGCCCCCAATGCGAATGTCAGGTGACTTTCCATTTGAGCTATTCAATATTTATGTGATACTGAGCTGCAGAAATACTCAAACTAGAAGGAAAACACATGAAGAGCTCCATGTACGATCTATACGATATGGCTAATGAGCTATTTCAAAACCACTGCAATTATCCCACTGTGTCATAGATGATGTTCACACAGAGTGAGTTGTCACCACATAAACGAAACAATTGTGACTCAGTTGTATCACTGAATAAGTGAGAAACAAAGAAGACGGCAGCTCAGCAGCATGGTTCAGTAAAGCAGGTCACATCATCGCCCATTACTGCTCCAAGGGACCTTATAGACTATTCAAAATAGCTTTACCACCAAAAACATGTTCTGGAAATGAAAACGTTACTTTAGATCAAAATTTGTCCGGCTAACTCACTTAAACCTTGTATAGCCCCCTTTTTCCTATGTTTTTAAGTTCTTATTTCCATTTTGCCCTTTGACTCTCATGCAGTAATACAGTAGATTATCCTGCCTAATTTGCCTCCAAACAACTCCTAAGTGACCCAGATACCAGGTATAATGTATGGAAGTTTTAAAAACACAACTTCTTTAAGCAGAAAACCCTCAATTATTTAAAAGGTTTTTAGTGTTCTAAGTTGACCGCATCCTCCTGGCAGATGTAAATCGACATGTGCTAATAGCAAATGGGTGTCTTCTGCTCAACGTCAATTACGAAATGACCATAACTGAGACAGTATACAATTTCTAAGGGCGAAAGTAATCTGCACCTTTATCTTCGCATCCAACAGAATAAAATCTCGATCCTTAAGCATTTTTATTTTATCAGAGAAAAGCAGGTTTATTCAGCAAAGGCTTCATCAGCTGTACGACACTTCTGCTCAGTCACAGCCGCTTGTTTACTGGAGGCCCATTAAGTCATCGCTGACTCACCACCTGCCCTGGTGTAAATTGACTAGTAAGCCGCCTTAAAAGTGCTCATCTCAGGGGTCCACTTTTACCTTCAGAGTCGACATTGAGCCCCAGCAGCAGTAGATTGCCACTGGAAGGCTTGTCTAAGCGGATGGCATTTAAATCCTACCACTGTGTTATGAAAGTTAGCCATGTTTTTTAAAAGCAAAGCAAAAGGAGAAAAGACTCCAGTTTTCTGTGCTTATTTTTGTTTACTGCCAGGATAACAAGAAGTAAATGTGACAAGATGTTCAAATGAGGCTTTTAAAAATAGTCAATAATTGGTGTTGTTAGGCTTTAATGGCACTGGCTGCCATAGGAGAGCTCCAGACGAGGCGATGGAGCTCAGTTTGGATCCCGTTCGTGTTTGTTTGGGAAGTTTTTAAGAATAGTGCCTCTTTTGATTGTTACACAAACGCGTAATTGCTCATCGCTCAGGCTTCGCCGACAGGTGGGCGTCACGAGTGTGGGTGCATGCTGGGACATCTTTCCTGCACTGTGAGCCAGCTCCCTTCCCAAAAAAGCACCAATCAGAAGCAGACCTTGGAAGTCGAGCAGAACGCACGTACAGATTATCCTCTATGAGGTTAATTTTAGGGTTTAAAGCAGAGCCTAAACATATTTAGGTAACATAAGCTTGTGTTGCACAGAGCACAGCAAGGTTTTGTTTGTGTTGAGAAGGAGGACGATGGAATATGTTGCCTGTGTTTCTATAAGCAAGTGAGAGGCATACTTGTGTTACGTTGAAGGAGGAGAAAAAGACAGCTGTTCTTTTTTCGCCTCACTGATAAAGTTTAATTACAGCCTGAGCGCGTGTCGCTCTTCCGTCTCTCTGTGTGTTTTAGTTTACTTAAAGCTCTAGAAATATCTTCCTCCAATTATTAATTCTGCTGTCAAATAGAAGCAGTTCTTAAGATTAAAGTAAATCTGGTCGGATTACAGGTTACAGATTACAGCCTCAATAAATTACAGTGTAATTGAAAAGTTGATTTATTTATTACTTGAGTTGATTACATACAGAATATATGGTTTACATTTGATTAAAAACCATAATTTTTGTCTCTCTGAAACTAATAGGATTACATAGGGACATAAAAAAATAGGACACAAAAAATGTAGGCCTCATAAATATGATCATTTTGAAAAAGTTACTGCATTTATGCAGTGTGGCATAGCAGTAACGGGCCTCTAGACTAACATTTTTCGAATTTCTATTAAGCCAATACTTACTGTTAAATGATTAATTGACAGGCTAGTAATGACAAAGTTCTTTATAAACAGCAAAACTGTACAGAACAGATAATTTACTCAAAAAAAAAAATCAAGGTGCTTCTGTGAGGTAAAATTTACACTTAAAAGCCTCTCCAGATTGAAGAAATGAATGAAAGTACCAGAGATAGTGATCAAATTTTAAGTCCATATTGCCTAACCGTAGGAGGCGTCATGAGTTGTTCGTTTACATATAACGTGTTCTGCTGCGAACGCAGACATCGGGCTGAGCATAAGGAGAAGGACTATTAGGTGACCGATTCATAAACGGCAGATATTCTAACATAATGAGTTTTACAATCTTACATTTTTCATACTAATATAATATTATAATATATATTGAACAGTGCTTATTTTCACACCAGGGACCATACGGCTACCAATATCGCCCACACAATATTTGCCAGTATTATCTTCAGTGCAAAATGGTCTAATTAATGGCAGCCCTCTCAAATAGAGCCTAAATCCATTCGTAACATTCCCAAAAAGATCAGTTCAGATAAATGCCAACAGGTTGACCAGAGAGCAGCTTACCGTACGGTGTTATTCAAGTCAAGCACTTACCTCTGATTGGTACACAGTTCAAAATGGCTTTAATGTGTTTACCGAGACAGTAGGTTGCATTTTTTTGGCCCTTTTCCTCTCAACAATAATGCTTTGATTCTCTTTTCAGGTTTAGGTAACAAGCTGAAGTCTCGAATGATGTGTGATGACTTTAAAAGCTTTTGGCAACAATTGCTCTTTTGTAATATTTTAGTTTTCTTAAAATAATTTATTTTGTCTAAAGAAAAGCAAGAAATATTACTATTTACTGAATCCAATTCATCTGAGTTCGATAAATGCTTAAAAATACTTTCAATGATGTTATCATTCACTGAGGTGCATCTGCTCTATATTTATACCATTAGGTTGATGTTTTTCTACTCAGCTGCTTCTTTTTCTAGTTTTTTTATGACATTATGTTAAATATTAATTGCATCTGTTACATTTGAACTGCACAGATTTATACTTAGATGTGTTTAAGAGTAAACCTAAGAACTAGCTTATCACACTGATAAAAAAAAAGAAAAAAGGAAATTAGTCTACATCAGCTTTTTACCTCGAGAGTAATGCAGTCTTTGCGTTACATAACTTATAAGGCAGGGATTGAAGGGGGTAAACTGAAACGGGCCTCTACTACAGCAGCAGAGCTACAGCAAGACACGACATCGTGCTCAGTCATGTGTGTTTTGAGTATTTAACTTTAATATTTACCTAATTAGGCAGATGGCACCAGTCTCTTCTGAACTGACAAAATGTGCAGCTCATATTTATTTATTTTTCAGCAAGACGTTTAGAGGCCTTTCAGAAAATGTTACATTTATGTAAAAACATCTCAGGTATTTATTTTTATTTATTTTTTTAGTTTATCCAAATGTATTTACGGATCCTCTTGATTGTCTCGGTTTTTTGTCAGCGTACAAAAATGGGGATCCTCTTAACACTGTGAATGCTCAGACATCTAAGACAATTACTGTCTTTTCAATTCAATAGTAGATGTAAATGTTATTAATTGGCCAACATTTGTAATATTTAGCTTTAATGCCAAAACAAACAACAGAGGAGCAGTTTCCAGGGATAGTATAGGGAGTTCTGTTTCACACATTTATACTGCATGACATAAAAATTGACTAATGCCCACAGAGAAAGACTTTGTACGTTTTATTTGGTTTATTCTTCTTCCCTTTTAGCACTTTGTTATTTTCATATGGGGCCGTCTTAGGTTACAAATGGTGAGGTAAACTCTAATCAGCGCCGCACAGAGCAACTGTCTGCATCATCGTCTGAGTAAATTAGAAACGAACGCACATGTAGAGTTTTCCTCATCAAAAAGAAAGG
>JAVLVB010000591.1:4032172-4050043 GCA_032876305.1 Orestias chungarensis | reverse complement strand
GGGGGGGGGGGGGGGGGGTTCTCCAATCATTTAGATGAATGTTGTGAATTTTTTTGGAGACCCTTTAAATTACAGCTTAAACATTCAATAAAAAAAGATCGTACCAATGACCAAGGTTTTCAGTCTAACCAAAAACGTCTCTTTAAGGAAAAAATCCTTAAACTAATTAAGCCCATCAAAAAACTTCTGAGTATTCAATCTGCCAATGAGTTAAATAAACTATTCAAACCATCACTGACAGCTGTCCTAAAACGCTCTCATGCGAGTGGCTCCTCCTGTCATTGTGGCTTCTGCTGGCATGAAGCTGTTGGTTTTCACTGAAATTGAATCAGATTTGATATCTTTTCAGTCAGCTGTACCAAATAGGAGACATGAATAAATTCTTTATTTCATAACGATACAACCCTAAGCCCAAAAAAAGTCAAAAACAAGACAAATCGGTTTTTATTTAGGTAACATCGATTGATAACAAATTATTTTGTTGGGCACTTGACAAAACAAACAGATCAGATTTATATACAAGAACATGTTGTCAGTTCGGTCCGAACATATAAACACATATAAAGGTCAGTTACTTAAACAGTGCTGTCAAGCTTAGCTTATTATTCCAGTTGGAAAAAAAGTTTAATTTTAAAGAAAACCTAATCGGTTGCATTAAGCCTTCCTATATAGCAAGTCAGGCATAACATACAGAGAAGCTATCTCAATCCTAATTTTGTGACTTTACTACATTAAGACTGTAATTAGTATCAAAGGAGACAAGTAATAAGGCTTCGTTAGTAACTCATTCGTATAACCTTAACTATTTTTATTGTTGTCTGGTAGTTTGGACTTAGCAACATCAAAACTTTCTAAAAGATAATCATTATTGTAGTAATTAGTTGCTTTAATAAGCAGACAAGATCCTATTTTTTACAATCTCAAAGGGATTTGGGAAATAGATATTGGGAAATTTCAGCCACAGCTGGTCAGTGGCAGGACACACTGTGCACCCAGCGTGCAACCGCTAACGCGTTGTGCCAAAAATCTTCAGTGAACAAAGCGGTGACAAAGTAAGCTCCTGCCTGACAACGTGTTAAAAACAACGAATTGGTCTTGGTGTTTTGTTCCCGTGGAGGTTCAGCTCGGGTTGTACGTTTAATCCGTAGCTCCCATTCTTGGTGGTGGCAGGCTTTCTTTCTCCACTTGAATTTCTTCCTGACCGCTCTGACCGCTGCCTGCCGCCGATAACACTCTGACCACTCGTGCAGTAAATACTCTCCAACACCCGTTTAAAGAAAACGTTAAGCTGTCCAAGTCCCAGACTCAAGAATAAACCTTGTATTTTCTTCACTTTAGAAGAACAAAGTAAAATTTCCTACAGTTAGTTTTTTAATTGGTTGCAAATAATTAACTATTATAGACAACAACACTTGTTCATGCTTTGGGGAATGGCCAATTTGTTCCTTTGCTTCCTCTATGGTGCACCAATATGGAGAGCTATCAATATGTCTGATTTCATAGGCAGATTAGCGTATTAATAAAAAAAAAATCTAATTATTCCTCTGATTCAGCTCAATTCAACTCCAGGAGAAATCTGTATTTGTTCTTCTGCCGTTAAATCCCGACACTCACAAATCCATCTTGGGTTTTGATCAGATGAAGAACAAAGTGTTTCTGTCCAGCTACAAAAGAAGGTCAGCCAACAGGGAGACGTGATTAAAACCTCAAGACGGGGACGCTGGAGATTGGCCATACCGAGTGCATTTCATCGAAAAAGAGGAGGAGACTCAAATGACATTTACACATTTTTAAGCACAGTTATTGTGTCTTATTATAATTCTTCTTGGGAAATGACAATTTTCTAAAGCTTTAAAATTTTCCAGGCAACGATATAGATGGAAGATGCTCAAACCGTCTCTTGAAGACGACATTAGGTTCTGCAATGCTTCTCCTCTATGGAGACGTTTTACTCTTAAAAGGATTGGTGAAAACAAAAAAAATTCTACCTGACTAACTTTCATATTTGTAGTGTCAGTTATTTCTCAGCTTACTTACTTTTAAAAACTTGACATTGTTTAGAGACAGTTTTAAAGGAACTGGCTGCTAACTAAAGTCATTCCTGATGCATTTGTTACCCTAATAACCCTCAAGCCAACATATTTCTCTTAAGGTTTTCACTATCAAGTTGTTTAATTTGTCACCAGTGTAACTCCATACTTTAATAAGGCAAATGGGTGTTTATTCTTAAATTGTAAAAACCGTGTCATTGTTCTAACAATAATTCTTCACTTCTCTAATATTTTTGTCGTGATATGCAGAATTAGATTTTCAAGTCTTTGAAAACATATAGTGATTTTTTTTTAAAAACATGATATAACAGTTCATATTTTGTTAACCCTGATTATTGGACGATAATTCAAAATGTTGATCGTTACATCTATATCGCTGTTAGACTTCCTCCTCGCAGCTGTAGTTTTAGATAGCTGCACCACTATAACCTTAAGAGGGGCAATGGGTTTTAGCTTCCTCCTTGTAACTAAAAAAATAAATAAATACAGTCACATTAGAGGAAATATTTATTATATATAATATTTATTTCACTAATAGTAAAAAAACTAATCCTTTAACCCTGAAAAATAAAGAAATATATTTGCCAAATCATGCAACCACAGACAACTAAAGCTGCTTTTTATATATAAGACAGTTTGTAGTGGTTTATGATTATGAATTTTGATTGATTAACGTGGTTCATTTTTCCACCAATAGGACAGGGGGTTTGTTGTGTTGTTGTTTTTTTTCATTTATTATTTTGTCGTCTGTGAAAAGCAAATTTTTCCGGTGTTTATGAGGTGCGCACACATTTATCATAACTCTGGTTTTACATGGCCTATCAACACAATTTAAAAACTGTTCTATAGTTTGAGGTCCCCGCTTTCTATACAAGTTGATACAGCGACTCATTGACGCTGCATTTTGCCGCGACGCCTTATTTAGTCGGCGACGTAATTTTGACGCGGCACCGCGTCAATGGACTCCAGAGGGTTAATGTACTTCAGGTGTTCAGAAGGGGTAGCTGCTGTAACAACATCTTCCTAGCCTAAGCAAAGGTTTAACAGTCCAAAATGTTTTTTTAATGCTGGATTGGATTCAGCCACTTGGTGACCTGCCGTGTCGGGGATTTGGAAGTAATCTGATCGAAAAGGTGTGATGAAAAAAAAGAAATGATGCTGCTAGTTTGACATGCACATGGAGAGATCTCTGTTTAGCCCACAATAATTACAAAAACAGAAGTGCAACTTTATCGTTTCTTTTTTGGCTCCAAAGGGGTTTTAAAACAGTGTTTAACAAAATATTTGTGAAGATGAAAGTCGCCTGTATTAGTCTGAAAACGTTTGTTCATGATAATGTACGTGTTTAGCCTTAACTTTACGGTTTGTTTGTTTGTTTTAAGTGACAGTAAAAGGACAATCTTCAACTTTTTGTTTTATGTTTGGATTTATTTCAAACATTAATCCAATCGATCATTTTGATCCTGTTTTAATAGTTTTTAAGCCACAGTCACAGAAGCTTGTAGCAAACATCTGCACTAATTCACATTCTCAAACTCCCGTCTCCCTCTACTCTGATCTATACAGCCAACCTTGCACAGATTATTTTAGTTTCCCTCCCACATGCCAACTTCCACTCCTGCACACGTTACATCATTCCTCACTGTTGACCAGAAGTAAACAGTTTGGGATCTGTTTTTATGTCAGTTTCAATCCTTTCTAACCGAATTACAAATAAGACTTTTGACTCCAGTTTGTCATAATTCTGCTGACATCCTGCATGTAAAACAGAGAGCAAAACACATCGTATGCAAGTGTCAGCGGAAGGGTTGGTCTGGGCCGTGATTGAAGTTGTTTTGAGCAGGAGAGAAATGTTTCCTGGATGTTTTTGATGCGCCTGTTTATCAGCCATCCATCCACCACAAACACCCGTATTGTCGTTGTCGACCCGCACCTTGTCTTTTCCTCACCTCACTCCTTAGTGCAGCAGAAGATGAGCGCTTACTCTAGATCCGCACAAAGTTTTCTCAGCTTCTGTGACTGTAAGCCTCAGCAGAATGAAGAGGCAAATAGGAATATTTCTTTACCTACCACACTTGGTTACCTTTGCACACAATCATTGTGAAAAAAAAGATTTACAGTGCTCCTTGAAGCTGCATTTGTGGCACAAAACCTTTACAAATCACTGCCACCTCAGCTCAGCATTAATGCAAATTTATTTCTCTGTTTTGACAGAAACCTTGGAAAGTCGGGCCTGCGGGTTTCCTGCCTTGGATTAGGTGAGATCATATGAGACAAACTGAAAAACTGCACACAAGATGAATTTGTGAGCAACGTAAAAAAAAACCATATCTACTTCATTTTTCCATTACTTTCTTTTCTTTCCTTTTTAAGTACATATTCATCACTGCTATGTCAGGAGGTGAATAATGTTTGCAAATTTGTTCTTTGGGTGACATGTCAGCATATTTCATTTAAACCACATTTCTCAAAAACTTTTTTTATGTCAGGAGTTCGATTCAAGAACTGAAAGTCATATTATGTAGACTAATAATGTAGTTAATCCATTTATTTGTGTTCGTGTCTATGATTGTAGCTCAACCCAAATACAAGCTTCTTGAATGATTTGTCTATATGACATGACGAAGAAAAAATACATTTAAAGAGAGTCGGGTGAAACCCGTGTCCATTTATGATGCACAATATTACTGCCATAGTTTTGGATACCACACTCTTGTGAACTGGATGCTTTTTTATGTGCGAACAGCTCTCAAGTCAGCAGGCATCCCCATGATTGCTTTGATTATTATATTATATTTTATCATAAAAAAAAGCAAAATAAATAAGAGCTTTTCAATATATTACTTAACGTGTCAGTTATTTCGGTTATGAATCGTTTTTGCTTTTATCATTAAATTATTGAACTTAAAAAATTCACCGGTTTCACTGTTGTCTAAGAAAGTGAAAAACGGATTCAAAGTTTTACTTTTTGAGCCTGAACTTGTTTATTTGTAGATGTTTTTATTGAATATATGGCTCAACTCCTCACCTATTTATTGTGTATTTACCCTCTTCAGGAACATGGGTGACATTCGGTGGACAGATAACGGATGAGGTGAGAGCAGATGGATCCTCTATTAGTCAAAGCTTGAGATAAAAAATGCTGCAGAGGAAGGTTCCCTTTCCCAGAATGCTCGTTAAACCCATTTGTACTCACTTTTTAATGTAAACCTGCTGCCAGGGAGAGCTAGCAGCCAAAAAAAAAAATTGCACCTTATTAGTCTTGTGAAGGCAGATGAATAATTAAGCATCTGTAATGCTTCGCATCAGCTCACCGTTCCCCCCTGTCTGTTTCTTACCCCTTGTTTTCTCAACAGATGGCAGAGCAGCTGATGACTCTGGCCTATGAAAACGGCATCAATCTGTTTGACACAGCGGAGGTCTATGCTGCCGGGAAGTGAGTACATATCCTTTTTCGCTGAGATCGACGGACATTACCAAGCCGCTGGTTGCTGATAGATTGCGAATCCGTCCGGTGCAGAGTGTTCACCGTTCAGAGAAGGTGTGAGTTTGATCCTCAGCAGTGAGCAGTCATGAAGAAATAATGCAGTTAGTCCGTGGAGCAGTAATAAGAGACACACGGCCCGTATCGCTCGCCACTGTTCATAAATATTCCGTTTGCGCATGTAATAACACAAATTGATTACAGGTTAAAGCAAAACATTCACACCTGAAATACATCGAGGCTTCATTCTCAAAAAATCTGTAATGACTGGATGTTACTGCCAGACTTTTCAGTTCAATGAATGTTCACAGTTTTTCCTAATAAAAAAAAAATTAATCAGAACAGATAAAGAGAACAGGTACACTTTTAATTTAGCTTAAAAAAGATATAAGTCTTTCACCTCAATCAGGCTTTGAAATTTGGAACAGCTATTTATAAAAAACCTGTGCGCCATTTAATCAAAACGTATTTATTTTAGGACAATCAAGCAAAAAATAATCGTAAGTGTTCTTCGTTAAAACACAAAAACCTTTGTACACCGCTGAATTTGAGTCAATTTAAAAAAGTAAACCAAAAAATTAAAGTGGTTTTCCTTAAATCCTAATAGATTGTACTTTGTCTGGAAAACCAACAATTTTTTTACATTTGTTTTTGTTTTGTTTTGTATTTCCTGGACTTTTAAAAACGGTTCATAGATGTTAAGGTTTTATTTTTCCTGCAAGAATGAGAAAAAAACAAGCAAGACTGATCGTCTCGCCCAGCTGTCTCCAGTCCAGACGTAGTATCTCACGCTATTATAACCACTTGCTAGACTTTCATCATTCTTACTGGAAATAATCCAATATGGAACACTTGAACTCAGCATTGGACTAAAAACTATGGTTAAGGCATTCATACGAACATTTCTATTCTGTACGGAAAGTTTCCAGAGCTGAAAATACATTATTTTGTTTTGTGAAAAGGGTTGAATTTTGACATGAAATTGTATGCATTTTTGTTTTGAAAACATTTGACTTATATTGTTTCATATTATAGTTCAACGAGGTCCAATCAGTCGGATCTTTGTGGACAGTCTCGTAGCTTCATGCACCCAAGGGCTGGATTTTAGACTCTACACCTCTCTTTTAGTATGTTCATGTTATTTTTTTTATCCACATGGCAGAAATCTCTTTAAAAGTGCAGCTAATTTAAAACACATGGTTGCAAAACTTTTCTTTTTTTTTTATTAGCAGAGAGATAAAAAATTCTGGCAAGAAAAAAAAAGTGGCCAAACATATTTAATAAAACATAACTGCTCTATTTCTGTCACATCTTTGTTGTTTTTACATTTTAATGCCTCTTAATTATTAACTTCACCCTCTCGTTGAACATTAAGTGAACAGAAAGCTCGACTAACTTCTTTTCTCAAAATAATGAAAATATTTACAAGGATTTGTGCAGTTAATGTTCACTGTTTTGCAAACAGGAACAATTATTGGGTGTGGAATTGTTAAAATAGGTTCTAATGAGATTGATACAGAAATCAAGCATTGATTGCATTTGAACCCCAAGAGGAGCCTCTCGCTACCTCAGTTCTGATAGTAGATATGATTTGAATTTCACTAGGGACTAATCTGGTGGTGATTTGAAGGCTTCGCCATAATCTAAGGGATTATCCTTTGCAAAACTGTGTGTCTGATTAACTGCAGCGTTTTATTTTTTAACCCCTCGGGTATATTATGTATTAATATCTTTTCTTTTTTTGAAACGTGCATCGGTATCAATATTTAGACTGAATGGTAAACAGTCTGCATTTGTGTTGCACTTAATTAGGTCTGAGGACTCCTAAGCGTTTTACTCCATATTCAGTCATTCACGCTTTAGTACCTTATTTATGAAAGACGTGAGGCTGACATGCAATCGGTGCCACGGAGTTCTCTGAACACCAATAGCAGGCAAAGCAGGTGAAGCATGTTGCCCAAGAACACGACGACTGAAAGGGACGGAGCAGTGGTTGAATCTCTGAGCCCCCGTCGCTCCAGATTAAAACCTACGACATACGTCAAGACATCAGTCTTTTCTTTCTAAGACCTTTCCGGGCGAGTGTCTGATGCACACGTCACCTGTCCACGTCGTTTCATGTCAGAACCAGTAAAACCAGCACAAAGTCGATCTACAGCTCAGACGTGTCCCCTCCCCTCCGTCTTTGATCCGGCAAGACAAGCCTGCGGTTAGACAGAGAGACAAATCTGGCACGTGAGAGTGTTTGTGTGACAGCAGCTCAGTATTTGTTGCACAGGTGTTAATCCTGACAGCACCGAGGAGCTTACATGAGACGTGAGCACGCGTAAGGGGGAAAGGCTTCCAGTGGAGGAGTTGGCTGCAGATTCGGCTGCTTTAATGTTGACACAGCGCTGTAGCAGGTGAAGGCTAGTCTGACATTCAGGCTGTTTGTTGTAGCTTTGGGAAACAGTGAAACAATCATCACACAAATATCTACAGTGCCAATATATGTTGTCAGGTTAAAACCTGAAAGAATCCAACCCTCGTAGTCTATAATTTGTGAGACCACTTTTTGCTTTTCATAAACACAGAGATTTGTCCCCATCCTTCTTGCGAAACAGCTCAGGCTTAGTCTTAAAGTATTTAAAGCATCAGTTGACATAAGTTTTTCTATTATTGACACAAATTCTGAGGTAGATTTAGGTCTGGATTTAGTCAATCTTAGGAAATGGAAACGTGTTGACCCAGAATGTTTTCTTGTATATGGATTACAGTTACGGTTGTTGTTCACAATATTTTTAGATTAAATACAAAATGCATACCACGATTTTCCCTTTTTTTTTTAAACAAAACGCTAAAACACGTTTACTTTACCTGGCTAACTTATGTGTGCCAGCACAAGAACAATTCCCTTTCAAAGTGAGAGATAAACATGCATAACTTAACATTTGCAGCGCGTGCCTCATTGTTGACGCGGTTATCAGCAAACACGCACGTGGTTCGAGAGCCCGAAAGACTGAAAGGAAATGTTCAGAGCAGCATTTTCCGTTTATGGTTTCTTTCCAGCCTGATGCACAGAAAATGGCTGCAAAACCGGTGACAAATCGGCTGCTCAGTTACCGTGAGATCTCAAAGTAATGCAATCGTGTTCATCCATGAAGCGCAGCATTATATCACGGCTCCCCTCTCTGTCAGTCACTGCATCGATTCTGCAGCATGAAAAACCTAATTAATGTCTGGTTGTAAAAAGCCAGCGTGCTCAAGGCGAAGTGCACCTTATATTTAGACGCACTGATTACTCACTTTACACTAGGGCGACCCTCCAGCTGACACACACCCACGCACTCTGTAACTTTAAGCGCAAGCAGGCATATTTCTGCCTTTTTATCGGAAATTATGTGCGTCCAGCTGGTTGGATGTGAAGCAGAGTTTCAACAGGTCGGGATGAGGTTTGGATTTGCTTGACAAACCCTTCAAAACCACAGGACGAGGAGCAGGGAAGCAGTAGAAAGAAACCATTCAGACAAACAACAGAGAATCATTAGAAATGATTTGTCTATTACAAAGTTCACTGATTAAATTGAACTCTCACGCAGATGATAAACTTGATATGTTAATTTAAAAGTATCTTGCAGGTGAGAGTAAAATCCTTCAGTGGAGAATTATTGATCTATGTTTCTAAAAAGTTAAAACTGGAAGGTTAAAAACATTAAATAAGGTTGCATTTTTGCAAATTCCCCTCGAAACGGATTCATATTTTACAATACAGTTTATATTTAGATTGTAAACTATCATTAGTATAAAAATGATAAATGATCAAGGCTTAGCTGTGTTGCCCAAGGGCAGATTAGCATCCATATTAACAAGCCAGATCCAAACCTATAACCTTCCAATGCACGACACACTGAGCAATAACCAGTTCAGAAAACAGGGGCTATATCCGCGCTTTAAGGTGGTTTCAGAAACACTTTAGTGCAGGAAGCTGATCACTTTGACTGATGGTTATACATCAAGAAACGTTTGCCCGTCTCTCTGTTCAATGCAGTATTTATTGTGTTCTTCCAACCCTCTGTCTGCCTGTGTCCACCATCTTGCAGCCGGGGTGTTTGACTTTATCTCACTTCCGGGAGCTGAACTGTGCACACAATGGTCACTGCTGCCAAAATGTATTTAAGAAAATAAACAAACTACCAGGTGTCTGTGTTCCCCTCAGTGTCCGACAGTCTTTCTATATAAATGGGAGCTACCAGGTGGCATCTTATCCCGCTGACAGCCCAAAGCCCAGCCCTAATGAGGCCCCTGTTGATCTTAATGTGGCTCATTAGCACCCCTTTAGCTGCTAATGAGCCACGTAGAGGTGGCTCTGGCCCCGCCAACTCAGACCCGCCCACTGATTTACAGCATCAAAACCTAAATAGGTGCTCCTTAGAGCCGAAGCAGCGCTAAGCATTGTGAGGCCCAGACCGCCTTTTTTTAATCCAGAAATCCAACTTTATTCCTCACATCATCAAACGTTACCCTATCTTTGTTTAATCGCTTCTCCTCTCCGTCTGCTTCACAGGGCAGAGGTGGTCCTTGGCAACATCATAAAGAAGAAAGGATGGAGGTGCGAGACACACTTTAATCGATTCTGTTGTTTTTAAGTTTCCGTCCCAGCCGGCCAGCTGGCCTATCTTCTATCGTCTCTCCTGTCGAACACAATCGGAGGCTGTGCAGTGCGTGTGTTGTGATCTGGAACAGCAAGGTCCCAGTCCACAAAACACGTGATTAACTCCAGTGTTCCTTCTCAATGAGGCTGAATAATGGATGAACGTCTTGTCGATCTGGGATTAGCATTAGCAGGTTATATGAGCTCCAGGTCTATACTTGCACACTTCAGTGCTGCTTACAAAAGAAAGTATGAACACATTATTCTCCTCAGGATGTCTCTAAAACCATCTATTACTGTGTGCTAAGATCTGTGTCTTGTGTGGGTTTCAGAAAAATCATGTCCTTCCTCTGCATTAGTTGTAGTTTTTTTGTGTTGCTCAGCAGGTTCGCCTGACAGCTGCTCTAACAGATGCTCTGTCATCCTCCATTTTCAGACGCTCCAGTCTGGTGATAACAACAAAGATCTTCTGGGGCGGAAAGTACGTTTTTTTTTATCTGGATGGCAAATGAAAAACTATCTCCCTGTGTTATTTCTCCCGACTCGCCTGGTGCCAATCAACCCCACCGGTAATGGGATCATGTGTCAACTGTCGTCAGGCTCTTTTCAGTAACGCCGAAAACATATCTCACATTTCACAAAGGATCAAATGATGTTCAAAGGATCAAATGATGTTCTGTCAGCACTAGGGTTGGGATGGTATGAGATTTTCAGTGTATTAACACAATTAGGATTTTATAGCCTCTTTTTCAGCTACAGTTACTAAAATAATATAGTATTGATTAGATTATTACAGTGGGGATAAATAGAGGTGCATCTAAAAACAGTAAAACATAATTTAAAGTTGCATTTGGTTTAGTCATTTATTTAGGATTTCGTAAACACAGAGTGATTCATTCAGTGTCTAATAAAAGTGGTCTGATACCAAAGATTTCTAAATAGTCATGTTAGGACTTAAAAGTTATTTGGTAGACTTCTGACCTTGCTACGGTCCAGAAAAGAGACGCTGAGGGTAACACTCAAAAATGTATGGTTCAAGAAGTTGGCTCTGTATCCAGACGTAGGCATCCAGTAAAGTTACCTGGGAGGAAAAGCTCGGTGGAAAATGGTGCACAAGGAAAAGTTGGTGTTTAAGTCTTGAGTTCAGTCATATTTGTGTAAAAAGGGGGAACATTTTTGATAGAATCCTTTATTGAGATGCGCCTTAAGACTGAAGTACTTATTCCACTTGACATCTTCGTAGAACATCACAAGTTTACAAAGCACAGTTTACACTTACATTTAGCGGATGCTTTTATCCAAACCAACTTACAAAAAAGAGGGTTAAACATTGAGCTACGGCACAATTTACAAATGATAAGTTACCTGCAGTATCCTGGGAGAGCATTTCCACCTACAACATTCAGTTAAAACACACGAGTGCAATACATTGAGTACTATAAGCCACCGGGAAGTAATAAGTGCATTTAGAGCTTTCCGTGCAAGACGTACTCTTGGAACAGCTGGGTCTTCTAGGATTTCTTGAAGCTGGTTCAATAATTAACCTCTGTGTTCTGGGAATTGAACTTAAGTCGTGCTTCTGGTTCCCAAAAAGAGTTCTGCTCATAAGAAATGGTAGGAGTATATATTTCATTATTTTCAAATATGTGATTTTATGAGGCACAGAAAGCTGCAGGAGCCTTCTTTCAGCTAGCTTCTCCCTGTTTAAACCAGTAACCTATTAAAACCTGATTTAACCGGCCCATGCCTGGTCGATGGCAAGCGTCAGATCTTTACAAATCTTCTAAAAGCTGTTAATAATACTTCTTGTGTTTTCTTTACAGAGCAGAGACTGAACGAGGTTTGTCTCGAAAACACATTATAGAAGGTAATCATCGTTGCAGCGCCTCACTGGATTAAATCAGGTTCCTAATTAGCAGCTTCAGCTTGAGGAAATCAAAGCTGCATTCGAAACACTAATGTGTTAATGATAATATTAATATATTGTTGTTCGTGAACTTGGACATAAAATATGTGGGAAGAAATAGTCACTGTGGGGTTTTATTTTTAGGTTTAAAGGCTTCCTTAGAAAGACTGCAGTTAGACTACGTGGATGTGGTTTTCGCCAATAGACCCGACCCTAACACACCTATGGAAGGTAATTCTGTTTGTCCCACTTGATTTACCACTTTTTTTTTGTTTGTTTTCCTTTTTTTCATATATATGAATTTTAAAAAAACAGCCCCCCGTTTGTCTCTATGACTACTGCACCGCGAGGACTTGGATGTACAATCCTCCTGTAACTGAAACGTCTATTTTTAAATGCCTCCTGTGGTCCGGGTGCTTCCACCTCCACAGTTGGAATGATGATAGATGCTGATGCTGGAGACCTTTAAATGGCAGAGTTGCTAACTGTGTGGGCTCAGCTGGACGCCCAGCGTCCATCTGCTGCAGCCGTAGTGGTTCGTCTTGGGGTTAAAGTTGAGCCCGACGTCGAGTTTCTGCCTTTCGAATTGATGCTGCACTGGTTCCGGGCCTCTTTTATAATTCTTCACTGTCTCATTTCTCAAAAATACTCTTTTTTTATTATACTTTTTTTTTTACTTTTTTAGTTGCCCATCTGCCTTATTATGACTGCTTCATATGGACAGCTTGGAGGTTATTGTTAAATTTACAGTGCTTGAACCATCTGGTTTAATTTTCATTTGGCAATAGCTAAAGGGGTAAACAGGGTAAAATTAAGCTTGAGCTGCGCTCCCTTCACCTCAGAAATACCCTGATAAACCAGTGGTTGATTAAAAAAAAGGGCAGATTTCTCAGAGTCAGGGCATCTGTAAAGTTAATAGATGGATGCAGGATTACTGTGGGGTTGATGCCGTCTTCTTTTTATTATTATTGCACTCCTTTGCTTCTGCTTTTGTCTGGAAAAGCCCGATGGTTATCTAACCCGTTTCATATTGTGCTCTGCAGCCTCGCACACAAAACAAACTTGTCAGTCCAGCCGACGAAAAGACGGAAATTAGATCCGGGCGATTGGAGATTTCATTTGGCACGAGTCAAAAACGGAAATTCCTACCTTTAAAGAAAATATAGTCCTATGGAAACACAACGTGTTGTAGATACATTTGCTGGTCCTGAACGTATTTTTAACCCTACGTGCTTAAAACACATAAGCTTTTATCCCGTGTGCAAGAACCACTTCATGTGCGATTAAAAACCTGAACGGGTGCACATATGGCTGTCATCTCTTATTCATCTGTTTCATGTCGCACGCTTCAAATTTAAAGCACGATCCTTGTAAATATTAGCATGAATGTCATTCAAGTCTTGCCTTGTTAAGAACAGATGTCACGCTCATCAGGATTCTCGGGGCTCTAATTAACATAAACAGCTTCTCCGCCTCCCTCCTGAATTGTCCGGGGATATTCGGATCGCACACGATAACAAACGTGTCTCTTTTGTAAGATTAAAGAGCGAGCGGATTTACATTGCATCGCTGAGCCGCGCGCTGCTTTAAGCACAATAGGAGAGCTCACGGAGGTTTTTGTTTTCTGCAGAGACTGTACGGGCGATGACCCATGTGATAAACCAAGGCATGGCCATGTACTGGGGAACATCTCGATGGAGCCCGATGGAAATAATGGTGAGAACACAGAACATATCATCTCAAATGAGAATTATGACATTCCTCAACCGGATTTGGTTTCTTTGTCGTGTTTCCCGTAGGAGGCTTATTCTGTGGCGCGACAGTTTAACCAGATTCCTCCTATATGTGAGCAGGCAGAGTATCACATGTTCCAGAGAGAGAAAGTGGAGGTGCAGCTGCCCGAGCTTTTTCATAAAATAGGTGAGCAGTGATGCGTTTGCGGCTCGCGATGAAGAATTGATTTTTTTATTAATTTTTACCTTTACCTTGGTGGATGTCTTGGAGATAAATGATTTTTACTTAATGAATGCACTTTTGTCCATTTTCTTACACTCAGCTCAGCCTGCAAGTGTATAATAAAGATCATAAAAATCACAATGTGATGGTTTTTGTTATTCAAAAAACAGTTTTAACTCTTGCATTTTAAAATAATTCGACAAATTAAAGTAAAAAATTTTTTTTTTTGCTATTTCAGAATATTAATATCTGTAAAGCGGTTTCTTTTTTTTTCTTTTCACAACAATCCATAGTAAACATTACACTCTGCTACCTTCTGTAAGAGTGAAGGATTTTTTTGTGTCTGTTTTGATTAAAGATATTCAGGAAAGTCTTAAAGCTTAAATTACTGTGGAATAATTTTGGAAGAACCAAAGTGAAAGTATATACTAAACAGAAGACAAATGTACAGATTGCCGTTTTACTCTTTGTAAATTAACAATCAAACCTTAAAACTCAGCAGGTGAATAAGCCACGTGAACTTGTGTTGAGATATTTAAGTGGCTCATTTAATTAATTGAAGCGTTTATTTAAATCCAGGCAAGGGTTAATGATTTACAGTTCAGGTGGTATCTCGGCTTTTAACTTATAGTTTTTCAACAGTTCACTGGCTCTGAGCAGCAAAATGCTGGAAAAAGGGAGAACTTGTTATCACCTAAGAAAATACCTGACCTTAGAAAAAGTTTTACAGATTGTTTTTCAGCATTTTTATATATATTAGTGGGCAGTGATACTCTAATGCCAACACAGATTATTGAGATACTTCTTTAAAGTCCAGATATTGCAATAATTATTGTGCTACAGGGACTGACATGTTTGCATGTTACAAGTGTTACAAGTGTGACTAGTGTGCTCAAATTTAGCTCAGATTAAACCAAAAATACGAGTAAAGTTAGTCATCCTGCTGCCGGTGAAGTCTCCGCTGACACTAACCTGCCACTGTTTCAGGTGTGGGGGCCATGACTTGGTCTCCACTGGCCTGTGGGATCATCTCGGGGAAATACGACGGCAGAGTGCCTCCCTACTCTCGGGCGTCTCTAAAGGTAGAACCACCAGCACCCTGCTGTTCCCCGACCAGCTCCGTTCATCTGTGCCTCTCACTGCTCTGTGTCCCCCCCACCCCTACGCCGACTGGTTGTTTGTTTGTTTGTTTGTTTTAAATGTGCCTCTGTCTCTTTCAGGTTCCGTAGCTCCGCATACCGTGTACCTGTGTGTGTTTTCAGTGCCGTGTTGACGCGCCACGCGCACCCCTACGACGCGGTTTATCCCAAGCAAGCCAATTCCGGCACAACTTGAAAAATGCACACACACGAAATCACATGCGCATGCATGTGTGCACACTAACAATAGCTCTATTCTGACACTAACGACGACTGAAGTTGAGTGAGTTTATTATTGCAGGCAGCTCATGTGCAGAACACGAGCATACTAAAGTTTATTTAACCTTTTTTTTATGAAAAGGGAAGGCAGGGTTTGTTCTCAGGGAACTTCCAGAATCATTGAGAAAAAAAGAAAGCGATGTCAATCTTTTTTATTAACCGGTGACCCTTCACGCTGTTGTGTCCCTTTGTGGTGACGTGGCATGTTCTGTGTCTGTGGATTGTGTATCACTTCTTGGCTCATGAAACAGATCCCTTGTGTTGGTGTCGTGCACTTCCTGCTTCTTGTTTGGCTGTGGATGTTGCGTGTAACCAATAGCATCCTTGGCCGAGAGACTTTGTGCCTCATCTTGGTGCAGCTTTTTAAATCTTTTAGTGCAGTAATCAGACTCAGTAGAGAATTTTCCATATGAATGATGAAAAGATTTTAAAAAATGCAGTATATAAGAGCAGGAACATTTTTGTTTCCACCGTCCAAGGCTTTGACAACCGAAGACAGAGTCACGTGTTTAAAAACAGGCCCTGGTGACACGATGGTGTGAGCAGGGCTGTGTTTTTGAACAGGTGTGCTATGTTTTCAACAGGGCTACCAATGGTTGAAGGACAAGATCCTGAGCGAGGAGGGCCGGCGTCAGCAGGCGAAGTTGAAAGAGCTGCAGGCAATCGCGGAGCGGCTGGGCTGCACACTGCCCCAACTCGCAATCGGTACGCAGATACACTCTGCCGCTCTCTCTCTTTCTGTCTGTCTGTCCGTCCCTCTGCCTCGGGACGGGCCCGAGGGGTCGGCGGCGCTCTCGCAGCCGTCTGGTGTCACTGTCGTGTTGTCACGTGTGCGTCTGTCTTGGTGTGAAACACTCACAAATCTGGCTCATTCCTTTGATTAGAACCTAGACGTCGTGAATATCAACACATGGCATGCAAAAGGCCAGGAATGATCAGAGGTTTACCCTTGCGTTTAACAGTTTTAAGGCTTTCCATAGACACAGCATCCATGAAATGAATTCGCAGGTGACAGGTTTCCATCCACTTATGACTATAGAGTAAAAAAAAAACTCTCAGTCCAGTTAAATCGTCAAACATTGGTATGAGGTTAATAAATCCAAGACTCGGTCTGTGATTTCCGATTAGATTGCTGCAGATTCGTCACCCTCACTATGAAACACTCTCATAAATCAGGTCTCACGCCCCATTAGCCGACAGCCAATTTCCATAACTCCTTTCAGGGGCTTCTGGAGGCAGCACGGTAGATTTATATGCACCGTGTTGTTCGACTCACTCCGGTGTTGAATTAAAACATTGATTGATATCTTCCTGCCTCTAGCTTGTGGCTGTGTCCTGCAAAGCAGGTGTTAAATTCCTGAGTCAGACAGTGAATATGACAAGTGATCGAAGTCAAGCTTTTTGCTCTTTTCTCTGCCATCAGGATTGTGTACACTTACCAAATCGGAAAGAAAAAAGCTTCAGATGTTCCCCTTTTTGATTTGTATTCTCAATTTGGTGGAAGAATAGTGTTGAACCATAATCCCACTATTTTTACAGCAACGATTTCCCCCTTCCCTTTGTGCAGTAATCTGCTTACAACTATAGCTTCTTGAATTGCCGAAGCATTCAGCCTTATTGCGTAACACAGCTACCAATTATAATAGCACATCAAGGAGGGATGTGTTGTTTTGTGTCGACTTGTTGTGATTGCAGAATGCCAGGCTTCCTGCTCATCCTCAGCAAAGTTCACAAAGGAAATCTGTAAAAAAAAATAAAACATCTTGTCGTATACAGCATCCAACTTTAAAGACCTACACATCACACTGATGAGCTGTCTTAAATGGTCATTTATAGACATCCGCTGTGCCTGTTGTTAAAGAAGCAATATGGCTGCCTTCACGCCTTACTTCACAACCGTATGAACTAAAAAAACAGTGAGAGTTTGAATCCTCTGTGGTGTGATTGCTGTGGCAGCAGTTCTGGGTTCTAAGAGGTAGCCGGTCCATGCTATGTGGCCCGCATAAACCACAGCAACTTGGTCCCATTAAAGCTCTGTGCTTTGAGGAGTAAAAGACGGATAAAAACGTAAAACAATATTTTTAGTCCAAATCAACTAGACTGTGTGTGACGAACTCACAGCGACCAGCAGCAGATTAGCAGGTTATGTATGTTATATGTGTGATTCACTGTGACAGTAATAGCTGAGAAATATGCACGGGGCACCGCGCCGGTTTATGATTGTTGCCCTCCCGGTCTCTGATGTGCTAAAATCAGTGCAGAAAGTTTTATGTAGGAATTCCTGATACCTGTGTCGGTAGCATTGTTTTCAGTCTTAGCTCAGAAGTATGTGCTAGGTGGGTGTCATATATTGAGTGATGTTTAGTCGCATCAACTATGTAGCATTTGCAACACAACAAATCACTTCTAAGGACAACAGGATACTG
>JAVLVB010000591.1:4009791-4032072 GCA_032876305.1 Orestias chungarensis | reverse complement strand
GTGTGTGTGTGTGGGTGTGTGTGTGTGTGTGTGTGTGTGTGTGTTTGTGTGTGTGTGTGTGTGTGTGTGTGTGTGTGTGTGTGTGTGTGTGTGTGTGTGTGTGTGTGTGTGTAGGTGTGTGTGTGTGTGTGTGTGTGGCGGTTCTTCACTGTTTACTGGTCTCCTGCAGCATGGTGCCTACGGAACGAAGGGGTCAGCTCTGTCCTTTTAGGGGCGTCCAACACCGACCAGCTGATGGAGAACATAGGAGCGATCCAGGTGAGGCTGCGGTAGCTGCTTTGTTTTTCTTCTTTCTTTCACAGTCCTGTTAAAGGTTCTCTCCTATAAAATGCGACGGGATCATCTAATCGGACTTTTACAAAGTACAGCTCGTCCTCTTGGGCAGCTCAGCGCCGCACGCTCCCTTGCGTTACTGTACCATGTTAATAAGGTCAGCCGGGTATCAGTTGCCAAGGGAATTTGAAAGAAGCTCAAGGCCACTTCCTGCTCTGCTGATAAGACTTGCATTTTAATGGGGTTTCTATACTGGTGGGGGTTTACGTCCACACTACACATTATGCCTGGCATACAAGAAAGAGCACCCCACCCCCCATCTCCTCCAGTCTGATTTGTTTGTTTGTGCACTCAATATTTACATTTGATATTTTGACTCGAAATGTTACTCCCACATTTCTTGAGGCGCACGTAGTTTTCTGTGTGCCAGACCTTTTTAAAACACACCCAGAATTAGAACACAGTCCCACATGTAAATTTGTTTTTCTTTCTTTAAAATATATTTCACTTGATCTATTATTATTTTTTTATTAAATATTTTCACAGTGTGTCATAAGTTAGAGGTGCACCAAACTGTATTTACATAGGAATCATTTAATTTGAAGTCCTAAAATCAGTTTAAAAAAATAAAACCCGTAGGCTTTTTTAAAAGGGGTAAATACAGAAGCCTGAAGATTTGAGAAATGATCCCAAGTTCATCCAGCTTCAAAAACATCTTACTCTAAACAGCATAGGTAAAGTCTGGTAATCTGAAGCAACATTTTCAATAATGTGAAGACGTTCTGCAAACCTCGGTTTTAATAAGCCCCTCCCACTTAAAAATTCAACCAGAATTTCCTGCTGTATCAAACTTAATGTCAATTTTCAATCGGATTGTGTGCCTTAAAAATCTGAATCCAAACGCATCATGAGATTTACAGGCCTAGGTGAACGTGGTTTTCCAGGTTTCGCTGGAAAGGGATTTGCTTTGTTTTTGCTTGATTTCCAGACACAACACGCTTAGTTAATTTCAAAGCATAATTTAACAAGGATTAAAGATGTCATATACGTCAACTAAGTCTGTGAAAGCCAGACTACGCTTTTTGATAAATGCTGAACAAAACAGCAAGTCGGAGGAAGCACAGAAATGCAGACAGCCACTTAAACAGAAACTTCCTAATGGCTCGTGATCTTTTGCTCCTTAAATCATAAGCAAATTAATCAATATCCAATTGTGTGTTCGCAGGTTCTTCCGAAGCTGTCGACGTCCATCACCCACGAGGTGGACAGCATCCTGGGGAACAAGCCGTACAGTAAAAAGGACTACCGCTCCTAACGGGTCCCACGGCCCCGCCCAGCAGGGCTGCATCCAGGCCTGCAGCCGCAGCGCCCCACCTTTGCCTGATCCTCTGTTTGCTTGAGCTTTTACTGGGTGAGACCCTGGCGCATGAGTCTGGCCTCACCAAGGCCACGCAGGGCACCTCACCTTAGAGTTACAGAGATGAGAAAATGTGGGAATACAATCGAGTCACCCCCACGGGACGGGATTAACGGAGTAAAAAAGAGAAACTGTAGGAGAGGTTAGGGATATGCGCTCATAAGTAAATCAGTTATACATCCTATTCAGCCGAACGTACTTTAAGAATCATAGAGAAAATGTAGGAAAAACGTCTTTAAAAAATATATATATATAAATAAGCACATGCTTGCTTGGCAGCCAGATTTTTGTTTTTTTATCTTTTTCTAAAACTGAATGCAACCAATTATATATATATATATATATATATATATATATATATATATATATATATATATATATATATATATATATATATATATAAATGAGAGAACTGCTGTTGCACATGTACCATAGCCATGCATTCGTTCCCGACACGTTCTGTTTACAAACACGTGTGTACTGTAAAAAGTCCTTCAAGATTTCTCTTTAAGAACGTTTCGTGTCGTCGACGTGAGCGGCCCCCCATCGAGGGCTTCAACAATCAGCACTTTAGTCCTGTCAGTAAAAGTGTTGGGGGGGGTATTTTTAAATAAAAAGACATGGTGGGGGTCAACAGTTGTGTGTCACAACCATTGCACTATAGATTCACGTCGCCTCTCCTTGTCCTCCCTGCATCACTGTGTTCCCGGCCGTCTCACAGGGAGAGGTCGCGTCTCGCTGACACCCCTCCTCGATCAAGTTCTGTTCAAGTATTTGCCTTATGTCCAGTTGCATCGTACTGTTGCTCAGGGCTTCAGTGTGGGTAGGAAGCCTCCCCAGCTAAGGCTCGACTGTTGCGTGGGGGGAAGGAAGGCACGTGTCCAGATAACCTGTGGGCGGCGGCAGCTCAGGGAACGGAGAAGGTGGTTTTCGCGTGTGTGTGTCGGTGTTTGGGAGGTTGCATCAAAATCGCCGTCGGTGTCTGTTTCTTCTTTTATTTTTCTTTCTAGCATGGCTCGAGCCAAAGATCCTCATGTCTTTCAGCTGACACGCTCACTTCCTGCGTGATCATCCGGTCATCTTTAAGCATGTGCTCGGTATATCTATGGGACCGACTCCGCTTCGTATTTATCTTTACCTGACCAGACTCTTAAAGTGGTTAACTAAATATGTCCTTCATATGCAGAATGCGCAAGTAGGGCGGCTTGGTGCTCTCGGGTCGGTGCGGTTTTGGTTTAAGCAGCGGACGGCCCGACACAGACTTAGTGCATGTGTCATTGTTTGTCCTTTTGGAGGCTCCCTTGCTGAGACTGAAGCACCAGCGGGTCTCATGCGGCACATCAGGGCGAGCGAAATCCTCAGCGTAGAAAGTTGTGTATATAAATCTTTACAGCTCATAAACTGTCAACAGAAAAATGAAATGAAAATAAAAAGTTCACATTAGCGATAAGACATAGAGATGTTAGAGAGCTGAAATCGAAGAGATAATCAGTCTGGATGAGATGTAACTTTTTTGGGGGGGGATTGTCTTTAATGTGTGTGTGTGTCTGTGTGAAGACAAGGGAGAAATAACAAACTTTTGCTCCTTAGCTTGCTGTAATCCACGTTTTAGTCCGATTTATCGTATCTTCTGCGTCTGAAAAGATGAAACATGCGAAAGCAGCCGCAGTTTTCTCTTGGATGAAAAAAAAAGAATATGTTATTTCGTCTGGAGTTCCCTTGTGTTAGTGTTCATCTGATGGGAGAGGAGAAAAAGTCTGAGACTTTAAAAGGGAAAATGTGACATTTCAGGAAATGTAAAAAAAAAAAAACCTTTTTTTTTGTTTTTTTGCTTTAGAGTAAGATTGACACCACTTTAATGATTTCTGCTAAATTTGACCGACAACTTGGTGCACAGGACAATAGTACTTAAAAATAACATCTGCAGTTTGAGACAGACGTTCAAGATAAATGTAATATTATGCAAGCTTAGGTTGCATAATAAAATGTTCGATGTTATCCCTTCACTTTGTTCGACTCTTGAAATAAACACATTATGAGAAGATGAGAGGAGTCCATCCGCAAAAACCTCAGATCTTTGTCAATATTTCCTGCATTTATAGGAGGTGAACGTGTTCCGAATATGGCTTAGTGTTGAGACGCGGCGATAAAACAATCCTGGACGTTTGATCAGAGGTTGTCAGGAAACCACCAAGTTTAGAACCATGACAAATACAAAGTTCACACTTAGTAAAATGCAAATAAGCAGGCAAGTCATTTAAACACAGCAGATCTGAAAACCAAACAGTTTAACACAGACACTGTTTCCTCTACATGTGAGGCTTTAAAGAGGGGTTTTCAGATCAAACCAGTAGAACCTAAAGGACCTGTACAAGTAACCTGCACTTTCTTTTGTCTACTTCAATGCAGCCAAACGATTAACGACAGTAACTAAAAAATAAACGGAGAGGTCACAGGTCTCATTCGAATAATTTCAGGTTTGTTTTCTGCCCTCATTTATGGAGGATCCTCTCCTCTCCTCCAGGGAAACTAGAGTTGGGTTAATTGGTGCTTGTTGCATGTCAAAGTTAGACCCGTCTGAATGCCTCTTCATTTAGAGGAAGGACAGGAGCTAAAAGTGGTGTCTGTCCTCTTTTGCAAAGAACTAAAATAAACATGTTTGTGTATCCGTCCGTTTTCCTTTTGAACTGCAATGCTGTGCATCTTATTGGCCCAACGCTGTTACTCCTGACTGCACATGTTGGAATCACTCCACGTTCGCGGCCTCTGTGTGTGTGTAAGTGTGTGTGCGATCCCCTCATCGGTGCAGGGGGAAACTAATGCTTTAAAAGTTCCTAGTTTGATCATTGCTTCCTGTTCTTAACGGTATGTAAAAGATCCAGGAGTGGACGAAGCTTAGGCCATACAGAGAATATATTTTTATGTTTTAGCCTTTCAATGCCATAGAGAAAAATTGTAAGAGCCGTTATTTTTATTTGTGCGTCATGCTGCATTGTCCTGTCAGTATTGTATGGAGTTTGTAGGACTGACCAACACAAAGAATCTGCGTTGCGCCGCAATTTCCAGGAACGCTCGGGTGAAGCATCGCACTGAATTCAACCTGAAGACGGCGCCGTGGGAGACCGGTTTCTTCTGTACATACTCTGACCTTAGTGTACATACTTCTGGTTGTGATCACCTCTGCCTTTTTGTCTTTTTTTTCGCAGGCGTTGCTATCTGCACTGTGCTTGACTCTGAAACTTAGACAGGATGTACAGCTTTGATCTTTAAATGAGAAATGAAGTAATGATAAAAGATAAAGAATGGTAAAACCAACCCTGAGTGTGTTTGTTTTTATTTCTTGTTTATTCATGCTATATAAAAAAAAAAAACGTATCAAATATAAATAGAAAGCCATTTATACATAAACCGTATTAAAATAGAACTTGTGAACATTTTCAGAAGGTGCAAAATGACTGCGGCTTCATTCAATGTGAATCCTATAAAACTGTCCCAACATTTCGTGAACTGGATTATCGCACAACTTGAGCAAATATCCCTTTTAACATTTCCACATTCCGTCAGGTTACAACCACAAACTTCAACGCATCTTGTCTTTTTATGACACCACCTAACGCAGATCTGTATGCAAAGTGTTGGAGAAATAAAAACCTGAAAAGTAATTTTATTTTCAGCCTCATTTTCTTCTGCACCACTGAATTAAATGCAGTGAAAAAGAGATGCCTTCAGTGGTCA
The DNA here is from genome assembly GCA_032876305.1 of Orestias chungarensis. Lineage (NCBI taxonomy): Eukaryota > Metazoa > Chordata > Actinopteri > Cyprinodontiformes > Cyprinodontidae > Orestias > Orestias chungarensis. Next base: position 4,026,647 of record JAVLVB010000591.1, on the reverse strand, counting down.
TTTGATAAATGGAATAACTAAAGATGGGTGAAAAACAACAGTTCTGTGACGACTTATTTAAGGTCAGACGGATTAAAGGTGCATTTTTGGAGAATTTCTGCCATATTTTAAATTAGCTTTTCATGGTAATACAGCTCAGATGTATCCCTCTAATAATGATTTGGCACATTAAACATATTTAAAGCATATTGCCTTTTTTTTTGTTTAATTATTTTCAATTATGCCTGATTTTTAATTTGCTAATTACCAACATTTAACTTTGTTTTTTGTCATATTTTGGATCAGAAATGTCATAGTTTTAATTTAAAAAGCGTATGAAATCCCAATATTAACCCCCTTATTTCATCTAATTGAGTTATTTAAGGCATTAAGCGCTTACTTATAAAGAGATAGGTCAGCCTATAGAATCTTTTCACAGTCAACTATTTAATCGACAGTTTCAAACTTGTTGAGGAATGGCCGAAACAAATCTGACACCAAGGAGCTGCAGAGCTCCAAAGCTCAGGTTGGAAAACCTGTCAGATTCGTATAGAAGATAAGACTGCAGAGATGAAACTAAAATTAAACTTTTCACCCTGCATTTAAAAATTTGTGTTGCAAAAATTAACTTTGAACTCACCATGAAACGTGAATGGATGCTGCGAACGACCCATAAGGCTCTAAGCAATGTCCGCCGCAATGGTCCGGACCTAAATCTAATTTTAGAACTGTATCGACAATTGAACTCTGAGCTTCATAAATATTCTCTCCCCATTCTGACTGGGGAACAATGTCTGTAGATGAGCAAAACTGTTGTATAAAAGTATTAACTCAGGATGGGCTGAATACAAATACATCATTTTTCTTTAGTCCTTTAAAAACATTCACGCCTTTGTTGATCAAGCACACAAATCGCAGTCAAACACGCTTCAGTCTTTCTGTAAAAACCAAGCAATATGAAAAAGTCTCATGTATAAATACTGTGATTAACTAACTGATAACGGCGCTGGCTGCAGGGGAAGTTTACAGACAGTACCTGTGAAATATTATTTTAAAAGACGCCACTAAGTGCAGTAAAGGCCACAATGTCCTGACGATGCACTCTGCTAATGGAAATATCGTCCACGTTATTCCGCGGGTCCAGGCTGCAGACTTTCTTTTAGCTGCAGTTCTCCTCTGAGAGTCTCTACGGCTGCCGCTACCTGTCAGCCTTTCATTTCATCGTTCGTCTGTCCCAGTTTTAGCTTTCCAGCTCCGAGCTGTTATAATGAGTTCTGCTGTGAGTCCCCTCTTCTGCCTCCATAGCTGTAAAGTTGGGGTCCACCTGGGGGGGGGGGTTACAAAGTTGAGCTGTAACTCCTACACTCAGGTTACATCAAAACACAAAAACAGCAACATTAGGTGCAGTGTCTGCATTTCTGCCCCAAACAGATGGGACCTGAACACTGTCAGCACCTAACGCTGCTTATTTACTCTGATTTCACCCAGTCAGCAAGGATGAAGTCTCTGGCTCTGACTCACCTGCTGTCTGCATAGAGTGTGTGCGTGTGCGTGGGTGGGCACCGTGCCTTCCTGACAGGAGAGTCCCATCCAGCCGCGAGGGCAGAGGCAGCGGCCACTGCGACGGTCGCACCGCGCTCCGTTCTGACAGTCGCAGGTCTCTGTGCAGTCGGGCCCAAAACGACCATCCGTGCAGTCTGAAACAGAAACCACACAGCAGCAGTGAGGTTAGACAGGAGCTCGGTTTAGAACGTGGAGTTAAATCTGTTTCAGTTACCTATGAACAGAAACAAATCGTTTTACCAGTGTTGCAGTTGCAGTTTTGTGGATTTTTTTTCCAGGTTAGATGAGCATTAAAAACCTGGAAACTGCTTCTCCATGTTTAGTTCTGGTTCTTGGGATGCAATGTGGACCTAAACCAGACCTCTAGATTGGTCTGGATGGTTGACACGACGACAAGTTTTGTATGTATTTTGGCGCTGAACTATTCAGGGATTTTATAAGCTAATAGAAGTATTTTATTCTTTATAATCTTCAGGAAGCCAGTATATAAGGACCTGGTATGTCTCCTGCTTAATGAAACCTCACAATGAATCAGTGCTGAATCAATCAGTCTGTGTCTCAAAAAAAAGATTATGCTCAGTGATGAAGTTATTAATTAAAATTGACATTCCTGACCTAGGATTTAATGTTTAATAAAGCCAGTTTGTGTGACTAAGTGGCAGGAGGTCAAATCTGAAGGGTCGGTTTTCGTTTTATTAGGTTTGGTGCTTCTCTTTTTAGCACAGCGATCCTACTTGACCATAAGGTGATGTCGGATCTTGGATATTTAGATGAAAGCTTAAAGTTCAATTTATTGTTTGAATAGAATAGAATAGAATAGAATAGAATAGAATGCCTTTTATAGTCCTTATACACATTGTACAACGAGATTGGAGGACCACTCCTTTCAGCGCCGTGCAAAAAATGTCTAAAGATATATACAGAAAATAAACAATGTATAAGAATATGAGATATATACAGAAAAATAATACTATCTAGATAATTAGACAGTGGTGGTGAGATTGCACTTGTAAATAAATATAAATATACATTTTTTTATTTTTATATTATTGTTTTATTGTTCGTTCATATTGCCATTAAAAATTTGGAAAGGTAAAGATAAAGTCTACTGTGTTCGATAGAGGCTCCTAGTTTCTCATTTACACAGTAAATCTGAAGCTAAAAGCACTAAAAGACAAAAAACAAAACTAAAGATTAACAGAAGCTGCCCCACCTTCGCAGGCACTCCAATTAGAGAGCAACTAAAATAAAAAATGAATTTAGAGAAAAATGTTGCTTTTGTTAAATAATTTGAAAAGGAGGAGGATTGTGAGAACATACCCGGGAAAATGAAATTTGTTCATTTGGACATCCTGAATTTATTTACCACACAAACCTATGAGAGGAGAGAAATAACTTGCATCCCTGCATCAGCCTTCAGATGTCGAAAGCTGAAGACGTCAAGACTGCTTGCCATCAACATTGAGTTCCCTGTCAGCGGCCATCTATGCGAGCGGACATGAGGACGTCACAGATGTCCAGCAACAGTAACATGGAGACATTAAAGGTCGCGTGCAAAGTCGGCTCGTTCTCCCAGAACTGAAGGAGCAACCCGCGATCATCCTGTTTTCTTTTGATCCAACATTTCTAAGCGTGCTGCAGTTGAAGGGACACGTTTGGACCTCAGATATGTCCATGTTTGTTTAAAGGAAGCTTGTCTAGTCATGTGGTGTTTTTCTATATACGGACTCGTATAGATCATTTAATATTTTATTTAACCTTGGTGTTAAAAAAAAGGTTCAAATCTAGAAAATTCCGCTCTGAGACAATTTTTTTACCTGATTTTCAAACGAACTCAAGTTGTGTAGTTTCCTGCATAATCAAATTCAAACTGCAGCCTTTGTGAGTTTCTCTGAGCCCAAATCAAATTTTTACGTTTGTTTTTGTTATTTTTCTTCAGTTGTTTCAATCAGAGAACTGAAAACAAACCGAAGATTACCAATGTCACATCTGGACCCCGTCTTCCCGGAAGGGCAGATGCATCTTCCAGTCACGGGATCACAAGGAGCGCCGCCTGCGCAGTCACACACTTCGCCACAGCTCTGACCGTAGCTCCCCCGCTCACACACTGGGAACCACGTTAAAGAGCAGAAATGAGGCTGAAGTTGTCCCAGCTTTTAACATGTGAATGAAAGTGTCTGACTGACCTCTGTGGCAGCGGGCGCCATGGTATCCTGGAGGACAGATGCAGAGGCCCGACTCGGGGTTACAGGCGGCGCCGTTCACGCAATCACACTGCAGCTGACACTGTGGGCCGTGGAAACCGGGTGGGCAGACTGAAGGGAGGGACATTCAAAAGACGTTCAATAAACTTTGATTTAAAAACAACTATAGTTGCTTTTTAATAGGCTTCTTTCTATACTGAATACAGATGCTAACTTATCTGCTTCGTTTTAAACTGCTGCTAACATCCCTCATCGAGTATTTAACCATCCACTCCATCATCAAATCAGGTCTCCAGCACTTGAGTTTCTGAGAGTAAAGAAGTTTGTTTTCTCCAAGAGACAAGAGCCCATAAACTGCATTATCATATTTTTATTTACAACATTGGGAAACAGATTATTTCAGTAAATTAGAATTTAGATATATGCTTTTATCAAATATGGTTTAAGTTAAGATGCTAAAATAAGATAATGACGGAAGACCTCCTCTTTCTTTAAATACACTTTTAAAGAAAGTCGAGAGCTTTTCCAAATTTTTTATTTATTTGCTTTACTGTCTACTTTAGTTTTGCCACCAGCACCAACAGGCAATCTGGAGCCGTAGGAATATTCAGTTTAGGAGGTTTGTTGTACTGTCTCTTTAAACGTATATGACCTAAAAGTGACTAATTAGATTTAGAGAATGAAAAAAAAAAAAAATCAAGCATGACAATAATTTTATCCTGATGCAAAAAACATAAAATCTTGGCAAGTATTTTTGTCTTTTATCCAAAGCAAACTTGAAACAACTACGATATTTACAGTTATGTTGAAGGAATTTGTTGATTTTTAATCTAGGCTGTAATCCCCATCTTTTTATGTAAAAGTTGCAACATTAATTTGTCCAACGATTAATCTATACATCCACTCGTTAATCTATCCATCCATCTGACCGTCAATCGTCTATCAGTTCAACTATAAAGAACAGTAATTGTAGGAATTGTTTTTATTGACTGTTCTTAGACAGATGACCCTGAGCCTCAGCAACTAAACAATATGTGGAATAAATCTTGCAGCAGCCAGCATGAAAACCATTTACAGCAGCAGGATGTTTCAGTGGTGTCCACTTATATTTACATCAAAGCACATGTCAGGCTGTGCGAACATGTGACTCACTGTAGTCTCGAACGCAGAGAGCAGTTTCCAAACAGTGATGCGAGAACACAAAGGTTTACGAGAACAAACAGGAGATCGAAATCGTCAAATAAAACCCAGATTCCTCCTCCGGGACGCTTTCGCCATTCTTTGTGTGTGCCTGTCTGTTCAGTTCTCACCGTGTTCGCACAGATGTCCGTAGTACCCCGATCCGCACTGACACGTTCCCGTCACTTTGTCGCAGGAGCCGTTGTTCTGACAGCTACATTTCAGCTGACAGTTGGCACCGAATCGGCCCACAGGACACTCTGGGACGAGACGAACGGGACAACATACAAAAAAAAACGTGACTTGACACAGCGCAGGAGGAACACTCAGCACTCTGTACATGCTTTCTCGTCTATTACTGAAGAGGAGAACTGATTAAATGTTGCTACCGACGTCGCAGCGTTCGCCGGTCCAGCCCAGACCGCAGGTGCAGTCGCCCGTTGAAGGGTCACACAATCCTCCATTATTGCAGTTACAGCGTTGGGTGCAGTTCGCCCCGAACCAGCCGGGAGGGCAGCCTGAGGCCAAACACACATGCGCTGAGTTTATACTGACGGGGGGATCTAACTAAGGTGGAGGGAGACGATGATGAAAAAGTGAGATAACAAATGCAAGAAAGGGGAAAACATCCCATCCGGTGGCGAACTAAAACAACTGTAGTGAGACAGGAAGGCATCGACTCACTTTGTCCACAGTCCCGTCCACTGCAGGCTGGGATGCCCTCACATCGACCCGTGACCCGGTCGTTCTGGACTCCATCTCCACACAAAGCTACCTGGTTGCAGTCGACACCGTAGCGGCCGATCGGACACGCTGTCGGCAGATGGACACACACTTATTGCCTCCCTCTCTCATTCATAGTGTTTTGTTTTTTTTGTTGTTGGTGTGATTTTATGACAGATTAAAACAAAGTATGGCACAGTTGTGAAGGGAATTTGTGAATCTTTGTATCTTTTGTCGCTGACATAAACAGAATATTTTATGCAATCTGCCAGAAAAGTTTAGACTGCTGGTCCTAAATATGTCCTTAATTGCACTCACTCTTTCTTTCTGCTCCCTTTCTTGAGGTAAGTATAAGTTTCATGCACTTTAACAGCTTCTGCCTATTTATATATATATATATATATTTTAAATATTTTGTGTTCTAACGTCACAAATCTGTTTTAGTCTAAATAGAAAAGCTTAAAAGGTGCAATTTATTTTAAACAGTGTTAATCACAGCTCGATGTGAACTCACTGATGTTGCAGCGTGGACCTATGAACCCAGCTGGACAGTCACAGGTTCCAGTTGAGGGGACGCACTTCCCTCCGTTTTCACACAGACACTCTCTCTGACAGTCGGGACCATAGCGGACCTCTTCACAGACTAAAAACAACAAAAAAGGCTTAACACAGTTAAAGCGTGCATAATAAAGATTGATGTTGGCATGTTCTCATGGTTTTTTTCTTCTTACTTTGGTCACATTTAGAGCCTTGGAAACCTGGAGCACAGTAGCAGGATCCAGACACCGGATGGCAGAGCTGGTTCGTCTCTGAGCACTGACAAACCTGGTTACAGTTTGGGCCAAACAATCCTGGAATACAAGCTGACAGGAAGAGGTTGTCTTGTACCGTGTGATCCAGAAGGTTTGTGCTTTCTTTTCCCCCTTAACTGATGAAGTTCGCAACACAGAGCAAGCTACTTCTTATATCCCGCCGAGAGAGCAGCAGAGGATTTAGCGGACCCAAATTACTGCTGCAGGACTCACTCTGCTCACAGCCATTGCCGGTGAATCCAGGAGGACAGCCGCACTCTCCAGTGACGTGGTGGCAGGAGGTTCCCTGTGCACAGCGGCACCGGTGCATGCATCCTTCCCCGAATGTACCGGGCAAACAGGCTGGAGGAAAAAGGAGGGGATGAAAACAGCAGAAGAATATTGGTTAGAAAAGGAAATGCTTAGCTTTAACTGGGGTTCACATGCAGATTTTAGGATGTCCGGGTTATTGGGCTAACATGTTGACTGAATGTCAAACATAACTGAATAGAAAGGATTTCTATACGTATAAATACAAAGAAACAAAAATATAAGCAAATCCAATGATTTACAAAGCTGTCTTAAGCAGCAATAAGTTAAGGCAATGCATTTTGTTTGTTTGTTTTGTACGAGTTTCTGTGCATCCTAAGGGTCCATTCAAGCAATTTCAACTGAGTTAAGGTGTAAAAGCCTTGATTCCTTTTCATTTTAAACCTTCTCTTTGAAATATGCTTTTGGATTATTGTTAATAGGCCAGTTTCCAAACTTAAGCCACAAATGGAGTTTCATTTTTCCACATTTTACTACAATACTTGTTGAAGCAACTCGAAGAGTGCAAGACAAGCCAAAATCATCACTCTTCTCTTCACCATGTGTTGCAGTCGGTTTAAGCTGTGAGAGGTGAATTGATATAGCTTTGCTTTGTTGCTGAATATAAGAAAGTTCGTAATGGCCAAACACTCGTGTGGGTAATTCAGAAGCATCTTAATCCTAAAAGTAACAGTTTTTTCTGGGAATCTTTCTAATTACGTAAACCTTTAAGTCTAGTCGAGTTGAATTTTCTTGAACATTTTGAGACCTTTAGTGTCGAGACCTTGTTGTCCATCGATTGTTTCTATGCAACTTGCAGGTTTAGAAGTATGTGTCTCCAATTCTGTGACGGATTTAAATTATTTTATTACTCTCCACACTCCATACTCATACCTCAAAGAGGCGATATTTGTCTCTTTAAGGTTACTGCTGATGGTTTTTTTTTACGTTTTGTTAACACACACGGATCTGCAACACTGTTACACTTTGTTTCCACTTTAATCCATTAAGCCTCAACGGTGACCTGCGTCGAAATGCCATCAGTTTCCATCATTTTTGATTGCTTAATCAGGATTGTCAAGCTCCGGACCTTAACGGCATTTGTCCTGCAACTTTTAGATGTTTCAGAGGCCCTAGTAACCGTAAATGAAATAGTTTAGTTACCTAGCCAGCATAAATTCAGGCTTTATAGAGTCCTGCCAATGACCTGATTATATAAACAAGGGATGTTTACGCAGATGCACATTTAAGCGTTGCCAGCCGTCGGCATTTTGAGGACTGGAGTCTGACACCCTGCTCTAATCTGTCACCTCCTTAAAAAGTACCTTTGTCACAGAGCTTCCCCCGCCAGCCAGGAGGACATCGGCACTCCCCGGTCACATGATGGCAGGAAACACCGCGCACGCACCGACAGCGCCCAGCGCAGCCGACCCCATACTGGCCTTCTTCACACGCTGCTCACGTGAAAATACACAGAATCACCCTCATGCGACCTTAGTTTCTCCACGCTGCAGAGGTTTACGCGAGATCATCCGCTCTACAGTCCAGCCTGGGCGACCCACCTTTCTCACAGCGCTCGCCGACCCAGCCGGCGCTGCAGCTGCACCGTCCTGTCCGTTTGTCGCACACGCCACCGTTCTCACATTCACACCGCCGCTGGCAGTCTGCCCCGAAGTGGCCCGCCGCGCACTCTGTCCACAAACAGAGATAGAGAGAGAGAGACATCAGCGAGAGTAACACACCTTTCTATTTTTTTTTGTCCTGCTTTAACTCTTTCTAATTAAACTAAACAGGGCGGAGAGATTGGAGACATTCCCATGAAAAGATTAGAGGTTTCCTGTGCATAGGAAGGAGGAGGTGGTGGGGATGGGGGTGTCCTGGCACGGTTGACACGGAAAGGTTGTAACAGTCACTGAGGGAGGATAGAGTGTGACAGAGAGCTCAGAGGGAGAGGTAGCCAGAATATCATCGCCGGGTCAACACAGAAACACACTCGCTGCCAGAAAATATCCAGACTTCAGGCAAAATAAATGAGCTCAGGCAGCAAATTAAACTTACTATAGTAATCCCTGACCAGAGCAACAATAAAACAGAAGAAAGAAGCCCCAAAGCATTACAATAAAGCAAACTTTCAAGTCTAGGTAATGTTTCTCTTCTCCAGCTACAATCGTAATGAATTCAGATAACCAGTATCAACTAAAGTCCTCGACTGCAGCTTTTGGATCTATCTCCCTGCTTCTACACATCAAAAGGTGTAGGCTAAGAGAAGCACCCATCTCTGCCAGGTCACACTTGTACCATAAAGAAACAGGAGGTTAATTAGCATATAAAAGTTCCTAGACTCTATGACTGATCTTAAAATATGGGTTGGTCACATTATTCCTGAGATTATTTCAGGTAAAATCAAATGTACAACCTAATTTGTAAAGGAAAAATCATTTCTTTACCAAATTAAAGGTTGGATTCTTCTTATATATTACAACGGCTCTTAAAGAGACATCTACTCCACAGATTCTATACTTTTTTATCAGGAATTTCAAAAAATACTTGAGGATATTTAGATTTTTCACACTCCATATAAAGTAGTTTGCATTAACTGGCTAAAACTTTGTCGGTTTTTGTCAAGTTATCTGCCTGAGTGGACATGATGTTGCTGGAAGCAAAGGTTAATTATAATGAATCCCCTTTTCTTTTCCCACTTTAACACGCTGAACTGTTACTGTACCTACCCAGGTCACAGGCATTGCCCGTCCATCCAGCAGGACATGAACACTTCCCATCGGTTATGTTGCAGGTGGCTTCGTTGTGGCACAAGCAGAGCTGCTGACAGCCTGCACCGTAAAACCCAGCAGGACATTCTGGGAAAGAAACAGACACACACCCTCTGGCGTGACCTCTTCTTCACCCTTATCGCGGACGATCGTGTCTCTCAGCAGCACAAACCCACCTTCCGTACAGTTGGGACCGGTCCAGCCCGGCGTGCATGCACACTGCCCACTGGCCGGGTGACAGATGCTGCCGCTGCGACAGCCACAGGTTCGGTTACATCCCGGCCCATAGAAACCCGATGGGCACGCTGCCAGGAGACAAAGAAAACAATATCATCACCTCTAGGTGAACCCTGACCATGAAAAACGTTTGGACAGTAATTCAGGCCTCAGCATGGGTAACGTCAAGATAGTACTTTCTCGTGTTGGACTGGACTTTCCCCAAAAAATCTGAAACCATCCAGGTCATTTTGGGCCTATTTAACAAAATCCAGTTCAAATTACATTCAATTCAGTCCATTTTGTCCCATCATAATTCAATCATATATTTAGAGTTTGTGACCGTGAGAATCACTCAACATTTTTCACATGTGAATCGATCCTATAAAAGTCAACTACAGAACAATTAAATTACTAGTTGTTGAATTAAAATAATTGTATTTTTGATTTAATCTGAATGTCACAGTTTAGATTTACATAACTTTCACATTTTGCCTTACAAAACGTCTCAAAATCTCTCAGATTGTGAGGAAGTACATCGGTTCTTCTCCTATTAGGCCGTTTTTGTGGATTCGGGTGATGTTTGAACTCTAAATCTAAATCAGATACGGTCCAAATCAACTAAAAGTGCAAAAACTAAACTCGGATCATGCAGTGGGTGTTAAAAAGAAGGTAGTCCAAAAAAGTCCCTCCTGCTGGTAAAGTACATGGCAACAGTAGAAAGGAATATTTCCCTGTTATCACAAGGAACCCTCAAGAATCCAGGTATAACGTCGCCCTCTGATGGCTTATGTGATCACCGTCACCCGTCACTCACTGAGGTTGCAGAAAGGCCCGATCCAGCCTGGAGGACAGGAGCAAATGCCGCTGATGTGATTACAACTCCCACCATTCTGACAGAAACACTTCTCCTGGCAGTCCAGACCGTAGAAACCCTGCGGACACGCTGGAACGCAGACATCTCTTACAAAACCGCAACTTATTGTTAGAGTTAGGGGTTCTGACTTTCACGATCAAGGGGCTTCTCTTACGCTTTTCACAGAAGGCGCCCGTCCATCCCACCTGACATGTGCAAGCTCCACTCATATGGTCACACAGTGCTTCGTTCTCACACTGACAGCGATGGCGGCAACCCAGACCAAACGTACCTGCAGGACACTCTGGGGGGAAATCACACACAAGAGCACAGCCGTGAAATCATACACAAGTGTTTTTGCAACAGTCCTAATATTAAAACTTAAGAACTATGAGATGTGGAGCTTTTTAGAGAACATGTAGATGATTCAGAACAGAACCACAGATAAATCACAGAAAATCTCATTATTTCCAGCTGTTTGTGTTTTTTCTTTCTGCTCCTGTTTCTCACTGTGACATAAATAAACCACTGGGAACAAAAAAAAACATACACCATCATTATCTGTAGATCAGTGAAATGAAAATAAATAAACAAAAGCCCAAAACCAAAGATTATAGTTAACACTATAAACAGTGGCGGAAATGTTGGTTTATCTATAAGCATTTTAAAGTGCAAAATTAAAAATGAAAACATTACTGCCAATAACGTACAGAGAAAAAAATCATCTTAGCTGTGAATTAGTGTACATGCAAAAATAAGATATTACTTTTTGTAAATGCTTGACCTTGAAAAACTTTATCACTTTTTTTAAATTTTACAGATAATAATTATCATATATTTATTATATTATCTATATTTGGGTGCATAAACACACTTTTTAGTTGCAGTAAATCTGTGATTTCCAAATGCACACTATGTCTTTTTTTATGTTTTGTTGTGTCCTCGTGTCCTTCTCTTTTCCCCTTCAAAATCACCCATCAAAACACCATAAACTGCTTTCACAACGCATTAAAAAAAGAAAAAGTTTTAGGGGTGTGAATACTATTGGAGGGCACTGTATGCTGAGCAGTTAAGAGCATACTCTGAATGCAGCCTGGTCCAGTGAAACCGGCTTCACAGTTGCAACGACCCGTCACAGCGTCGCAGCTTCCGTCTCCGTTTCTGCACTCGCATGTTTCCGCGCAGCCGACTCCCCATCGTCCTGCACTACAGGCTGCAACAAATAACGCGTTAGTTTCAGAATCATCAAAATAGCTTTTTGGGATTTTTCCAGCTTTGGGGCCTTTACCTCTCCCGCAGTTGTGTCCGGTCCATCCGGGAGCGCAGGTACAGCGTCCATTCTCTGGGTCACAGTGGGCGTTGTTCTCGCAGGAACATTTCATCTGGCATCTTGGACCGAAGCGTCCGCTCGGGCACGCTGAACGGGAAAGAACGTGTAATAACGTATAATCCGTCCAATTGAATCTACTGACAACCACCGGATGATTTCATGTGAAGCTGCCAAGTTCCCATGTATGTTTCTGCACTGCAAAGGTGACACAAAGAGCTGCCAATGGTTGAAATCCAGTCGGGGGCGGCCGATGGATTTCTAAATAATCGTCCCATCCATCTTACTTCGTTTTCACTTACAAACGCCGCCACCTCGATCTTCCACACCGCTGCCATCGTCTGGTGGGGGTGTTTAATGTTTGTTGCCACGGAAACCTTTCCCCAAACTGACCGCCGCTGTTACTCACAGGTTTGGCAGAGTGTCCCCGTGTATCCAGGCGGGCAGCTACAGGATCCGTTGTGTTTATCGCACACGCCTCCGTTCTCACAGGTGGGGCAGGTTTCCCTGCAGCCTGGACCCCAGAATCCCAACAGACACACTGTGATGGAAAAATTATGACATTATTGGGAGAACGCCTCCTTGGGTTGGACACCTGCATGCACCTGTGCTCACTCACAGTTTTCGCAGTGCTGTCCATACGTCCCAGCTGGACAGCGGCATTGTCCCGTCTCCTTGTCGCATGGCGCACCGCTGCAGTTACACGGCCGGACGCAGCCAGCTCCGAACATTCCCTCTGGACACTCTGATGCAAAACACACAAACACACAGGATTGACTTTTTTTTCCCCCCCAACACGGAACGTGAAACAAACTCAAACTCTCACGCAGTTCTCTACCTTGCTCACATGTCTCCCCGTGACGGCCAGCGGGGCATTGTTGTTGGCAGGCTCCAGTCACATGATCACAGGAGGCTACTGGTGGACAGACGCACTTCTGCTCACAGCCGAGTCCATAAGCACCCGGTTTACAGACTAGACACGAAACACAACGTTGCTACAATCAGAAATTCCTCGAGTTCATGATGTTCTAATAGCTACTTCATCAGGTGCCTTCACCATGTCTAGATGCGCAAATGCTTTGAGTTTGCTGTTTTGTGTGTTGCATGAATTTTAAAGGATTGTAAAATAAACACCATTACCTATTTGTGAAGCATCAACACTTCCTTTTTAGCACTTGTGTAATTCATCCAGGAATAAAGGATTTGTAAGTGCAAGTGGAAAGTTTGTCGAAAATGTTCTTGGAGAATGATTAAATCCCATCTTTTATTCGTGGCAGATTGTGTGTGCGCCTGACAACTAGCCAGCCCACACACTGTAGTCTTCCTTGAGAGCAGGCATAAGTCCAAAGGTCTCTGCATCGCTCCTGAACAAGCCTTGCACTGTTGGCTGCATAGATTCTTATTTGAATGGTCTCAAAGAACATTTGCTGGACTTTATTGTGTGTTCCCTATGCCTCGCTTACACCAGCTGAACTTCTCCGCAGATTGTTTGGATCAAATTTCAGGAGAACGTCTTATAGAGGTGATAACAGTTAAAAAAGTCTAATTATTTTTTGCACACTTTTTTTGATGGGTCACTGCAAAATATCCCTTGTGCTCACCTGTGTGCAACTCCATACCCCTTATCTCTGTGAAGTATTTAAAATAATGAAGGAACAAGCTCTAAACACCATTCAGGCCAATTTTTCATTTACATTTGATTCCTTTAAAAAGGGAGAACCTTCATATTAAAGAGACGAAACTCCTAAATCTTTTCATCAATTCAGACACGAATACCTTTAAATTAAAAATGACAGTCTGCACTTTATCTACCAACTTTCTGTATGGCTCCAATTTATGCCCCAGTGAGCACAGAAAAAACAAAGCCATTACCAATGCAGACATACATAAGGGCATAATTGTATATACTAATTTAAGACCTGGCACTTAAAAAACTTAAAACTTAAAAGTTGTTTTTATTTTAAATTTTATTAGGTTTAAAATAAAAGCAACTCAAACCCTGACGGCACTGTTTGTTACTCTAGGACACTCACCGTCCTTGCAGGTGCTGCCACGGTAACCAGGTTTGCAGACACAGGTGCCGTGGCGGCGATGACACTCCTTTGTGTTTTTCTGGTCGCACCGACACTCCTGAGAGCAGCCAGCTCCAAAAGTCCACTTAGGACATGCTGGACATGAAAATAAAGCAATCAAATTACATGTGAGGTTTACAGTCTTGTGTCACAAGCGCAAAGAAAGATCAATTTTCGGTGTGCGATAACAGAAAATTGGCATCTCAAAGTGAAAGGTTACAGGTTGGCATTTCTAAGAGGCTTACGGAGGTGACAGAAGCGCCCATAGAGTCCAGGATCACAGAGACAGGCTCCGTACGTTCGGTGGCAGCGGCCGTTGTTCGCACAGTTGCACTTCTTGTTGCACCGCTTCCCATAGAAACCTTTAGGGCAGCCTGAGGACAGAAGACACTAGACTCATCAGTGCCCTAAAAAAAAACCCTTCCTCAGATCTTGTCCTCCTAAAACCACAAACTGCAAGATGTTTTGTTAGGATTTTGTTTTAAATATATATATATATATATATATATATATATATATATATATATATATATATATATATATATATATAAGGGACGATGTTTAAAAATGTATCTAATGAAGGCCAAAGAAGACTGCAGACACATGTGGAGATGATAACCATAGAAGAGCTGCAGAGATCCATAGCGTTGATATTACTAAAGTCGCATAAGCAAAGAGCAAAGCTATTCCTGTTACATATTTTCCATAATCCTTAAGATGCTCCGATAAAATAAGACCAACCATAAGTTTTTCTGGCCTATATGCAAAACACTATTTAGAGGAGAACTTTACTTTATCTTAGCTGACTGACTGAAAACACTGTCTAAATAATAATTCATGAATGTGGAAGCTTCATGCTTCATGGGCAAAGACAACGCACCAGGTCAGAGTTGGGAGGATGGTAAGATAAAATATGAAAGATAAATTTAGGGAAATGAAGAGGAGTAAAAACTTGTTAAAATGGGTTGCATCCTAAGTTCATAAGAAGTAGAATGTCCCAGTCACAGTACAGGCTTAAGGTATATTTAAATAAGTGACAACACTGTAACTGTGATGTTCATACATAGCTTTCCATCCAAGAATGTGCAGAAATGAAACAACGTGACAAAACACAACTGCATGCAACAATTTTTTTTTTTTTTTATGTAGATCATGTATATATATTTTTAGATTTAAATAAATTATAAATCATAACAGTGTTCTTCAGTCACATGTTTTTGTGCTGCGTCAAAATTAAAAAGTTATTTCATGAAGCATTGTATTTAAAATAACTATGATTTATGTTAAAGCTTATTAAAATAGAAAGTAAAGGACAAAACTGATGTGGCATGAAAAATTAAGGGATACTCGCCATCCTGACAGAAATCTCCGCTCACGCCTGGAGGGCAGCGGCAGCTCCCGCTGACTGGATCACAGCTGGCACCGTTTTTACACTTACAGGGAAACAAGCAGTTTTTTCCAAAATACCCCAAAGGACATGCTGTGAGATTGACATGTTTGAACATTTTTAGATCCGAGACCAGGGACAATTTGCAATCACGGTGACACTGACGCGTGTTCTCTAGTTAGCTCTCACTCTGATTGCAGATGATTCCCGTCCATCCGTCCGGACATTCGCAGCCGTTTTTCCACGTGTTGCAAATCCCACCGTTAGTGCAGTCGTCACACGTCAGACTGCAGTCGCTGCCAAAGGTGTCGTCCAGACACACTGAACGAAACGGCAAAATGATCAACAGCTGTGATCATTAAGTCAAGACAAGACATTACTTCATTACATCAGATTATTTTAAACATTTTTAACTCCTAACTGTTTCTAGAGCAAACCTCTCTCTCTCACACATAGACAGACAATAATATAAAATCAACTTGTACAGAATGGCACTTGCTTTCAGACCTAATTACATCGTTGTCTCTAATGTTTATCAGGTACGGCACCAGAAAACAGATCTTTGAGTCCCGGTTTTCATTGGCTACTGTGCCATTTACGCCACAGCATTCCTGCCTGGTGGGTTTTCCTGAACAGTCTGGAAGTATGAAGCGAAGTAATTAACCCCTCCCCCGTGTGGTCTTCCCCTGATCGAGTAAGTCCGAAAAGCTTCACAAGAGGCCTAGTAAACAGATGTTAATGATAATGAGGTAATAATGGCAAGGCAAGGCGAGTTTATTTGTATAGCACATTTTCGTATACAAGACAATTCAAAGTGCTTTACATGGGAAAAAAGATCAGAAAATGAAACAATAAAAATAAAAATAAAATAATAATGATAGTAAAAATATTCTCAGTTGCTATATGCACAGTTAAATAAGGCTTTTTTCAGCCTGGATTTAAACAACGGCAGAGTTGAAACCTGTCTCACCTCTTCAGGAAGACTGTTCCAGATTTTAGGAGCATAAAACTGGAATGAAGCCTCCCCTTGTTTGGTCCTGACTCTGGGCATCAGCAGGAGGCCACTACCTGAGGTTCTCAGAGTCCTGGCTGGTTCATATGGCTCTAACATTTCAGATATGTACTTTGGGGCTAAACCATGAAGAGACTTGTACACAAGCAAGGCTGTTTTAAAGTCTATTCTTTGAGTGACAGGAAGCCAGTGCAGAGACTTGAGCACTGGAGTAATGTGGTCACATTTCCTGGTATTGGTCAGAACTCGAGCAGCAGCATTCTGGATATTCTGAAGCTGTCTTAAGGCCCGTTTAGAAAGCCCAGTGAGCAGGCCGTTACAGTAGTCTAACCTGCTAGAGATAAAAGCATGGATAAGTCTTTCTAGGTCTGGTTTAGAGACTATTCCTCTGATTCTGGCAATGTTTTTAAGATGGTAAAAGGCTGCTGATGTTACTGATTTAATGTGGCTGTTGAAGTTCAGGTCAG
>JAVLVB010000591.1:3982719-4003559 GCA_032876305.1 Orestias chungarensis | reverse complement strand
GTGTGTGTGTGTGTGTGTGTGTGTGTGTGTGTGTGTGTGTGTGTGTGTGTGTGTGTGTGTGTGTGTGTGTGTAACTACTATTGAGTGTTTAAACGCACATTTAAAATTCCTGCAGCTTGTCAGAAGCCCCTCCACAGAGTGAAGACACATATGGAAGCTCTAACCAGAGGATGCAAAACCCAAACGTTCCTCTCAGCCGAGTGTGTTGGGGGTAAACAAACAGTTGAGGCGGCCTCTTCATCTAAGAACACAACACCCTTAGCATGTGAACCGATTTCTAATCAAACAAGCCATGTATCACAAAAAGCACAAATTTTAGGGGTCAAACGCTGATACATCTTGTGAGCAGACCCTCCGGTGAGATCTGAGGTGATTTACGAAGCTTGTCTTCATTTGAAGCTACAACAGACTCTCTGCTGAGATCAGGATAATTACGACATTTGTCACCTACTACTGCTGAAAGCGTTACAGTAGATACAATAAAAATGTTGCTCACTGCAAAGCAGTGAGGCAGTTAAAAAAAGGGAGGAAAACTGCCTGTGGCTAAAGTCTGTAGAACAGGCTGACACATCATAAAACATGATTTAGGAGCCCAGCTGAGGTGTGCCGTTCAGAGTAATGCTGACCTAAGACGGCTCTTCGTTTCAGCAGCAAACTATTTCAGGAATTCACCGAAATCCGTGTGAAAAACAAAATAATCTGAACTTTCAGAGAAACGGACCGAACGTTGTCACCATAGCAGAAATACACACCAGACGCTTCACCTCAAACAACAGGGTTTTAATTTGGTGTGGTAAAAATGACAGCGAACGCTCCAAATAAAACAAATTGTGTGTTTATGACTTTTATGCAACCTGACGAGGCACAAATCCCAAATGACAGATTTAACAATCAAATACATAACATCACTTGTTGAAATTATACAGCAATGTGCTTTAGAGTTCTTTGATTTTAAAAAGCGCTACACTTACCATCTGAAGCGAGTAGCTGGTGCAAGCTCACACCTTTGTCTTGTTATAATTGACAAAATACATGTGTTATTATACATATATTAAAAATGCTGTGCAACATCCCGTCTGACATGATAAATTAAAAAATGAATGTTTAGTTGTCTTGATCGGCCATAAATTTAATCTGCTTCCAGACCCTAATGCATCCAGACAATCTGCATCTGAGGTTCGCCATTCACATTTAGTTTAAGCCTATCCGTGTAATTTTGCACCAGCTTTTTAGCGTTTATTTGCACATAAACCTTACAACCTTATTTACCCGTATGCCAAAATGTGCAGGATCTTTACTAAAATCTTTAAGGACGTTCTGAAAAGTTTCTCCTTTTGTTAATTAAGTCAAGCAGAACACAAAAGTAATGAGGAAGTTATATAAAGAATCTGCAATTACCTGCATAATAGTTCCTGTAAAACCTCTAGTTAACCCTGTTTCTCAATGACATCCAACATAAGCTACATAGGTAGCGTTTGGAGAAGAAACGTGCTTCTAAGCACTCTTCCTCTAGGTGTTTCTGTTGCCAAACCCGAGTTTTACTTTATCCAGTTAAGCTGGCAGGATCCATCCATGCAGTTTTCCATCCATGGACCACAGACTCCTTTGGTTTTTACTGTAATAGGAGTAGAGCTGCTTTTTCTGCTACAATCTCACAGTCAGTCAGCAGATCCCCTCCAGCCTCATCCCCAAATTTCCACATCCAGAACACTAACCTCAGGGAGCCGGAGCCGAAGCCTCAGCAGCCCCCCGGCTTTAAACGCCGGCTGCATGAGCACTCTGAACACAATACAGCTTCATCTCAAATGAGAGATATTTCATGTTAGTTTAGAAAGGCTGACGCTTTTATTGTGCACAGCCGTTTTTCCTGCAATGCCTTGAGTGAACTCCAAACACGACATATGAGACAAGTGGGAATATCAAAATAGCAACAATAAAAACAGAATAGATTTCATAATAGGTGTTCATCTCAAAATGCTTTAGCTGAACCAAATACAAGAGAGAATAACAGATCGATTCATTCAGCCAAGCGCATGCATCTATGGTCTATCGTTTTATTTGCTTTTTAAAACTCCTCTTATAAGTTATAGTTAATGCTTGCTGGTGCAAATAATCTCTGATCGGACGGAAATAAAATTCTACCACAGCCTTACCTGTTTTTTGTTTAAAAAAATCACTTACCTGCAGTGAGCAGGTAGCCGGTGTTGTAGCCATGATACCCGTGGTAACAGGGAGGCCTGTAACAAATCCTTCTGTAGTAAGCATACGGATAGTTTGCAGCCAGAGATGCCGTAGCTTCTACGATCACCAGGACGAAAATCCACCATTCTGACGCCAAAGCCATAATTGTAGTATCACAAAGCCTTCAGAAATCTGTTTCCTATCTTTAAATTACTTAATAAAGAGTCATGGAGTGACATTCCATGCTGAGTGCTCGGTCTGATTTTCCTCTTTCTGCCTTCATCGCATTTTCTGTTTTACCCTCCCATCTGACAAGGCTGAAGTCCACCATGTTATAGGTCCTCCTCTCTCCCTCACATTCTCTCCTCACTAGAAAACTGTATCTCTGTGTTGTTCTGCTCAAACCCCAATTTTTTTAATTTCTTTTTTCTATTCTACGGTCTTGCAGTGAATGATTTGCCCCCCCCCCCCCTGATTTATGAGATTTCATTACAGGCCTCTGTATTTTACAGTTTCGTCAAAGGATTCCCATATGATCCAAAGAGGTAATTTATTGGGGGAGATAGCAACAGATCAAAAAAAATGCAAGCGGACTAAATTATGCGCAGTCTTCTAGTCTTCTTTTGAAATGGACATGATGTTCTTAAAAATGCCACTAAAGTAATGCCAGATTTGATAAGTGCCAAAACTCAAATTTAGTGTTTTAAATTCAAGCATCTGAGAAAGGTATGAGCCTTGCAGAAGACAAAGATGTGTGCTCAGCAGTTTAGCAGCAGGCCTTTTCATACTTTGCCAGAATATACGTTCCACTTCAGCCCTCGGTGGAACCTCTAAATAGTAAAAAGCAATGATTACTGTCAGCATCCCTTTCACATTTTAAAGAGAAATGACCTGTCGATATACATCCCAGAGAAACCTTTGCAGCATACTATGACTCTTACCTCAACATTTATACCTTTCCTCTTTCGTAGTACATTCTGAAAGCCTACACAAATACTTTATTTTTCTTCAAATGAAAAATCGCAGATGTCTTTATTAACCACTTAAACATTGTGATCTGAATTCAAAGTCCTGACAGAAACTAATTATGGATTCATAATTTTCAGCCAATCATATGGAAGTCATTGCACTAAGGATTAAGATGGGAATTTACCATCAGAACTGACCATCACAACTGGGAGGAAATAGGAAGGGATTTAACAGAGTTTGCTGCCAGATGCGGGTCTGGGAAGTCAAAAAATATGCTTTTTTATATCTTTAAGGAGAAAAGCTACACCGCAAAACACCACACCTGGTCCACTTCCTGCCAGCTGAGAACATACAACTGGTTCCCGTAGCCTCACCAGAACCGGAAGACAACACTTGGCAACTTGACAAAAACAAAACAAAAAAATGTAAATCTTTCCTGCTTAGATCAGGGGTTAGCTTGGTGATGACTTCCTGATTGAAGAAATATCTTCTTGGCTGTCTTTCGGGATCCTAATGACCAATTTAGCATCATCACGAAGTCCAAATTAATTCCAACTGCTCTGTATATGACAATGAGCTCATTGTACTCCAATGGTCCCTTAAAGTTAAAAGATCTCAACTCCACAGAGCACCTTCAGCCAGAGCTGGAACAGGAGATTTTCCTCATGAGTGTTGAAATCCACAGCAACTGCTCAATGTTATCATAGAAATATGGACAAAAAACTGAAAAGGAATTTTCGGCTCCCGTGTTAAATCTGTATCCGTGGAAAACTGAGATGGTTCTCAAGCAAAAGGGAGAGTAGCTAAGAATTGTCTCCTGATGTCTTTATTGACATTAGATTTCATTTGGCTGAGTTTGTTTTTTTTCTGCTTTAGAAGTAAGAAAGCTAAAAGATTATAAAACTCTGACTAACTGAAAAAATGGAAGTGATTCGTTCCTCTCTGCACAGATCAGGGGTGCAGAAACAAATGATCTCCATGTAATGGCTTTGGTAGTTAGAACATGAAATTGTTCTCCATATTTTTAGGTTTAACAGTTATTTAAAAAGATAGACATGTATACCTAAAACAACAAACTGCCCCACAAGCAGTTGACCAGATATTTCCTTTGATGGGAAATGTCATTTTCGCAGTAAAAACGCAAAAGCTTGGTCCTACAGCATATCAGTACACAGAATTCCTAATGTCTACGGGGAAAGATAGATTTAAGTACATGTTGTTCAAGGCAGAATATGTTTGTCCCAGAAAGTTAAGGCTGCTTATAAACATGCTTCCTTATACATGTTCCTTGAAAACTGCTGGTTGGGGAACAGTGTCGTCCGAGAGCAGTGCATGCCCTGATCTCAGAAGTGAAAGGAGCAGTCATGTTGGTTTTGGTTGATCATTATTTTGACACGTGCCAGAGGTTGGCAGAGCTTCAGGCTTGTAAAATGCCTCAGCTGTAAAACCCTGTTTGACATGACAGCATGATGTTGATACTGCAACTCCACCGTCAGCTTAGCAACTGTTACTGCCGGACTCTTCTACTTTGATTGGGATCCTGCACAACCTAGAAAATCATCCCTAAAAAGGAACTTGGCTGAGGGCTCCAGATGAGGATCAAACAGTAAAGATCAACCTCGTATTTTTTTTTTATCTTAGAGAACAAAGGTTCTCTTATGATTATATATTTCTTTTTGCCAACAACCTATGCAACAGCAAATAGGGGTCGATTCCTGACAGCAAAAATGATGATATAAAGTTCAACCGAGAAACAGAAAAGATGTGTCTGATTTAAAGTAAAAAAAATGTAAACAAAAATGCTCCATCTAAGCGGAAAAAAATATATTTTTTGGAGACGCTGCAACAAACACTCAGCCTTAAACCTAAACATCAAAAACATTGAAGACATTCAGACAACGTTTTGGCACCACTGTTAATATTTCTGCCAATTAGGACATAAATGCTGCGGGCTGCTGTTTGCAGCCATGGCAAAGGGCAGATGGCTATAAAAGCCAGCTGTGACAACGTTTCCATCAGCTCTCTAAATAACCGAGTCCTAGATCGGATCTCTCAAGTGGGTTCTCCCGGCAAACAGCCTTGCTCTCCCCCAAGTTTGGCCGCTTCACAGAGAAACCTTTATTCTGCACAAATGCATAGCTCACAGACGTTTTCCAGAAACATCAAATAAGACGTGGTTAAAAAACTTTTTTTTACTGTATTCTTGTATATTTAGGCTTTAGTCTATGTATAAAACATCTAACAAAGATGAAAAAGTTTCAGAATTTCAGCAACAGCTGACTTTTTTTTTTTTTTTGGTGATGGTGGTTGGAGGCAATAATGGGATAATTTTAAAACTCATAAATTCATTTTAAAGGTCTAAAATAAAACATTAATGCAAAAACAATGAAAAAAGCACCAAATAATTTTGCAGAGGCCAAATTTATAAGAGGCTTTGTCATATTAGCAACGTAGCATATTTGCAGCATTTCCTTGTATCATAGATTGGGGGAGAGGGAAGTTTGGGCTTCTTCTGGATAATGGTTAAGATGTTAAGATTGACACTAAAAGAAAAGACAAAAACTAGTAAAAAAAACTAAAAAAACAAACCTTCACATGTTTTGCCATCTTCATTCAGTTTCTGTCCAGATGGACATCTGCAATAAAAGCTTCCAATGGTGTTGCAGCAGAGACCCTCGCAGCCTCCGTTGGTTTCTTCACATTCATTCACATCTGCAGTGTAGAGAAACAAAACACAGCATGAATTCAAAACAATT
Organism: Orestias chungarensis; assembly: GCA_032876305.1. Taxonomy (NCBI): domain Eukaryota; kingdom Metazoa; phylum Chordata; class Actinopteri; order Cyprinodontiformes; family Cyprinodontidae; genus Orestias; species Orestias chungarensis. Next base: position 3,997,653 of record JAVLVB010000591.1, on the reverse strand, counting down.
TCATTTTAATTAGTTAAAGCTAATTGTAAACTGTGATTGTAAACATTGAGGGGAAATGATTCATGGCTTTTTTACCTTTTAGGAATAATCTGAAATATAGTCAATATTTGAAAGAAAGCATAATGGAATTGCAATCACCGCTGCAAGTACTTTTACATAGTGACATTTCAATAGAATACTCTTGGCAAAATATATTTAATTTAGTCAGATGGGTTCGATAATATAAACACCATATTCAAGATTTTGGTTTTGGACTGGCCTATTCTAAAGCATGAATATGAATTAATATAAATAAATCCACTAAAGCTCCAACTCTATGTTTAAGGTTATCTTCCCCCTGGAAAGTGTACCTCCCTAGCCTGTTGCAGCTAAAATGTTCTAATTGATTTACCTGATACTGTATTTGAGTAATGTGCGAAGTTAGTTTTCCTCCACAAACAGCATTTGGTATTTAGGTTAAAAGGCAGAAAAGACCCATCAGCCCAAATATTGCATGATCCCATTAAATGTAGCAGTTGTGATATAAAAAAATTATCCTTTGGTTTAATGCTACTTTTCAAAGCAACCTAGGTTTAGACAAAAAACAAACAAACATCAAGATCTGCAAAGTTGGTGTCTTTGTTTGTGAATAGGTCTTGTAGGGTTGTGAAAACACTTTGAGCAAAAATACTGGGTATCAAAATGCAGAAATAGTCTGTAAAACTATTTTTCTAATGGAAGATAATGGGCCTTTTTTCTAGTCTGAATGTATTTTTTTAGATTCAGCTTCCTGGGAAAATACATTTTACAATCATGATTAATGAAATAAATTAATAACATATGCTGTCAGGATTAATAGATGGCAAAACAACATCCCAAAATAGTGGTGCCTTATTTAGTTTCCCACAACTGAAGATACTTTTAAACTTTTCCTTCACTTAACCGCATAAAAATATTTCTGTTCAAATCCCAGGTCCAGGTTAAATGATCATGCTCATGTTTAATTTTTGATATAGTAAATCTTTTTCCCTCGTGATTCTAAAGATTTAAGTCTGCTCTGATAATTCAAATTGAAATAAAAGGACAGGCATTTAGTTAGCACAAATCAAACTACTCTGTGCTTTGAGAACCAAAGTCCTAAGAAATACATACTAAGACTAAGAAAGAGCCCCTAAACAAAAAAAAAGAAAGAAATATCATCCTGTTATTTAATGACAGAAAGTTTTTTCTTTTTCGTCGTAGATCATGTGTTATTTGTCAAACTAAAAAAACATCAAGGTTTGTATAACTAAATCCTGAGTGGTACCCAATGTTTTCAAAGAGGCCACTGGATCCTGTAACGTCTAGGAAATATTTGTGCTGCTTTTGATGTTTCCTCGTTTTGGATAGTGTGTGTAAAGTTTAAACCACAATGGTCTGCTATGTTCTCAGCCGTCACGATCACAATCAGCACATCAAACACACACCATCTCCTAATGATCTGAGGAGAAATGTTAACCAAAATAACCAGAAAGTAGGTCATAGTTCTTTGGATGGACTCCTGTGCCTCTGCAGGCGAGCTGAATCTTCAATAGTGCAGACTGAGTATCTGCACAGTGTTGCAAATTATTATGTATTGTATTAAGTTGATAGCTTGAAATTTTACATCTGTGAAGCTGAAGAAATATCAGCTCTAAAGAGGATTTTTTAAAAGTGACAGTCTGGGTTAGCAAGTTATCAAATATAATAGTGTGAATTCATTCCTAAGCAATTAAAAAAAGGGATAAGTGCAACAATGTAATGAGGGAATCTAATGTTATAATAGATGGTATATACAAACAACCACGAGGAAGCAGAAATGAGATACATAGGACTTTTAAGTATGAACCAAAAGAAGCCCGTGATTGGATGAGAGATGGGAGAGTTTAATATCCTGGGTTGGAGTCTTATATATATATATTTTTTGATCTAAGGTCACACATCTTTCTGACAGCTGAGGCCCAGGTCTACCCAGGGTCGCGGTTCCCAGCCTCTTTCTGCCCAATAAGCAGGCAGGAATGTCAAAGTGTGTCGTGGGTCAGAAGGAGAAGATATGGGAGAAGGTTTACACTGAGATTCAATATATTACCATCCACTTTTATTTATTTTTAGTACTGGTCATTTTTTGTTGTGTTTTTTTTTTTCTCACAAAATCTGAACCTTTCATGTTTTGTTTTTTTTGGTTTGTTTTTTCTACATTTAGGTGGTTTGTGTTGGGAAAACATGAAATTACTAAAACAAAAATCTCACTTAAAACGAACAACAAAAATAAATCATATTCAACATTTTATCATAAAGGAATTCTGTTCAAGTTAAATGTAACTTAATTTCTATTGATTAAGGAAAAAACAAGAGTAAAAGTTTAATTTTTGTCTTCAGTCTGCAGTATATCACTCTACCCCATCCATCACCATCAGTCGGCTCACCTTTCAGCTGCTTAACCTGACAAGGTGTAAAAACATGACTTGTAGCCAATTTTAAGGAAGAGAAGATCTGCTTTCCCCCATGAGTATTGATTTCTCTCTTTGACCTGAAACTATGGAGATTTGAGCGAACATCCTCTAGAGGGGTCACATGTCTGGAGCATTATGGTCTGCTTGCAGTCCAGATTTATGCTCCAAGTCACAGTCAAACGCCAACGCTCAAGGTTAAGACACAGAATGAGTTGCAAGAATCCACAACGCAGATCTATGGAAACACAGCTCTCCAAACATGTTGTCTCAGATTCTCCAAAGATTGTTTTATCAGATTTTATGATTTCTAACTTTAGTTTAGAAAATTCACTTTATTCACTATACTAACATATACTGACTACACAATACAAACATTTTATCTTGTGTATGGATATTAAGTTTTCCAACCCCTTTAACTTCCAGATTTTCTCATGGTTTCACCAAAAAACTACTTTTGTTCGGATTTTCTGAGGTAAAAGAAAAATAGGGCATTTTTTTTTAATGTAAGTTAAGGGATTTCAGTTAATACAGCCCCCCTGTGTATAATTTAAGCTCCTCATACTTACGGCAAATCCTGTTAAAGCCTTGGGATGTTTTTAACAACAACAAAATCATGAAGACACAAAAAGTGCTGGACTTAAGAGAAAACTAAACAATAACTTCATCACCATTAAAAACATGGAGGAGATGACAGCATCATGATTTGATGACTGATTTCTTCAGTGGAAATCAGAGTTTATGGGATTGTCACATCCTTAATGAATTTATTTTATAAAATTTGAAGATGATACAATCACTATTTAGGTGTAACCCTAACTTTTAATTTCGTAAAAGAAAACTCGGATATGGATGTGTGGTAATTCTGAGTTTTGTATCAATTGTATGGGACACGTGATTTGAGGCAAGTAAACTATATCCTACACAATACCTCAGTGGTAGCGGTTTAGCTTTTTATTTCTGCAAAACCGTAAAGAAAAATGTATCATTAATTATTTAACACATTGTGTCTGGTGGTAATTCAAAGCAATCTTTCGCTCTCATGTTTTGTATCTAGGAAGATGTTTTTGTGCTCTGTTCTGTGACGATAAAGTTATTATGAAAGCTGAACTGCAGTTATTTTCTGTCGCAGGATGAATCTAAAATAAAACATAAGTAAAACAAGATAATAAAAAAAAAACCTGCATATTTGGACACCGTGTCCCCAAAGAACCTCCTAAAGAATGAAAAATAGCCAATCGTAAATAAACCTTTTTTCCCCACTCCAAGTTCAGCTGCTTCAGACCTCGAAGTTTACATTCCTCTGCTGTATTGTGTGACTTCCCTTGATAAGGATGACCAGCAACGCTCCCAGGAGGACATGCCTGATGTCTCAGCAGATCAACAGAGGCTTGTTGTAACAAAAATAAATACTTTTTTTTTTAAACAGACCTCTGATAATAACCCAGGGAGGTCTTTTAACAGGAAAATGAAAGTAATTGATCAAGGATCAGGAGTTCAGATTAGGTTCACAGAAGTAAGCTGATTTCTTTAAGGGGCCTGGTTTAGAAAACCTGCTGGTGCAGTAATGTCCTTTTTGAAGGCTCATTCCTGCTTACATTTCAGTCGCACAGCTGTTTTCATTTACCAGGTGCTATAAACACGAGGATAGCGTATTGGTTCCAGCAGACGCATCTGAGTCCAGAGGTTTCATTCAGTGAAGAAGTGGAGGAGGATTTCACTACCGTTGACCCGAACGGGTCCTTAATGGTGACAAACGATCTAAAACCCTGTCTGAAATGAGCACAGTAACCTTTTATGGGCACAAAACTGGCAATTTATTTCTTGTTTTACCTCATGTGACACCTTTTCACAGCAAGTGAAAAAGCTGAACTGCTAAAATATCCCCACAAAGCTCATCACCCATGAAACAGAGATGGCTATGAACCCTAGACGTCTCTGGCAATTTAACATGGGAGTCAAATTTCGGAGAAACCACCATGCAAAAAGTTCTGTGCATTACCACTGCAGATTAGTTACTTATAACACTATTTTGGTTTCACATGTAATGGTTGTTCACCTATTGACCTTATCAGTCCCATGTAAGAAGAGTAAAATAAAAGCTCAGAAAGCTGACACACTTTTAAAATAAACAACATAAAACATTAGTATAGCATCCTTAGTGAAGATGCTATTATAATATTTACCTCATTATACCTTCAAAAATCCTGAAGGTGTTAATAATTAAAATGTTAAAACTGTTTATAATTGTATTTTTTCAAAATTATCAGTTTAAGGTTAACACTGCCCCCTGCTGTTGATCCTGTGCCACAGGCCAGATGTGCTACTGGATATACATTATGAGGATGCCAGAGAATGTTTCTGCTCTGCTTTTATTCATCAAGTAAGTAATACGCAGCTGCAGAGCTGCAATAATTACCAGTCAGGAGAAGTCAAATGTTTCCAAGTGCCTTCAATGGCACAACATTTTTTCCGCCTTCGGTTTACCGCATTAAAATATGCCAGAGATTTATGTGGTATCCTTTAACTTCAAACCTTTTAATTCGCGCGCTTATTGGATGCCAGTTGTAAGTTCTGTAACTGTGGCAAACACGGCAGCTGATTTGTTAAGATAAAATGTGTTTCAACAAAATAGGGAAAAGCTCAGCAGGAACCAGAAAGAGTTAAAAACATCCCACTAATGACAAGGACTAACCACCCTTACAGATCGTGCTGTAGGATAACCCATACTTAAGATACATACACATAAACCGTAAACGGTGTCAAGATAAGAGGATGAAACCAATATCTACAAAAATAAATGAAGATAAATCCACAGTTTTGAAATAAAAGCACTACAAGGTATACAGTTGTGCTTACAAGAAAGGGTAAATGTAATTAACTTTAGAGTTTTATTGTATTTCTTTTCCAGAGTCTAATGACTGTACCACAAACAACCCCACCAAATTTTAAAAGCAAGATTTTGATGCACAACTGGAACCTTTTTCTGAACTACACAGGCTCACAATCAATCTACACATAGAAACACACAAATATAATTAAACCCCCATAACAATTGGTTAAATTTTCCCTTTGTGGATTGCTGAAAAACTACATTTGTTTCCAAAAAGTTGAAATCTCAGTTTAACCACAGATCACACATTGTGGAGCTAATTTCTAACCATCGCTTTTCCTCCCAGTAACCCAGCTTTTCAGCTTAAACTTCACATGGTTGAAGTTAAGGCTTCAGCAGAAAACTCCAGATTAGCCTACTTTATTGAATAAAAAGCCAGCTTTGTTGTGTGTTTGAGATCATTATTTTCTCAGAACATTATACTTTGTCAGAGTTTCACTGATCTGACCTGGAATTTGGTACTCAGCTGAGGGGAAATTGCTCAGGATGTAATCTGATTTAAGATATACTACTCACAAAAAGTTAGGGATATTTGGCTTTCGGGTGAAATTTGTGGATAATCTAAAAAGTTCCCGCTACAGTGATATCTTTTCACGAAAGTAGGACATTTAAGTAGAAGGATGCACTGGTGATTTCCTCATCTCAAACAATTTGTTGAAACAAAAGTTAACACCAATGGTGTGTACACCACAAAAAAAATGTGAACGTCTCAATAACTCGTCATCTCCCCTGAGCATTAATTACAGCTTGACAACGACGTCTCATGCTGTTCACAAGTCGACTTATTGTCCGATGAGGCAGGGCATCCCATTCTTCTTGAAGGGCAGCCCTCAGGTCATTAAGGTTTTGGGTGCAGAGTTTCGAGCCTCTACACGGCGACTCAGTTGATCCCACAGGTTTTCAATGGGATTCAGGTCTGGAGAAAGTGCAGCCCAGTCCATTTGAGGTACACTAGTCTCCAACAGCCGTTCCCTGATGATGCGAACCCGATGAGCTGGAGCATTGTCGTCCATGAAGATGAAATTAGGCCGGTGTTGTTCATGTAGGGCCACAATCACTGGATTAATGATGTTATCCAGGTAGTATTGGCTTGGCACGGTACCATTAAAAAGTGTAGCGCAGTTCTATACAGACTGGACACACCTGCCCACGCTGTGCCACCTCTACCACCAAAAGCTTGTCTGGTGACAACAGTGGCTGATGCATAGCGCTCTCCTTGACATCTCCAACATCGTTGGCGGCCATCATTTCTGCTCAACGTGAATCAACTTTCATCAGAGAACAGCACTGAGGCCCACTGGTCCGTCGTCCAGCGTAAATGCTCCCTGGGCCATGCAAGACGCCTGTGCCTGCTGGTGTGGTCAGGTACTCTAGCAGGTGGTCTAGCACGCAGACCACGCTGAGGTAAACGGTTTTCAATGGTCTGACGTGACACTTGGTTGCCTCTCACCTCCCTTAAACGTGCCTGGAGTTGAGTGGCTTTCATCATCCGGTTTCTCAGGGCATTGTTCACAATGTAGTGTGTGTCAAGCATGATTGTGCTATTACAGACTAATAAGGAACAAACAGTACTTGTAAAATCATAAAATTCCCCTGAAATCATCAGCATAATGGTAGCAATTTAATATTCTGGGTATTTTTTATAGGTAAAAGATAAAGCACATCACTATTAAGATATATAAGATTTACTGATCTAATGATTAAGATTAAGTTAGTAAGAAATTAAACTTCAAAGGAGCACAACCAATTACACTAATAGGAATAAATCATAACCTTGATTACAACAGCACATATTTGTGGATATAAAATTGTTCTAGTCTGAATTCAAATTTTAATTTTGTGTGCCTGTACGTATAATATAAACCTTGTTTTCATATTTTTAAAGAAGTATTTTGGATTTTTATTGCCCTTAGAAATAAAACACATCTAAAGCGCATCATTAAAAGCCCAGAATAATTATGACATTCATGCCGATAACTTGACTAAAAACCTCCCACCAGCACCACATCTAAATATGTAGATAGTTTTAGTAATGAATAGTTTTATTTAGTCGGAGGGAATCGTGTTGTTTTCCTTCTACTGCACAAAAGCTTAAAATGAAATGACCCAAACGTATTTAACTAGTCAACTAGCTCTATTTTGAATTTCTAAGCAGATTTGGGCACCAACCAGAGACCAGCAGCAACGTTCAACCAACAGAGGCACAACGTATAAATATAAATAAAAAAAACGTAATCTGTAGTCAGTACATTACCTTTTAACCTCCGGTTGTATTATTTGTGCATGTTTAACCCCACACGCATTGTGATATCAAACAAATCCAACTTCAGAGTTTGTTTATTTAGAGATTGTTCTGCTCAGGACCAGGATTCTGCTAATCCCTGTTTTTATAATCTATTTCTTTACCCTGGACGGAAAACTTCAGAGGTTTTTGTCTGCACTCATGTTTGTGCGTGTGCAGTTTGTTTGACTTGGATGCAGCATTCTTTGGGAGCAAGCTGCTTCACGTTTCAGATGTGTGTGTTAGACCTAAGCATAAATATTGTAGCTCCCTTGAATCCAAGATGCAGCTGTAATCACAATAATGTGTCCTGATGTCTCCCCAGTAGCAGCTCGCTTTAATGAGTCGGTAAATATTTCAGCCGTTTGTTTTCTCTGCACTGAAAAGATGTGTTCCTGCAAAAAAAGCAGACACCCTTAAAATCCCTGTGTCTGCTATTAAAAGCTTTTCACTGACAACAGTCTTAAAAAAACATGCAGCTGCTGCTCATGTCTGGTGGATAATATTTTGTGTTTGACACCCCTGAACATGAGTAAGCAACACCAGCCAGGGTGTTGGACCTCGGGCATTTGCCCCTCTGACCCTTAGCGTGTGCTCTGTGCGTTCCCTGTTGGGGCACGTTTTTCCCAGCTTTGACCCAGGACTTTAACACCTGCGACATCACGTGGAGACGCCACAGGAATCCAAAAATGACTTGTTGTGATTCCAGCCTGTCTGCCTCTCGCCTGTATTTGTGAGATAACACGGGAAAGTCACCCAGTGGGAAGACAATGACACAGAAGCGCCATGGTTAAGGTATACTGAGAGAATCAAATAAGACAGACTATTGTGTAACCCCAGCTGGGTTAAAGCTTAAAGGCACTGCTGCATATAACCATAGGGTTTGTGTACTTTAAGCAAATAGGTTAAAAAGAAACTTTGGGGATGAACCGTTTATTAAATCTTAGCCATGTCACTGACTAACATGTTCTTTATGCTAAATTAGTGCTGTTTTAAATCCAGCTCTAATGTATAAGAAAAATCTGCTGATACAAAGAGTGCAAAGGATCAGAGTTTTTAATCTAAAAGCTGAATACTACTGTTTGTTTATAACCATTTTCTGAAGATGCTTGAGACTCAAAAAATGTCTTACAGAATTTGGCGGCAATTCAGGAAGCGTTTGAGCAACTTTGAACTTGTAGATGATACAACCTTACATGTTTGAGTCAGGGTAAGTAACGGCCCCAAACTAAACAATGATAATTGTTTTAGGATCTTTGAAATGTACAAGTCCTTTTTACGTTGCTGTTAAAATGTTTCAACATCCAGCTGGTTTCCATTCATCTTTGTTGTCTGGCTAGAATAACGACAACAGTGAGCTTTATAACTTTTATGGGATAGTGTCAGTAGTTGCTTTAAGACACCCGCCAATGTTTCAACACAAACAGGTTCAGAAAAAGAAAAAAAAGGTTCAGATTAGAACGATAAAAGTAAGCCGGATAAAAATAAAGTACAATTTGTCCTATGTGCAACATGAATTTTAAAGATTAGGGCAATTCTGGGCGATGAAACCAAGAGTCGAATCTGATTATTCCTCCATGTGTATTTTGCAAACTCGCGTCACTTCTGATTTACACAGAGGCGATGACCTTCTCCTCCCACTGTGACAAGGAGAGACCTTTCGTCAGGAATGCTGTAAAGAGCCTAATGTGACTGGGGGGGTTGGTGGGATCCCATGCAGAGTCAGCACAATTATAAGAGATTAGGGTGCTGTGCAGGGTGCAGTGGCAGGTAGCTGGGCAGGGACGTTTACACTACCCTGTGTTGGGAAGGCATGCCTTCTAATTAGAGACGCGTTTCCTTTAAAGGTTCAGAGCTCCTCTCTCGTGACTTAATTTAATTGTGTCAAAGAAATAAAAGAGCTGAGCTTTCATCTGATAAGGTGATTGAATTGAACCAGATGTAAAAATGTTTTGTTGTTTACTGTGACAGAGACAAAAATTGTGACACACTGTGGGAGCAAATCGCTAGAGCAGAAACAAAAAAACAAATGATGAAAATAATGAATAGTAATTTTCTTTTCGTTTTCTTTTTTTTTCCAAACATTACTAGTTCAATGAAGAAACCACTCTACACTTTGAATAGGACTTTCGGAGGTTTTAAAGGGTAAACTTTTTGTTTTAATCCAGCAGAATACATCTGTGCTGCTTATATGGGGGGCACATGTGCGACATTCGCGGTTGCTTAACACACCAGGCTCTATCCGCTGTTGGTGTTATTTTGTTACTAAATATCGGACGATAAGACAATTTTCCCCACTGCGTCGCCCAAACTTTCCTCACAACACAACATGCGGGTGGATTGTTTATGAGAGAAAGAAAGCGTGGGATGTGCGTCACATTTGTTTTTAGAACAGGGTTAACAAAATGTTGCGTCGGCTTTTCCATCCGTCACCCCAACTTATTTCTAAATCCATCTTTTTTATTAGGAGATCTATGAACAGAATCCTAAAAGCGTGTTTAAAAATCACTATCAATCAGTTTTTTATCTCTGTACTGCCAAATTGCATCGATATAAAACATATTTAATATCACTTTATTATAAGCAGTAGTCATCAAATGCAGAGACAGCAGTGTATCAATATTTTAGGTTTGTTTAAGGGTAATTGTATTTCTTTGAGGGTATTTATAATCTTTATATGGCTCAAATGAAGAAGGAGGACACCCCTGAATAAAACCTGTTGACAGTCATAACAATAAACAGCCATTGTTAAACCCCTAAGCTTATAAAACAAATTTTAGGAGACAATCATGCTTTCAATCATTAGGAACGAGTGTTGTGTCAAGAGTGCCAACATTTAAATGGACAAAACTTCTTGGAAAGCGTAGTTTTAGAATCAGTAGATTGTAAAAGCCCTTCGAAGAGACTTGTTCCTGGGTTTGTCATTGCAAGTCAAAAATACGTAATGTGATGTGCGGTAGGCAAACATTTTTGGTTTCCTTTACCCACCTACTAATAAATAAGAATGTTATGCAACCAGCTGCCTTCACCTTTCTACGGTAATTAGTCACTTTTCTACAGCAGGGACAGGGAATCTTGTCAGAGTTGACAGGAAAATGAATAAAGTTAAATACAGGACACGCTGGAAAAACACTTTAGACTTGGACAAAAGCTCTCGTACAAGCAGGAAAACTAAAGGGTTATTAAAGCAAAAGTGAAGAAAGAAAAGTTGAATACAAATAGAAACCTCACTTTGAGATATTTATTGGAAACCCTGTGTTGTTTGTACTTAACACTGCTTTGTGTTGGTTTGTTGACCCTGACGTTTGTGTTTGCATTGTGACGTGATGCAATAAAGGCTGTGCAAGTTTGCTTGGTCCAATTCATGTTCACTTCAGATCATGTGTATTCCTTTGGCAGCCTGTTTACAGATTAGGACAAAGTTGGGAAGTAATCTTGCATTTAATGAGCAAGAAACTAATTTTGTTCTGATTAAAAATACGGCACGATTAAAGTGACATACACCTTATTCATATTTTTGGAGATTTGAGTGCAAAGATTATAGAAATAAGTAAATAAATAAGGAAAGAATGTAAGAAAACCTTTACTGGCTCTTGGGCTGTGCTTTGCTGAAATGTTATATTTTACTTAATATTTACTAATTTTTGCCTTTTGGGAGCGACACACAACTCAAAGAACATGATTAAAACTTTAAATGAAAAAAAACAAATTGAAACAAAAAAATTAGCAACAGCCATTAAAATTAACTTGTTTCAAGGGAAATATTCACTGTGAAAAACATGTTAAAATCGTGTTACATTCCTCCCCCCATGCTTGTGTGAACCATTTCCACTTTCTATGTAAAGTAGAAAAGCAGCCTTTCACCTATAACCAGCTGTTTTTTAGCTACAACCTTTTAAAGCCATCATGATGCAAACAGGAAAAGCTAGGAATGATCATCTGCAAAAAGGGTTTTGCACATCATGCTGTGGACGTTTACAATCCTATTAAAATCCATTAACTCTGTTATAGCTAAATTATGGGCATATAAAAAGGTGGTAGAAATTGGATCCTGATGTTCGGCAGCTATTGGCCCATCAGTGGAGGATGAACACAGCGGCCGTAGATGACAAACTACTGCAGCTGGGCTGCTCACTACCTAAGAATCCAATGCTTTTACTGTCTTTCATGCTTGTAATAAATAGTTATGTGAGTTATGAGCGTTTAGTTTTAACTGCTCGCAGAATTGACTTTCAATGTGCAGCAGACTTAACTAAAATAAAATAACAAGGTTTAATATTCCAGGAGTCCTTGACTAAGTTAAAACACCTCTAAACAGATCACTTTATGAGTTGTTAAACCATCTTCTAACAAGTTTAGCTTGGGAACTTTATGCAATTACCAAAAGTATTCATGTTCCACCTTTTTCTCCTTTTTCGCGTTACTATGACAGACTTATTTATTTTATTGACATTTATTAATAATTATTTGTCAACGTTAGAATAAAAAAACCATTTGGCGTATATGTATTCTGCTCAAATTGACTCTAATATCCCTTTTATGAGTAGGCAGACTTGAAGGCTTTTGAGAGTTGTTACAGAACTAAATAAAGATTATCACTTTATAGCTTATATGCTGTTGCCCTGCATATAAAACAAAATTTAAATATTTTAATGAATAAACAGCAGAATAAGGGAAATGCATCCAACATGTTGTGAACTTTGTTGGGTTTTCTCTTTTACAACATGACCCCTTAAAACCTGCGACCTTCGAGACATGTCAGAAAACTATTTGTGTCCCTGCTGTTTTCTCCCATCAATGTCAGGCAATAAAAAAAAAAAAGCTTGACAAACCAACAGTCAGGTTGAATCTTAACATAATATGGTTTGATCCAAATGTGTATGAGTCACAGCAACGTCTTCTAAAAAGGACCAAACATTTGACATATTTGCTCTGCTGTGATATTAGTAAAAAGGAAAAGAAAGTGGGGTCAACATTTATTAGTTTAACATGTCAACCTTTACTGAAAACTCAGCACAGTTAAAAATGAAAGTCGTCTGAAACTTCCTGACATGTGGAATCATCAAGCATCTCTAGTTGTAGGTAGCTGCACTGTATCAGTTACCTTAACCAATTTTGACAGCGCATTGTGTGTCGAGAAGTAGTAAACCAATAGAAATGACTGGTAGGCAGGTTTTAGCAGTCCTTCATATATATTTACTAGTGTTTTTGTAGAAACTGAGCAACTTTAAACAGGTTGCCGATATTAATACTGATCTTAACCTTAATTTAACGTTTTAGTTACTCAGGCAGAGAATTTTTAAACGGCTGAAAAAAGTTGTTTAAGCAAACGTGTCTTAAACTAATTAGGAGAGTTAAACCGATTTTAGAATCACAAATGCTTTTTAATAATCTTTATCTGTTGGAACAATTTTTGTAAGAACCTAAAATTTAAATAGCTATGCATGTTTTTACACTAAATTATTTAAACATCAATTTGCAGCAATTTCACCATTAAGATTATCTTGATTAGAGTCGATGAAAATTAAAAGTTATGTGCAAATCAATGAAATTCCAATTCACATTTAATTTTGTAAGCAGCAATTAAGGGCCAGAGTTAAAAATTCAGCAAATTATTAAATCCAAACCAGAAAACAACACTAAAACCTTATTTCGGAGGTTATGACCTACACTGACTCTGGTATAATTAGTTTTCTCCTTTTTAGCCAAAGGTTGTGTATGTTTGAATGCTTCAGACTGCATGCATGTGCAAGTAAACACGAGAAATTTGGGTAACAAGACAGCGGAAACACCTTATTTTCTCATGGTCCTTTCACACTACAGACCGTCCTGCAGTACCCAGAACCTCCTAGACCTGTGTGAACCTGGATGAATTTGAGATTATTTGAAATAACACCTACAGGTAAAAGTTAAAAGTAGCATTGCCATGGTACTTGACAAGTTACATATTTCCTGCAAATTCCCCACAGTGTGAAGGTCAGCATGCTAAAGATCAGCCTACATCCTGACCCAAGCCTTGCATGATTCCTTTGGGTCTCTGCAGGATGTTGCCAGCATGCTGGAAAACCACCACTCACTGCTCTGAAGCCAATGGCATCTCTGCAAATAGCTGTTTAATGAACTTTGCCCAATTTCCCTAAATGTATGAGAGCTTTCTGTACCTCTAACATTAGTTTCAGCAGCAGTGGAGAGAAATAAAGAGTTATTAAAAATTTGATTTTAATAATACTTGCAATATGTAGGTAATATGCCTTCCGTTTACATCTCTATCCACCGGTGTTTGCATTGAACAAACCTGTTGCAGAGCTCTGTTAGAATAAATTGCCAGTTGCTTTAAGAGCTCTTAGCGCTCAAACATGAAGAACACCTTGTCAGCATTTTTGTTAACACTTCCTGGGCACGTTATTAAATTGTCATGTAATTCAGCACGAAGCAATTAAGTCAATAATATTTAAATAATCGGGGGAAATGACAAAAAAAGGAAGATTCGAGTTATTTTGAATATAGGATTATTTTTGTTGTGCTGATATACTTCAAAAACCGAAGATCTACTGGGATTTTTCCAACACATTCAAAGAGAAAAAATATTACAGTACATGTCTGTTAAATCATTTCTCATATTACCAGGAAACGGTCCGAAAACAAAAAGGTATATATTAAGGAAGCTGCAGTTGTTGGTACAGAAATGCATTCTTTGTGTCAGATGAAAAGGCAACAATACCTCAAATAACTTAGGATCAAAGTGTGTGGCAAAATACGCTTGAATGCAGAATAAATTGAACCTCAAAGCAGAGCGGCAACAGAGTCAGAAGAATAACCTATCGGAATAAACAATGATCTGATGAGAAAAAAACCTGAACTGGCTAACTCCAGACTTACTCGCTTAATCTTGTTCAACAGAGCCAAGTCGAGAGATAACTAGAGGGGTGGAGTTCTGGCTGTTTTTGTGAACGATGGATGGTGTAACTCTGCACATTTAACATCTAAACAATAAACTGGACCGAACTTACAACACTGATCCTTTTCTACAAGAAAGGCCATAGCAGACTACCTGCTGAGGAGGCCAAGGCATTTCTGAGTGGAGGATGTGCTTATTAAGACTTTCTTTGACTATGGTAGCATCAGCTATCTTATTTGGTGTTTTCTGTTAGATAAGCAGCTCAGGAAGGCCAGATCAAGTTTAATGGTGACAGACAATAGTAATACCCTGGTTAAAAATACATTATTGGACTATGTCTCCCGCCAAATGTATGAAGCTGTTGTTGAACTGGAGAGCTTCTTTAGTTAGACTGATGTACCATAGGTGGATGGAG
>JAVLVB010000591.1:3969652-3982619 GCA_032876305.1 Orestias chungarensis | reverse complement strand
CACACACACACACACACACACACACACACACACACACACACACACACACACACACACACACACACACACACTCGGTGATGATGTTTGTCGTCTAAAATAAAAAGACACTTATTTTTATGGAGTTATGGCCAAAAACCCTAAAACAAGATAGTAATTATTGTCTTTCGCATCATTGTGGCGAATTGCTGCAAAAAAACAAAACAGATGAGGGTGTCAGTCAACTATTGTGTGTAGGAGACTAATTGGCGCTTTTGACTGACATAAACACAGCCCAGCTGCAATACACGAATATGGACTAACCACATCAAAAGGGCGTCAAAAGGATATCACTATATCTGACTGGAGAAGAATGCTGCAGAAAAACGCCCTAAGTGTTTAAGTGATGAGTGAATGTTTGACTGCAAACATTTGTGCTCAGCCACCTCGTTTTCAGGTTTTTACATAACCATGACAGCAGCTGTTGGCACGACTGCCAACATGGGATCAAAGTAATGGACCTTACTGAGAGCAGATTATCAAACATCCAAACCCGGTTAAATGTTAAAGCCACAAGCACCTTGCAGATATTCTGTTTTTTCTTATCAGCACAATTCCAGGAAAAACTAAGTGATTGTCTTATAGCATTTAGTAAGCAAAGCAGCTGCCAGCGGAGGCTAAATAATTGTTCTTTATTAAATTATCTTTAAGGGTGATTTCCTCTATAAAAGCAAGAGTTTAAGAGATTGGTAGTCTGAAAAATCATTGTCATGCCATTGGGAACAAAAAGAAATATCAACGACAAGCTTAGAGAGGTAACTATTGCTCGCCAATGATCTGGAAAGGATCGAGTTATTAAATTTAAAAACAGTTGCCAATCTTCCCAGGTCAAAGCGTGTCATGCAGAAACGAAAATTGTTACGGTTCAAGATCCTGTTTGAAAAGAAAACTTTATTTTTTGAGAAATGGAACTTTTGTTTTTTACCTCTGGGGATCATCTTTGGTGAACATTTTTATTTTATCTTGGCTAATTATTCTCTTAGAGTTATTACTTTATTATTTATACCAAATCACCCCAAAACCTCCAGTAAGGTATAAGTAATACATCCTTGCATGTTTACTTGCAGTTTGAATGAGTGAAAAGGAGACAACAGAGAAGGTTTGAGATCTCTGGTAAGAATTACAACTTAGTGACTCAAAGATGGTGGGAAATTTCATAAAATTACTGGGATTAATCCAAAAGAAAAAAAATCCCTTTCATTCAGCGCAAACGTCTAATAGCAGAAGTCTGGACTACAAAAATAATGGATTAAAGACAATCACAGCCTGGGTTTAATTTTTGACAACACAGTGTGAGAGTGAAACATCTACAGATCAATACTTGTTTTTGTTTTGTATTTATTTTCTTTTATTCTTTATTGTATTCATGTTACTCTATCCAGGCCATCACCTCAATCAGAATAAACATTTATGCATTTTGTTGTAGACAAGATTCAATTTTGGGTATGAATGACCATATTTGGCTTGAACTTTGACAACTCTGTAATGCATTAGTTATAAAGAAAAGGTTCCTCGAGAACATTACGATTATCTTCTGGCAAGATCTCAATGTTTCCATTGTTCCTCTGCTAGCTATTAAGTCTTCCATTTAAGCATACTACAATCAGAAGGGGCATCAGATTAGCTGCTTTGAACATACACATTCCCTTTATAACAGGAAGCGTAACATTTCTGAAGCTATATAATGGATATTGCAGGGAAATATCCCAGCTGTTATTAAAGCTGACGAATGACAGTTTATAATCAGCTTACAACATTTGAACAAAAAGAGTCTTCAGGTTCCTTCATAAGGGGGCTGTTTAACTATTTACTTTGGGGCGGATGTGGATATTTCTACAAAAAAAAAAAAAAAAAAGTAGACACTACAAGGAATTTCCTGTCGTGTGGAGCTATCTGAAAAACAGCAAAGTCTTCCACTGTTTTACTTCAGCTGCATAAGCTCAACAATGCAGCTGATAGAAAGGTTGTGTTTCTGGTAGGCAAGCCAACTGCTGATGTGAGGAGATTCCTCTTGACAGCTTAACACCATTCAGTGACTGCAAAGATCATGATTTTAGAGACAGATAAAGTGTCTGCAGATCCTTCTGAATGTGTGTCACTTTTGACAAAAACCTTTACTACCATCTGACCATTTTCCTGAGCACATTTATAATATGGTAGGATCTTTTCTTTGTGGATATAATATTCTTAATATATTATGTTTTGGATAGAAAGTTAAACTGTGAAAGTAAAACGTGCACAGCCCCTCAAAACCCAAACTTCTATGACGTTTATGTAGATTGTATGTGAAAGACCAACATGATTGTTAGGAGGAATAAAAAAAATACAGGTAAGTTGGGTAAACACTATGCAATACAGGCACAGTTTAAACCAATTTTTCCACTGCTTTATTAATGTGGTGTGCATCATGCACCCCCTTGTGAAGCAGCGCCATGAAGCAAGTTTACCTGAAACTCTCACACAGTGCAAGTTCCAAAACAGACAATGAAGTGAAAACAGAGCTTTTTACACTCACCTCTCAAAATAATGACAAGGATACCCAAAAAAGTTATTTTGTCTGAAGTCCATTATGTCCTGTATGTATGTGTGTACAATGACTACAACTATGTCGAAGCTAGGAGCTCCTAAATCAAGTACTTTAAAGCTACAGTCCTGCAAATTTTAGAAGCATCCCTTTTCCAGCACACCTGACATAAAGAGCTGGTCCATTAACACACATTTTTGCTCTGCAGAGACACAGTAACAAGACATTTGAGGGATTTCGAAGAAGTAGGGATTCGTCTGAAAGTTGCGGTCGAACCATAGCTCTGTGGCTGGACACTCCTGGTCTAAATTAGTCCTTTATAGATCTAGCAGTATGTTTAGGATTATTCTCCAAAACGATTAACCTTCACCTCCAGACTCTAGGATTCTACACAACACTTGACTTTGGAGATCTATTTTTTTAATGCTTTTGTGAAACTAAAATCATTCTCCCATCAACCAAAGATGTCTGTTTGCTAAAGGAAACCAATCCAATAATATGAAGCTGTTATAGCTATGAACAGCTTCACTCTTATGTTTACCGTATTTCCTATAAGGTTTTAAGCGAAGAAAAAATGTGATATGTTATAGATTTTTGGATTAATATAAAGAGTTAATTAGTGTAGTGCAAGAATAACAGTTCTGTCAACAAAGGTTTTCCCCTGAGCAATCAATCTCTGTAACTCTCCATTCGTTATGAAGGAGCACTTGTGTTACACTTGTGTTACAAGTGCTACTAAATAAGATACTGTCCTATAAACCAATACTGGTGCACACATTTGTAAAATGTTATGTTGTTCTATCATAAAATAGAGTTAAAGATGTGGTTGCGACATGACAAAATGTTGAGGCAGCGTGTTCAATTCAAAGATGTCTCTGCTCACCGTACTGGCAGCTGGGCCCATTAAATCCTGCAGGACAATCGCAGAGCCGGTTTGATCCTTCCCGACACTGGCCTCCATTGAAGCACACTCCATAGCTACACAAAGCTGGATGAGCACATGTGGACAGACAAGGTGCAAAAGAGGAGAGAGAGAACAAATGTTTGAGTGAAGCAAAGACACCTGTTTTCACGAGACACTGACATCTGCTCCTTTAAACAACGATTATTTTCCAACAGAGACTTATCAGCCTGTTAAGTCCTGCCATAGAAGAAACTTTGATTCTTCATTGTTCACACAAACCAATGTAGTTTAAGGTTATTTCTAGGCTTATGGAGCAAAAGTAGACTTTTGGCACAGTAAGAGGTTTGTTAAACAAAATGATCAGATTTAGACATAGACAGCAAGTTATATATTTCAACAGTTTACGTTCTGATTGAAAAACTGCTGAGTTTCCTTAGATCAGAAAATTCTTAAACTGATTTGTTTGACAAGTATTACGATATGTATGATTGGAATGAAATCATTTTTCTTGTAAAGTGCCCTGAGACCACATGTTGTAAAGTGTTCCTATATAAATAATCTGGATTAAAACTGAATTGACGAAAAGCACACACTGTTACATATACACATACACTCCCACTCAAATTTAGTTAAATGTCCTTTTTAAAAGCTGCCTTTAAAAAAAAAAAACAATGCTTTTAGGTTTGATTAAGCTAATGATACAATTTTGTGTTTATTCAATTTAATATACACACTGGACAGAGATGGCCAATATGATGGAAATCACGTTTGCAAATTAAGGATTGTTGATGGTTGGCCTGCCATGACCTGGGAACTGCTGAACACCACTGTTCCTGTGCCCAGTTAGTTAGGTTTTAAATTACCAAAGATTTAAGTCATTTGTTCAAAACAAAGAAGCTTTTTTTTAAGGAAGAAGGAAGAGGCCATCAAACCTGACAACAATGAACCAGTTGTCTAGCTTGGTGGTGGTAGCATCATGGTAACAGTGTGTTTCACTATCAGATTTGCAGGTGAAATGCATAATGTGGTTAGAATAATGAAGTAGGATGACCTTCCAGTTCTTTAACCAAGAAAAACAACAATGAAAAATTACCTGAAACGCTCAAGAGAACTGGTTGTTGTAGATATACCAGGTAGTAGGATTCTGGCATCAACCCTGACTTCAACTCTTATGATTTATGGAAATGTATAGGCTTGGTTAAAAACAATGTTTGTGCAAAGAAACCAACAAATATAAAGAAAGAGGCGCAAAATTTAAAACCCAAATTATGACCGAGGCTTGTTAAAATGTATAAAAAGTATCCTGATGGGCTATAACTGAAGGATGATTCAAACAATGCCACACTTACTTGTATGTATTCAAGAACGTATCCATAATATGACATTGTATGGAATTAATAAAACTTCCCATTGGGTTTAAACTGTTATGATTCTGGACTGTTTGTCTGATTTGTTTACTTTTCTCCCCTTCCCCCGACTTCTCTGTAGTTAATTGGCTTGTTTACTCAACCTGCTCCTCTCCCGCCAGCTTCTATTCAGTTCTCATTGCTCCCATGTGTGTTCCTGGTTTTATAAGCAGCACTCTGGCATGCAGACAGTGCCAGATTATTGAAAGCTCTTTGCAACTAGATATAACCGGTTTGTCTCGTTTTCCATGTTTCTTGACCAAGTTTTGTCTCACGATTATACCCATCTCCCCCTGTCCACTGGTCTTATAATCTGGAAATGTGACCTTTTTTGCATTCTGGACTCCTGGCTCTCACACTTCCCTTACGATATTTCAGCTTTTTTAAGCCCTGACAAGCCTAACCCTACTTCTGTGCCTTTACATTGAATAACTCCTAACCCATGGATCCTTCTGCCTAGACAGTTTCCAAAGTAATGAAAGTGTTTCTGCTCTTTGACTACAAGTCCTTTCATAACCCTGGTTTGTTTAGGATTGAATTATTTCATTAGTTTCAATAAACCCTTGTTTAAATACGTTTACCCTGTTTCAGCTGAAATTTAGAGTTCTTCTGTTCTGTTACATTTTGTACATAAAAAAATAAAAAAATAAAAATCACTTGAGATATATATATTTTTTTATCAGCCCTCAATTAACCGATTCAAATAAACCCCCAAACTCAAATCTGCTGCATTTGATGAGTTTTTTTTTAAAATGTCTACTGGGAAGTGTATCACTACAATGACTGATTAGCTACAACTGTCACTGGGTGAGTTACAAGGTAAAGCTCCTTCTGCTAGAGTAATTACAGCTTATCTGTCACCTAGAACAAGGGAGACTGTGTCCATAAATCTCCAAGAGTCATATTGTCTATGTTGGTTCAAATGGTAAATTTAAAGAATCTAAGGAAGATCAGTGCTGGCAGCTTCTAAGTAAATTTCCCTCAGGTGGTCTGTACCTTCTTATACCATAAGTCTTTATGACACTCCTATTAGTCTTGACAGATTGTTTGTATAGTACATTTGTCTGCCTGCTTAGATTGAGCGAGGATTTATGTTGATAGTTGGCTGTTTCCACATGTGAACACTTATAAGAGCCAACAGATAGCTATGTCAGGGTAAAGTGAGGGCAAATTTGTCGTCAGATGACTGTTGGAGAAAAGTTAAATAGTTAGACAGTCAATTTACCTAACCTTCCTCTGTCAAACATTTTTCTGTTCAGAAACTCTAATCAGATGCAACATTATCATAGTTTATTAGCCTTTTTTGGTCTTAGAGAATGCATCAAATTGTTTAAGTTCTCGTTGGATAATCTCAACAAGGTTACTTCACTTTTGTTCTTTTCCTACAGACAAAATAAAACAAATCAATACATCTATATAGGGTAAAACTCCAAAATGTGATGTTTTGATTAAATCTCAAAAACAGGTTTATAGCATTCAGCCAGTAAAAATATTTGACTAAGAATAATGAAAGTACATTAAAAGACAGACTTTAAGGAGATTTAAAAAGTAAAGCAATATGCAAGTTAAGGAAACACCGTCTGCTAAAGGTTTCTTTAATTGTTTGCTTTCAGTGATGAGCATCTGTGTAAATCAATAAAAGATAACATTGTAGACAATACAACAATCTGAAACTAATTAATATATATATATATACATATATATATATATATATATATATATATTGCCAATATACACTTGCCCTACCTATACCTTTTTATACTTTGTCACTTCACACACATAAACTTCAATGTGTTGGGGGTCTATTAGACAACCAAGGCAAATATTAAGTAAAATGAAAATGATACATGGGTAAAAAAAAAAAAAAATAAACATTTGCAAATAAAAGCGTAAAAGGTCCGACCTGTAATTAAAGTTAACCCCACCATGAGAAAATACATATTTGCTTTAGTTAGAGCTGCAGATTTTTGAGGCACCTTTACCACCTTGGCGCATCCAGAGCCTGAGATTATTACCGTTGCAACATGGTTTAGGCGTGGAGAGTTTGCAAGGACATGATGCTATTACCCTGTTTTACAGTGATGATGGTGTGGGTGTTCAGAAATGGGAGCAGAGGTAATATTTCATTACATATACCATTTTGCATGTATACTGCAAACCAGATTTTGGTCTCATCTGACTGGAAAATGCCCGTCTATGTGAGAATTTTCAGGGCTTGCACATCCAGTGGATCAATTATGAGTCTATTGGCATTTCAAACATATTCCAATTAAGGCTGTAGGTAACAAAATTTCAGGTTTAATATTTCAGGATTTACAAAGCTCTATAAATAGCAAGTATTTCAGTATCCTTACTTTATAAAGTCAAAAAAGAACAACATAATTTCCAACTTGTAAAGTTTGAAAAACATAACTCCAACAGCAACAACTCGCTAATAAAAATATTGCCTTTGTTATTTCCCTTCCTTCGGGACAGTGCAGCTACAAAAAGCCACGATCGAGTAACATGTTTGGTCCTTTTTCTCTGATTATATAATGTGAGGGAATTTTAATGGCATGAACGTAATCGATGAGAGATGACCTGAAACTCAGCGGAGTCCGGTTAACTTGCATGGCTTCAGCAGGGTTCCAAATATTTTAGAACAATGTTACACCCAGCTGCGAGAGATCAAACAAAATAATTCCTAAAAAGCTTTAAGTGGACAAGAAAAATATGCAGCTCCACTGTAAAAGGTCTTAAGTCTTTCAGAGTCACTTCAGGGCAGCATGACAAAGCAACAACCAGGGGAATGCGAGTTCCCGCGCACAGACACATGAGATACAAGAGACTGTTGGCAGCTGACCAGGGCATTTTTGGGCAGCCCCCCTACCAGAGCCCCATATGCTGCTTAATCTTCACTGAACAAATCCTTAATGTGGGATGCAGCATACCGTAAAACCCACTCTGGTCTGTTCCCGTGGACACTGTTACAAAGACACTTTCTTTGAGAGGATTAGCAGCATCCACAAAGAAAGAAGAGAAACAGCGGAGCAGAGGTCAGCAACTCAAGCTAAGAGAAAACGAGACAAGCCATTGTTGCAATGATGGCTTCCGAAAAGGAAATCCACATCAACACAAAGTGTGTTTGTTTAGGATCTGTTAACCCCCCTGAGTGGGACCCTACAGTAAAAGACATTGACAGTTCACGAGTACAAAGACCTGCAGGAAGGGCTCAGCATGGTGCCATAATTGGTACACTCAGATTTAAGAACTGTACTTTAAGGCAACAAATCATGGCTTGCTCTGCAGAAGGCTGTAGTATTTTAAAGTAGCATTGAGGTTAACTATGACAGATATCCTGTGATGGGCATCTTTAAGGAACTTCAAATACCAGTTGCATGAGTCAGCTTCATAGTAGTGTGCTCGACCCTTTAATCAGGATTGTTCTGCTACATCATACTGTACAACCTAAAAGCATCTTTCCACTCAGGTACCTACATATTTTCAGTTTGGGCTGTACATAGTCATTTTACCCTGAATGTGACTATAATATCCTTTTGATGAAACCCCTTACATCTTTTTATTGCATCTTTTTGTCTTTAACCCACTGGAGTCCAGGGTATAAGTGGCCGTTTTTTGACTACTTTTGATTTTATCTTTATATTTCACTATAAAGATAGATCCATTTTGACATACTACATTAACACAGTGGACCTAAAATCACTCAAAAAAAAAAATTAGAGTGGAAAAAAGTCTTATTTGTTACTGTGAAAACCACAAATATGTTTAATGAACCATTTTCACAACTTAGAATATAAATATAAATTGTAAATTGTAATTGTAAATTTCAAAACCAACATACAATACTTCACAGAACCCTCTCGCTCCTCCTCGCTCTCTCTCCTCCAATAAAAACCAAGGATCGTCCCCTTAGTTGTAAAAGTTACCGCTTTCTGGCTCCGACTCGCTCTCTGCCCCTTGTTCCTCAGCTGCCTCCAGCTCGAAGAAGCTTAATTGATTAACATGGGTCATTTGTCCACCTATAGGACAGGGGGTTTGTTGTGTTTCCTTTTGCATTTATTGTTTTTTCGTCTGTGTATGAGGCGCGCACACACCGAACATGACAAAAATATTTTGAAAAAAGTAGTGTAAATAATTTATCATAACTCTGGTTTTAAATGGACTATCAACACAATTTAAAAACTAGTATATAGTTTGAGGTCCCCGCTTTCTATACAAGTTGAAACAGCGACTCATCGACGCTGCATTTTGACGCTACGGCATATTTAGTCGGCGACGTAATTTTGACGCGCCGGCGAGTCAATGGACTCCAGAGGGTTAATGGTTGAAGTCAATCATTGAGCATACATATGGTAGCTATGGTAGCATCTGATTCACCATCAAATGAACCCAGTTTGAAAAGGATCTTAGTATTTTAGGTTAGCTGGCAAATATTAGGGATTTGGATGTTTTGTAAAGATGCAGGCTACAGCACCACAAGCACAATGTAGAACCATCTGAGCTGAGGCAATACAAAAGACAAAGTCATAGTAAGGGCCAAATGATCTAAGAAGACAGTCCGCTATATTTTCTGATGAAAAAAAAATTAAGATACAAATTACTTTGTTGCCCCCACATGTGTTTATGTGCAGAGACTTAGGGCAGCTGATTAGTTGGTAAATCTTAAATACCTTGTACCTTTCTGAATATCTCAGAGGGACTACTGACTAAGAAGAGTAAGTGCCTGCTTTTTTAATTCTGTGCTTATTTAACAACTAAATTGTACCTGTGGATCTACTGTTTTGACTGAAACTCTCACCGCAAAGCATTTCAGGAAGTGAGAACTAGGTCAATTAAGGATCCATTGTCTAAGAAAGTGTTTCTGACCACTCCCCTCAGGCCTTGGTTTCTATCTGCCTCCTAGGGGGTGGTCTTAGCCGGATTATTCAATCACACAGAACAGCTGCATGTGCTTGTCCAGAACAAAATAGGGGAATACACTGAAGTGTCAGCGAAGTGTCAGCCTTTCTTGTCTGAAGACGTGCGTGTCTTCCGAAGCATGCCCACCGAACGGGGCCACGGAACAGGGTCTACCTTCTCTATTCGCGACGTGTCACCACCCTATCTCTGTTATTTCTGGCACACGCAGGCGATTCTACTTTCACAAACGGAAATGTAACCTCAGAAATCTCCGCTCACTAAACCACACATCGTCATCCAAAACCAATTAATTCTCTGTAAGTCTAAGGAACTGTCAGTCAGCAATTAACAAGGCAGACTTCATTTCTACCTATGTAAACCATCTCTCACTGGACATCCTTGCCCTCACAGAAACTTGGATCAAACCAGAAAACAGCACCACACCGACTGCACTCTCCACCAACTACACATTCTCTCACACACCACGGCCTGGCAAAAGAGGAGGTGGTACGGGGCTACTGATATCCAACAAATAGAAATATACCTATTTCAGATCAGGAAACTTGTACAACTCCTTTCAATACCACGCCGCCCTGACGACAGCACCTGTTAAAATGTATGTGGTTGTTGTATATCGTCCTCCGGGTCAATTGGGTGACTTCCTAGAAGATCTAGACTCCCTGCTCTCCTCCATCCCTGAGCATGACTGTCTGCTGCTTGTCCTTGGTGATATGAACATTCACTTTGACACTCAAGATGTCACAGATTTCTTCTCGCTAACTCACTCGTTTGATCTCCAGTGGGTAAGCAGCCCCCCAACTCACAGGGCCGGTAAAGTACTTGCTCTTGTTTTAAGCAGACACTGCATGACCAACTCACTTAAAGTTACTCCTCTACACCTCTCAGACCACTACTTTATTCAGCTTGATGCTTGTTTCCATCAACTACCCGCAGCACCCCCACCCAGTCTCTCCTTTCGACGCAATCTCTGCAACTTGTCTCCTGCCCAGTTCTCTGCACTTGTAATCTCTGCTCTTCCACCCTGTAGCACTTTCTCATCTCTGGAGGCAAATGATGGCACAGAGTCCCTCTGCTAGACTGCTTGTGCCCACTGATCACCAAACCTGCAAGACCCATGCAGTCACACTAATGGCTGACTGACTCCCTTAGATTGATGTGCACAAACCTCAGAGCTGCGGAGAGAAGATGGCACAAATCAAAGGACCTATCTGATCTGTAACACTTCCAGATGCTGCTCTCATCCTTCTCCTCAATCATAGCCACTGCAAAGAAGGAGTTCTATCAGGACAAGATCCACAGCGCTACCGACACCCGAAAGCTATTTTCTACCTTCAAGTCTCTGTTAAACCCACCACCTCCTCCTCCTGCAACCAAGCTCACGGCAGATTCCTTTGCCAACTTCTTCACCGACAAAGTGGCAGTGATCAGCAGTCAGTTGTCAGACCCATCTACACAGACCACAGCTCACCCTTCCTCCCTGGTCCTTCCTCTGAACACCGCTGAACCCACTGCTTTCTTTTCTTCATTTACCCTTCTCACGGAGGAGGAGGTATCAAAGCTTCTCACAAGCAGCCGCCGTACATCTTGCCCTCTGGATCCTATTCCCACCGGACTCCTGCAAGCCATAGCTCCAACCATTGTGACAGTAGCCACTCACATGATCAATGCTTCACTATCTACAAGATGATCCAGAATGCTGCAGCTCGCTAAGTTTTCAACCAGCCAAAGCGATAGCATGCCACACCCCTTTTCACTGAACTCCATTCGCTTCCCTTAGCTGCACACATCAAATTCAAATCACTAATGCTGACTACTGAGTGTTTGATGGATCAGCGCCCATCTACCTCAATACCCTCTTAAAGCCTTACGTCACTGCCCGCCCGTATCTATTGCCCTGAAAGATCTAAAAGCACTTATTACCCCCCCTGATATTAGTTAGCACTCAGTGTATGGTACTTGGGCCTTCTGTGTTTATCTAAATGCTATAAATGAGTGTCATCATTAATGTTAAATCCTCTCCTAGCATAATGCAGGTAAATTGCGTCGTAGTTCAATGTTAAACCGTCTTTTTGTAAGTCGCTTTGGATAATAGCGTCTGCTAAATGCATAAATGTAAATGTAAAATCATCTTCTACAGCAATTTACCTTTAAAAGTAGAAACAAAAATGATATAAATTGCTATATAAAACCCATTTCTTCCAGTGCATGGTGTATAATTTAGTGTCCGTCGCCATCTGTTTATTTTTCTGACTCCATCACAGCCATGCACCATGTAGTCCTTATGTCCATGGAAACACAAAAAGACCACCCATGGATAATGAGGACCACTTCCTCCTTTTCTAGCTCCTGGGGCCATTTCATATGTAGCTAACTCTCCCAGTCTCCCCACAAAAGGTTGGTTCCTATTCAGTGGTTAACGAGGACGACAAACTGGAGAAGCCATTGACACTGCCCCTCAGTGCCTGTCACAAAGCCTATTGTTTCATCCAATCAGTATGGCTGCTTGCTTTCAGTCCCCTGGCCATCCTCACTCATCCCTCGGCTGCTTGCCCAGTAAAAAAGGTTTAACTGGTTGATTGATTGGCCCTTAAATTGCCTAAGTGGAGGAAGTCACCATCACAAAGTCAAGAGCCCTTAACCTGGTGAAAAACAAGACATTGAGCAAATTGAGGTCACTTCAAAAAAAAAAAAAAAAAAGACACCTATTTTATTTTTAAAAACTGCATTCTGATTTCAACTTGATTTCCACACTTTGTGTAAAAAAAATAAAATACGGGAGGGAATGTATTAAAACAGAAAAAAAAAATGATGACACATTTTTAGTAGCACAGTTTTTTTTTGTTCCTTGTTCCGAAATAGGAGACATTTAAAGATATTTGCAAACCAGTCCAGAACTCAAATTGAATCACAGAAGGTTTATAATAAAATGATGGTGGCCTGAAACTCCAAAATGCAAGATGGAGAGGGGATGAGAAATTAACTCAATGAAGCAAGAA
This sequence comes from Orestias chungarensis, assembly GCA_032876305.1. Taxonomy (NCBI): domain Eukaryota; kingdom Metazoa; phylum Chordata; class Actinopteri; order Cyprinodontiformes; family Cyprinodontidae; genus Orestias; species Orestias chungarensis. The sequence continues at coordinate 3,969,833 of JAVLVB010000591.1, read as the reverse complement.
AACAGCCAGATGTTTGCTGTGCTGTGGCATAACCAGTCTTCAAATATTTGAGTAATTACACTCATTTCCAAAATGCCTAGCCTCACAACGAATGAGACCACAGACCGCAAGATGGCATCGGCCTCTCTGAAACTTGTGGATTTAACATGAAAGAAAAATAAAACAATTTAAATTTACGCTG
>JAVLVB010000591.1:3916289-3969552 GCA_032876305.1 Orestias chungarensis | reverse complement strand
GCTGCCTTGCACAAGTATTCATATTGCGTGAGCTTCACATTTTATCATGTTATAACTACAAACTTCCGTGTGTTTTATTGCCCATTTATGCCATAGAGAAACATAGAGCTGCACAGAATTGTGAACTGAAAAAAAAATACATGATTTTTTCACTATACTATTTGTGGTGCACATTTACCCTACACTCTAATACCCCTAAACAAAATTGGATGCTACCAACTGCTTTAGACGTGATGTAAATGTAAATATGGAGTCCATATGTACATACTTTAATGTTGCTTTAATCTTGTAGCCTCTTTAACCGTAACTTTTGTGGTGGTAGTGGCAGCATGATGCTGTAGGCATGAATAACTTCAAATGGTCTAATAAGATTAACCATGAAACATAGTGACTTGCATGGTTTATAATAATGTTCAACTTTGTGTTGAGTTGTCACACAAAGTCCCGACATCTGACATTGCTTGTGAGTGAAATGTGAATACCTTTATCTACTTTGGCTCTCTATGTGTAAAGAGACGTTTAAAATGAGCTCAGATTTAGTTTAAAACTGTTTATTTGAGCTGGTTCATGATCACAACTTTATTTCATGAATGAGCATACCTAAAATAAACTAAAACTTGTACCACACTACCACACTATAAATCCATGTACCAGCACAAAGGTTCCCCATCACTTCATTTGGGGGGTTTACTAAAGCTCTAAATTCTGGAAAGCAGATTTTCCTCCTTTTGAGATCCTTGAGGTTCTGCTGAAAAACAGCCACACTGTTTGCACCGTGTTGACTGAAGTACAGTATGGATAGCACGTTGCAAAGTGTGCAAGAGTGGGAGGCCCGTCGTGTAATCCTCCTTTTATGGAGGTTCAATGGCTCAGAGAAAAAGGGTGATTAGTTCATCCTATCTGAAAGTGCTGCCACCGTCTTTGGTTACTGAGATAAAAGCCATGCCTCATGCTGAAGAAAGCAGGCATTGTTTAGCGTAAGTACAGGCATTGAGCAGCATAGAGGAATGTCTCTTTAAGGCATTTCTATTACAGTGTTTTAAAACAAACCAGAGTCATTGGAGGCCAAGCAATGCCTTTACTCACTGTATAATTTAATACCATAACTTTCTCCCTTAAAACAAAGACCACATTGATAGAGATAATAATAGGATGCATAACGACAAAAATCCAGGAGACTTTTTTTTCCCGCTCCCCATCCTATCCAACTTCCATTAGTGAAGGCTTTCCTGAGGAGTAATTTGCCTGTTAAGGGGGTGTGAGTGATAGTAATAAACCAAGAGTCATTTACAGACAGAAGATCAAAAACATGAAAAAGTTTCTCGTATGCCTAAATAATAATTATAATGTATACTTTATTGATCCCGTAGGAAATTGTTTTTGGTGTAAACCACACCGGGGCAGCCATTTTGCAGGCGCCAGGTAGGCAGTAGCGCAAAGGGTCTTGCCTGAAGACCCACACTGGATGCTGTGGGTCTTTAGATTGGAAGTCTAGTGACATTCCAATTGAGCTATCCAGCCAATAAAAGCTAAGGGACAAACTGTTTACACAAAAGCTTGGTCAAGAGTTTGGCTTATGCTATGCAGGTTGTCCGATCTGGATCATCGGTTTTAAAGTCACATCAAAAGAGCCTTCTATGTTGTCAGCAGTGTGAAAAAACGCTTCTACATGAGGAGAGGAGCTGCTGGAAACTAAAGTGTGACCAGCAGAAATAATTTACGTAGATGTAAACAGGGTTTCTACACAGTTTGAAATGCAAGTATTTTTCCAGGGCTGTAAGCAGCTGTTTCAATTTGGCATTAAACAACCCTGGTTTAATGCCAAATTGAAACAGCTGCGCCGGTCTAAGGAGGTAGCATATAGAAGTGGGGATCGGGCGCTGTACAACCAGGCAAGGAACACCCTAACTAAAGAGATCAAAGCTGCAAAGAAAACTACTCCCACAAGCTAAGCAGCATGATGTCCAGTAACGAGCCATCAACTGCCCGGAGGTGTCTCCAGATCATCACCAGCTACAAAAGGCTACCAATGGGAGATCGTCAACTGGCCGACGACCTTAACAGATTTTACTGCAGGTTTGAACAGCCCAGCAACGAGCTCCCATCCAACACCACTTCACACACATCTGACTATCAGCCACCCATCCAGCCTACCCTGAAGATCTGCGAGGAAGACGTGCTGAGAGTTTTAAAAAAACAGAAAGTCAAGAAGGCCCCAGCTCCTGATGGAATCTCTCCCTCCTGCCTGAGGACCTGTTCAGACCAGCTTGCACCTGTCTTTACTAAGATCTTCAACAGATCACTGGAGATGTGTGTTGTTCCGTCCTGTTTTAAAAGCTCCACAATAATACCCATTCCTAAAAAGACAACTACCACAGGACTAAATGACTACAGACCTGTTGCCCGGAGCTCTGTGGTCATGAAGTCCTTTGAAAGACTGGTTCTCAACCACATTAAGGAAATCAGGGACCCCCTGCTAGACCCCCTGCAATTTGCCTATTGGGCAAACCGTTCGGTGGACGATGCAGTGAACATGGGTCTCCACTTCATCCTCCAACACCTTGAACAACCAGGAACTTATGCAAGAATTCTGTTCCTGGATTTCAGCTCAGCCTTCAACACAATTATTCCAGGACCATTACACAGCAAACTGACTGAACTCAGCGTACCAGCCTCCACCTGCCAGTGGACAACTGACTTTCTTACTGGCAGAAAACAGCAGGTGAGGCTGGGAAAGTATACTTCAGTGACACGAACCATCAGCACGGGCGCTCCACAGGGTTGTGTACTCTCCCCACTACTCCTCTCGCTGTACACAAATGACTGTACCTCCATAAACTCCTCTGTTAAAATCCTGAAGTTTGCAGATGACTCAACAGTCATTGGTCTCATCAATGACAGTGATGAGTCTGCTTACAGACGGGTGGTTGATCAGGTTGTCCTCTGGAGCAGTCAGAACAATCTGGAGCTGAACACAGCAAAAACAGTGAAGATGACCGTGGACTTCAGGAGGAGCCCCCCAACCCTGCCAGCACTCACTATCCTAGACAGGACTGTGATGGCTGTGGAGTCCTACAAGTTCCTGGGCACAACGATCTCCAAGGACCTGAAGTTGGACAGCAACATCAACTCCATCATCAAGAGGGCTCAACAGATGTACTTTCTGTACCAGCTGAGGAAGTTCAACCTAGCCCAAGGGCCGATGGTGCAGTTCTACACAGCCATCATAGAGTCCATAATGACCACATCCATCACAGTGTGGGGCAGTGCTATCACAAAACACGACACCAAGAGACTGCAGCTCATTATCAAGTCTGCAGAGAGGACCATTGGTGTAAAGCTGCCCGCACTGCTGGACCTGCATGCCTCCAGAACCAGTAAGCGTGCAGAGAAAATCATCACCGACCCGTCTCACCCTGGCCGTCACCTGTTTCGGTGCCTTCCATCAGGCGCTTCAGCCACATAAAGACCCGTACGACCAGGCTACAGAGAAGCTTTTTTCCAACTTCCATTATTCTCATGAACAATTGAACAATTTATTTATATATTTTTATAACTTCCATAGTTTTTATACTGCACAAAACTGCACACTTTTTTTACAATATAAAAAACACATGCTAAATGTTACAAATGTTTCTTTACTGTATTTTTTGTGCACTGCAAGCATCTGTGTAACCAAAAACAAATTCCTTGTATGTGTGAGCATACTTGGCCAATAAAGCCTGATTCTGATTCTGATTCTGATGGGTATAAATAATCTATGGAAAAAAAATCATATTTGTATGATTATTTCTTATTACAGTGTCTAAGCGTAACTATCCTTACAATCAGTTTGAATAACATACAAATAACATCCATGCATAATATGGGTACTGAAAAGTGTACAGTTTGCATACAGAACACATATAGTACTACAAAAAAAAAAAAAAACACATACCTACAAATCAAGTCTTTCCAGCTTAAAGTACAAAGGTTACGACAGGACTGAGTATTTTGTTATTTTTTTAAAAGGACCACTACACAACATAAAGTATAAGGCAAATCCAATTTGTGAACAAATGTCAACACTTGAGCTCTGTCGACAACTTCATTCCAGCACATGAAACAAATTAGAAGCGATGCAACAACACAAGCCAGGGTTTAACTAGTTTAACATCTGTTCTGCAGTCTGTATAGGTAAAGTGACTCGACCCTTTTAGACCATTAACGTTATTTACTCAAAAAATCTCTACAGTTGTTCACCTCATAGTGTGTTAATACAAATAAGCGCTTCAGAAAAACGAATTAACAAAACCAGAAGTAAAATCAATTAAGAAAAACAATCGTGGAAGAAAAAGGTACAGGTACTTACGATAGAGACAACCTGCCTCCCCGTTGAGCTGAGACCATCCACGGCAACACTTGTGTACCGTTTGAAAATCCTGTTTGTAAACCTGTCTGTATGCTGTGTAATATTCCGTCCTGTAAAACATGAAACATATCCAGTTAAGACCTCACAAAATTTCGTGAAAAACACAGCATAAAAATTAAAACTTAAAATGTTGCATTTTTCGTAGTAAATATATTGTCTTTTCTATGGGACAATTGTCTTGAAATCCAGCCACCCAACACCAGGGCAAAACATTACCAGCTGGTTTAGTCCAAACTGATGACCAAGGTACACAAGAACAAGCATGTTGTCATGAGTTCAAGCAAAAAGCTCTCTCAAAACCTGCATAACTGTATTCCTATGAAACATACTAATGAACATGGCTACCAACTAATCATCGCACAAGGCTCCACATCAGAAGAAAAATCTGGCGTTAAATCTTGTTTGGAACAGCCAATGAAATACGAGGAGAATACAGTCGGATCAGATGAGACCAGTTCTATTAATCTTCTGAACTATGCTTGGAGGATGAATGGAACTGGTTATTGGCCCAAAAGTACAACAGACTAAATTTTAAATATTTCTCCTTTTTTTTTAACCTTATTGTATTGGCAGATTTCCTGTAATTAAATGGAAGGATGAAATGCATTGGGACAATTTTTGAAAATGCATATATAAAGATGTCAAAAATATTAACCATGCAGTCAAGAGCATTAAAATGTTTGTTTTATGGTAGGTGTTTTTGTTATAGCTGTCAGTGGGTTTTCTGCATTATTTTATACTTCTTAGATCAATTATTTTTCTACACACCTTAAAAGGGATAAAAGATCAGGTCTGTTGTACTGCTACACTTTGCATGACCTGAAGTAATGGTCAAGTATAGAGTTTGAATTCACCATAAAATGTATGAATTTAGATGAAGATCCGAACGCAAAGATCAGCCTCCCCAAAAACATCCAGGTTCAAAGAATTTGTGTTTAAATGTTGGCTTTAGTAGTAAGTAGCCAAATTTACAACTAGTCTAATCATAAAGCACATATTACTTGAGGTATTTATGAGGTTACATGACAGTAACCCAGTCAGAAATATCCTTACTTAGAAAAACTGATTTTCATTTCTAATTATTGTTCTTTGATTTAGAAAAAAAATGGGTCTTTGATGTTGATGTGTGAAGTAAAACAAGATTTCCCAAGCTTTTAATGTCAAGGTAGTCCTAGAAGAAAGCTGTCCCTGTAATTTAGCGACCCTCTCATTGCTTTTGCTCACATTATATATTTAGTTTACAGTGCATAATTATTGCCTTGGATGGCATCAAAGGAGTTGTTGACTTTGTGAAAGAGGTAAATAATGCTGAGAGACGGATCAGGGGGACCCACCTAAACCCTTAGAAGGAAATGCTCGTACTTAAAGGAATGTCAGCTGCAAATAGCAGTTAAATAGCAGGTAGAGCCGCTAAATAGGAAACATCCACCTGGCACTTTATTTTACAGCAGGGCAAAAGAAGAACAAGGAAATCAGGACACTAAATCTCATCCTGTTTCGGATTAGACATCAGAACCTTCGGGATTAGGGTTCAAGTAGCATGAAACATGTTGCAATCCAAACCCCATGAATATGTGATTTTGTCCTGTCAGGGCTCAGCAAAGCATGGCATCCCCTGCAGGAGATTTGGGAACTGTTTTAGAGCAGACTCGGAGCCTTTTAGTGATCAAGGGGAGGAGCTGAATCACTGCAAATGAGTGGCAGTACTCACCTCCGCTCGTATCCCATGCACCACAGCTGCCCCGTACAGCCTTGCTTCCACACTTTAACCATGCGTGTGAAGGCCTGAACACATGGCTGCCTCTGGGCTACCAGCGTCACCTCCCTCTCAGTGCACACATTACGCCTGGAATGAAAAACAGCAGGGAAAATGCTTAACATGTCAAGATTTTCTGTTGTGCTTCCGCAGATGTACAGAAAGCAGCAGGAGTAAATTTATGAACGCTCCAGGAAAGGTTAAGCGAAAAGATAGATGGGCAAGGCTCATGTCAGGCCGTTTTCCCAAATGTCGACGGTGTGATGCCTGGATAGTCATTACCTGTGCTGAAACGGATTCCTGAGAAATCTTTTGAAGGCTTGAGGGGAATTCCTTCTTCATAATGTTTTAGAATAACAAACCCTAGGGCCTTTCTTTACAAACATAACTGGATTTTATGTAGAAAAAAAACAACAAAAAAACCACACAAATTTGTTCATAACTGTGAAGTGGAAGAGAAATGCGTAGTGTTTAAATTTAAAACATTTTGGGAAAAGGTGTTCTTGGTCAGATCCTGCATCTGGTTGAAAACTAACCCTGAACACGCCATCCCCATCAATGGTGGTGGCAACAACATCCTGAGGGCAGGGAAGCTGTTTGAAGTTGATAGAAGATGGATAAAGCTAAATAGAGGGTAATTTCTATACAGTAAAAGACGTAGGAAAACTGGTGAAATTTTGGCTGAACTGGCTGGCTAGCTCAGCTGCACTCATTGATTTTACATCCAGTTGCCCCCAGCATCTTTCTCTCGTGCCCCACACTATTACAATATCTTGCAATGGCAATAATATTATTAAATACTGCCATAACGGTATCAGGTGTGATATATGCCCATTTAACTTTTCTTTTAAGGCCATCTCATTTATGTCCAGTGTAAGATTTGGCTGTTATGGGAGTCTTGCCTTGTGGCTAAACATTGCATAAACAGAAAAAATTGAACCTCTGAGCCCTGAAAATATGAAAGCTAACACTCACCGTGCTCTTAACGGAGTACTGTGCACACTGATTTTCCGATGACTTGATTAGACATTGAATTTACTCTATAACCTCTCCTCCAAGCAAAACATGCTACAAAATCAGAGGTGTCAAGTAACGACGTACAAATACTTTGTTATCTTACTTAGGTAGATAGTTGAAGTATCCACGCTTTACAGGAGTAATTATTTTTCAGCTGACTTTTTTACTTCTACTCCTTACATTTTCATGCAATTATCTGTACTTTCTACTTCTTACATTTCACAAATAGCCTTGTTATTCATATTTGATTTCGGCTTGTTTTCATTACGCTTTTCATCGTTAAGAAAGCTCACATGTTCTTACTATTAGGTATGAGGTTGAAGGTCATCAGACAGAGATGTTAAGCAACATGCTCTGCCTCAGGTGAAACATGGTGATCCTTCTATTCTGATGTTACATTCTTGCAGCACAAAGCCTGTCTGGGTCAGCTATCAGGGGAGTTTAGTCACACACACACACAAAACAAAACTGCAACACAAACAAACTCTCCAAGACGACAGGGAAAGATTGGGATGCCCTGAGACCAGCAGGAATTCAGAGATACCAACCAGCTGTTCATCTAATAAATATCATCACCTCCGGCTGTACTTATAATGGCATGATGACATGATGGCATGATGAAAAACATAAATAACTGGAGCACTGGTTTATTAGTTTGGGTTGAAACTACCTGTTACAGCAGACCCTCTTCCTTTAGCGATCTTAAAACCAAACTATTCTAATATTCTAAGGCTTGAAAATCAAGCATTGAACACATTAATCAAGTCACAAATATTACAGAAGAAATACATGCAAATTGTTCAGATTAGATTATGAAATAGGTCAAAATTCAAATAACGTCTATCGTTTGCAATGTAAAAAATTGAAAAGAAATAGCTATTTTTAATCATTCCGGCAAGAAAGAAAGAAATTTGTCTATTTGCATTTCATGTAATTTCATCATTTCATCTGACTTTTGTACATTAAGACTACAGGAGGTGCTGTTTCTTCCCTGGAAACTTTTACTTTTTTTATAAACACATTTATGATCACATGTGTGATAAATGACACCACAGGGTAACGCAGGAAAGATGCCTGCATATGCAGAAATGAGCCAAAATCGCTTTACAACATAGAGAACATTTTAACTTTCTAATTTATTGTTTTTGCTAAATAAATAAAAAACTCTACATTTTAAATTTGAATTTTGTATTCTTAACAAACAACTTTTATGTATCCAGTTTTTCGAAATAAATCAAATTAATCAATCAATTGACCAGTTTTGGAGTCCTCCAAACTCAGAAACATAGTGAGCAGTCGGTACATCTGCTTGAGCCAAGAGGGTAAAACACAAATATAGGTGAATAAAAGTAACATTTACTTACATATGAGGTTGGAGATTGCTGGCAATGGCGTAGCTCAAAGAAAGAACCTCTTTGATAAATAAAAAACAAAAACTAAATAGGAAGATGTTCATTTTCCTCTCCATGGATGTCTTTTCAGTTAAAGATAAAATAAAAGTCACATCTCACTAAAAACAAAATACTTCATCGTTTCCAGAATAACAAAAAAAACAAAACAGTAGTATTTAAAAAAAACTCATTCTCAAAGTAGACAAACTTCAGCTTCGAAAATGTCCATGCAGGAAATCCATCCCAGCGTGTTTGGCACTGACTTAAACACCGCAGGTTACCTTCTACTCGTCTCTGCAGATGTTGAAAGGTTGGACAACCCCCCCAAAAAGCTGGCTGTGCGCTTTCCACCCATAGACTTGGTAATGGTGCCAGAGCTTTAGTGAGAGTCACTTTTTATTTAAACCTTCAGCGAGCTCTGAAAGCCACCCGGAGACGCGAGCACGCGTGGGGAGATGGGGGGGTGGGGGTGGTCACTGAAGGCAAACTGAACATTTATTAGGGGTCTGATTCTGCGTGATTTAATCAAATCCATCCTGCGCATCAGTAAAGTTGGTTTAACATTGTTTTAAAAGCACTTATATGTCAGCGGATTCTGTGCGTAAAACTAACCCAAAGTTTTGCGCGCATTAGTACGCACGCTGCTGCAGGGAAGAGTCTGAAGGAGTCTCATTTCGAAGGGGAGGGGGACAGCTGATGGGGCAGTCAGAGGGTCCGAAGCCCGATCTGACCACTGCTGCTCTCCAAACAAAGTCTGCATTGACCTCGCATGTGTTCATGACCTGGAAGAGTCCTGTGTCAGAGCAGCTTTACCTCAGCATGCTGATGTAATTAGCCTGCAGACATATCAGAGCTCATCTCAGACGCATGTGTCTGGGTTAGTTCAGCTACACTAATGTCCATCAGGTGGATTTGTTTATGTTAATTTGTGGAGGTACCTCTGTAAATGGTAAATTGAATACACATTATTTCAGGACACAGAACATCTCAATGAATCAAACTGGTATTTTATTGTGATTATTGTAATTGGTTTCTGTGTCCACAGTGTGTAATGTGATTAATATAATGTTTTATGGTGCCTGCCTCAGAAAAGCAGATGCAGTTTAGCTATTGTGCTAATTCTGGCATATTTACACCGAACATTTCAAGATATGTAGATTCATATGCATTATCCTAATTCAATGAACAAATAAATTAAAGCCTTAATATGACCTACACAGTCTTGGAGAAGACTACTGACTTGACACAAGACCAGCAGTCTTTGACAACTTCCACAAGGAGTCTAGTTCACAAAAGTTAAATACTAAAGAGGCTGGCTTTTAACAGAGTTACATATTCATGTATTTCAATAAAAAGATGAGCAGAAATACAACATTTTGTATGAAAAGCTTCACAAGCAACATGGATCCCTGCAGCTTTGAGAAAAGTTTAAAGATTTAGAGAGATTTACTGCTGGAGTCAGAGCAGTAATAAACACTGGCCAGAGACAAATCCAGGACATTTCATGAGCAAGATCTCTCAGTTTCTCATTGGTCAGCAAACTCCCTACCTAAAATACCATAGACAATACGCAGTGTACCGGTGAGCCGAAGATAACACACACATAACAAAATAATGTTGGTTTACAATTTCAATCGGATTTTTGCCTTTGCCACAGAACAGAAACTGTCCTAAAAACAGCAGATGACTTCCTGATTACAGCAGCTTCTGGGCTTTTTATCATTCTTGTCTTACTCGACCTCAGTGCAACTTTTGACACCATTTCCTCCTCTGTTCTCTTTGACCGATTACAATTTCTTAGAATAATGGACATACCCCTGGACTTCCCCAAAACATGGCTGTCTGACTGCAAACAATTGATTCAGTCAAAATCTCGTGTCTCCTCTGATGTTCCTCAGGGCTCTGTTCTTGCCCCAGTCTTGTTCATGTTTTTCTCCTGTCCTCTGTGTCATAAACTTACCAGCAATTTTCACTGTAATGCTGATGATAAATTGTGCTACAACTCCACTGACTTCCCTCTGTGACTGTTTACAACAAATCAAACTCTGTTTTTCATCAAACTTTCTCAAACTTAACATTTGTCAAATAAACATTTTCATATTTGAGACCAAATCCATCCTAGTTTCACCCCCAGGATCAACAGCTCATCAATCCCTCTGTCCACTCAGGTTAAGAGTCTGACTGTCACTTTTAATGGCACTTCACCTTTTCAACACTTTCAACATCATCTCTCACTGTAGCTTTTTAAGGCCATCCATTACCACTATTAAAACTCGTTATTTGTCTCATAGGCAAGCCTCCTCCATCAGTCTCATTGATGGATTCCATTAGAAATCAGACATGCTGGCATTGTCACTTTTTAAATGCTGACTGTAAACTTTCAAATGTTCTATTTTAAATATTATTACTTTTTCTTTTTTAAGACAACCTTGGGTGCCATGAATATTATTATCATTATGAGCTAAAATAAGGTGTTAAAGCAATCTGGATATTATGTTTTAACATTTAATACATTCCAGAGGTTGATCATGGTGCATTGAAGCTGAGTTTTCTGGTTTACATATGTATATTTTATAACACAAACTTTTTGATAACCTGAGTTTTTAATTTTCAATGTTTTTAAAAACAGATTTTTCTTTACACTATTTGAGTAAATTAAATGACCTTTCAGTGATATTCTAGTTGTTTTCCAAACATTTCTCAGATTTTGTTTTGAAATAATTAGCTAAAATCCAATTATAAAATTAAAACTATAGATTTGTGGAACATTGTTATACATTCATTGAACCTTTAACCCAAACAGAAGAACTGCTTGTGTGGAGCGTCTACAGTGATCTGCTGCCACCGTGTGTTCAAACCCGCGAACTACATCTGAACTCTGCAAGCCGAAACAAATATTTACAAAAGTCCAAAACCACAGGAAGTTGTCATGCAATGAACCTTGCTCAGTCTAAACGGACAGGTCGTTTAAAAAAAAACAATCCAAAACGGATTAGAAATATAACTTTTCGTTTTATTCCGACTGAGTAATTTACAACGATCCCTTGTTGTGTAACCTTTGCCCTCCGTAGCTGCTGAGCTGCAGCATGCTGCGGGTAATAAGAGGCGGACTCTGCACAGCCAGACGGACCAGCGACATTTGCGTGTTGGCGTCCTGCAGGACCATGTCTTCCCTTCCAGCTAAACGGCCTCTCACTTTACTGGGAACGATGGCGTTCGGCGGGAGAGCCGACGCCGAGCAGAGCCGGGCGATGGTGAAGGCTTTCCTGGACAGGGGACACCACCACCTGGACACGGCCTTCATGTACGTGGACGGGAGGTCAGAGGTCATCATCGGCGACATGAACCTCCCTGAAACAGGTAGACTTGAGAGCGGGAAGAGCTTTTCTGGCTGATTGTTTCATAGCCATGAGATCCTCATGGAGGGAAGAAGTTAAGCTATTAGTCTTTATTATTAAAGGGATTTATTATTGTTAAATAAAAAACTGCTTATTGGCAAATCAAAGTTGCAGCGCTGAGGACTTTTTGTTTGTTTTGGAGTTTACAAGAAAAATGTTTCTTTAACCACCAGGTGGCAGCATCGGGTCACTTCATGACAATTAAGAGACAATAAGTTGTGGACAAGGTTTTAAAACTTATTTAGTAATCTTCAGTGACGTATTTTGACTATTTTTACATTTTATTTCCAATCTTGGAGATTATAAAAGATATTTCATTATGTACATTCTCTTTGGATCTGACTTTGAAGGACCCCACACACCCAGCACACTCACTTTTTGTCCCGCTCCCCTCAGGCAGGAGGCTGCGGAGCAACAAGTGTAAAACAACCAGACTGAGAAACGGCTTCATTCCTGAAGCTGTGAGACTCTCAAACACACGCAATGACAACCAGAACTGAAACACTCTTTCTCATTTAACCGGCACTGTTCACTTTACTATCATACCTCAAAATGTCACTTTAAAATGTCGCTGTAATGGTTCACTTTAATGTTCACTTTAGACTGTCCCTTTAAAATGTAAATTAATATGTCACTTGCACTCATATAGTTCTTATAATTTATAATGTATTATATATTTGCATTCCGATCCTCAATGCTGCTATGTCCGAAATCCCATATTGTGTTATTCTGTGTCCATATTGTAGATTTTGTGTAGCTCAAATCCTATTTCTCGCATAGTTATTATATTCTTATATTTTATTACATTATTAAAATTGCTATCAGGGTGAAAACTGGACCGTGGGATTAGAATTTTCGTCCCACTTCATGTACCACATGTGATGTGATGACAAATAAAGATTCCTTGATTCCTTGACAGGATAGGACAAGAACATGGTTGTTTATAATAATAGTAATAATAATGCATAGTGGATCAAACTGCTTTTAAATTAATGTTTATAGGATTCACCAAAAATGTAATTGAATGAATGAAACTAATTTGTGAACTTTCTTATTGACTACTGGAATTATCATGAACAATTAAGACAAAGTTAGTTAAAAGGTTTCTAAACAAAATCTTCTGAGTCAGTTCCTCTGACTTGATGAAATGCAAAGCTGAATCATTCCTTTAAAGTGCCTGCTTAAAATACCTCATGTTGTATCACCTATGGTTGCTCTTATTTAATTTACATAAACCCTGAAAGAGGATCTAAACGGGCCACGTTGCGAGCAGAGCAGATCTTGTTCAAGAAGGGTTGCAGGCATTTGTGAAAGTTTAATTGACAGTGAGGTTGTAGATTTATGGGAAAGTTCTTGGTGGTGAAGAATGGCAGCAAAGATGCCAAAAAACAAACAAACAGTCCTCTATAGACTGTTTGGAAAATCAGATTACTTTGTGGAGGAAAAACATTCACCGCAAGTCCTTTGTCAAAGTTCATCCTGAGATTGCCTGTGTGTGGAGTTGTCTCTTGTAATTAGGGTGTTGGTTTATTCACAGATTTCAATTAAAAATGTGATTGTTAAGGATCAAAATATCTCCTTTGAAACACTTGGTCCATTAGTACAGGAGTAGTTTGGTTAAGAAATCCTTTTATTTTTTTATTGTGATGGAGCAGATCTGGCGTCCTCATTTTTGGACGTCTTGACAACTCGGCCTAACAAAGTTTTAGCAGATCAGAATAATTCAATCAAGGATGATGTTATTTTCTACAGCTTTTGTTTCAGTTTGATTTGCATTTATGAAAAAAAGCAATGTTCAGTTATTTTAGATTTCTTCATATAAAACTTGGTTGATTAGCTAACTTAACTGGCTAACCTGTGTTGTTTTATATCCTCATGGTTTGTTGAAATGTGTTGAGAGAATTCAACAATACATTTTGAGTCTGGAAATTGTTTGTTTTCTGCAGTAAGCATAGCAACCAAGGCAAACCCCTGGGACGGGAAAACGCTGAAGCCGGAGAGCGTCCGCTCACAGCTCGAAACCTCGCTGCAGAGGCTAAAGTCCGACTGTGTGGACCTTTTTTACCTTCACGCACCAGATCATCAAAACCCCGTCCAGGAAACTCTGAGGGCTTGTAATGAGCTCCACAAGGAGGCGAGTTTACATGGAAGCATAAGTGTTTGGTTAAAAATCATAAAACACTGTTTTGTTCTGTTTTAGAGACCGAAAAGAATGATTTAAAGTAAAATGATCATCTACAGGGTAAATACAAAGAGCTCGGCCTGTCTAACTACACGTCGTGGGAAGTTGCTGAAATTGCATGCATCTGCAAGCATAACAACTGGATTGTTCCCACAGTTTATCAGGTATTGATTCATTTTTAACGTAATAAAAAGAAAAAAACATGTTAAATAATAAAGCAGGGTCTAAATAGAGTATTATTATTAAAATTTAAAGCACGCCTGGAACAGAAACCCAATGGTGTTTACAGGAAAAGCAAGTAGTAAAAAAATAAGAAATATCAAAATGTGTGTTTTTTTTAATTTTACTGTTGAAGTGTTGCTGTGTTTTTAGGGGTAAGATTTAAAGTAGGTATTTAAACAGCTTAAACTTTTCCACATTTTGATACCACCACAAACATGAGTGTATTTCAGCGTGATAAACCAACACAAATTGGTGAATATACCTAATATAGGAGGACAATGATGCTTTTCATTTTTAACAAGTTTCATGAACTTAAAAAATGGAGCGGGCATTTGAATTTCACGGATCTCCCTGGATTTTACACCATTCATATTCCTGTTAACTATAGCATGATGTCACCACCTTACTGGAATATGGTTGAGTTGTAGTTTACTTCTCAAGCTTGCAGCGTTACATCCCTGCACTGGGATAATGGAATCAAGCTTTTGAGTAAAGCATTACACTATCACGGCTTTAAATATTAAACTTTACAACCTCCTCAGTGTGTTTTGCACTTAGGTCTTCGTGATGCTGTTTGTTCAGTAATAAAACAAGGGACTCAATGTATTTGGTGTACCTGGATTTTATTGTAGTGTTTTAGAATAAAGTAAGCTGAATCCAAAGACAAGCTACATAGTTCCTTTTTTACATTTTACTATTATGTGCCGCTTTGTTTAGATCCAAATACAAAAAGAAAAAATACAAAAACTTTTTGTAATTGTAAGTTAGTAAGGGACTCGTAGTTAATCCTGCAGCCCTAATTTAGCTTCTTCTGCAAAAAAGCACACATTTCCTGCCTCTAAATCTAGAAAAAGTGATGGCATATTTGACCAAATTTGTATTTGACCTGCTTGTCGTTTGCCTTCCTTTAAACTCTCACATCTCCTTGCAGGGAATGTACAACGCTACGACCAGACAGGTGGAGACAGAACTGCTGCCATGCCTAAGATACTATGGAATGCGGTTTTATGCGTACAATCCCCTTGCTGGTACTTCACTTTTTATTAATAACACTTTATATGTTTGCCCTTAAAAATGTCCTACAAGTTTTCTGTTTGAGAAATGCCTTTCTTATATCAAATTTCTCAATAATTCTTTTTAAACAATTTTTTATAATTTCATTATTTTAATATAAAACATTGAGGTAAAATTTAAATGGATCTGGAAAAACCTTTTCAACTTTATAAAAAAAAAAAAAAAAACTAACCAGACAATTGTAAACCTAGAAAACGTTCTGGATTTTGGTTTGTGTATGTCTGAGCTCTTCATCTTCCAGGCGGTCTCCTGACTGGAAAGTATCACTATGAGGATAAAGACGATTCTCAGCCCGCCGGTCGATTCTTTGGTAACAACTGGGCTGCAGCATACAGAGACAGGTGATCAACCAGAATCCAAAGTCCTGCTGTTGCATGCTTTGGTCTGCAGCCTTTAACCGTGACATTTGACCTTCTCTTTATAAGATACTGGAAGCCGAGTCATTTCCAGGCCATAGACTTGGTTCTGAAGGCTTTAGAGGCGGCGTATGGCTCAGAGAAACCCACCCTGACCTCTGCTGCTATGCGCTGGATGTACCACCACTCCCTGCTGAAGGTAACGGTCATGTTTACAAGCCGCAACTTAGTTGTAGTTACTTCAGTTATCACATAGGGTGGGTAAACACAGCCTAAATCTCCAAAGACTACGTTTATTAAAAGGTGTCATTTATAATATTGTTACAAATGTTTATGTTATTGTGAATGAATACATGAATCTTAAATTGTGTTCAACAGTGTACTAATCTCTGAACACTCCAAGTAGGGTTTTTAATCCCCAATCAGCTCAGGCTGTCCAGCAATCATGGATTTACAGTGAGAGTGCCCTGGTTAGGCATTTTCATAGTTATAAAAGGTACCACTAGATGTCGCTGTGTCCATTAAATCAGAGTTTATGTAATTTCCAGATTTAAATTGGAATGTAAGTTATTTCCTTTAACTCCAAACAGTTTGTAGGTGCATGTATCTATAAAAGCCTGACCAGCTTTCAGTCAACATTTTTTTTTTAGGTTCTGTAGAAATATCTTGATTTAGTGAATGTTTGATTAGACATTTAAAGCTGTATAAAATACATGTAGTGACCCAAAGTCTCGAACCCCAACATGAGAAATCCGCAGGTCCTGAATCCCGTACTACCAGTGCCTGCAGCCTACGCTGACGGCTCTGACTCTGAATTTATCCAGGGGGATCTTGGAGATGGCGTCATCGTCGGAATGTCAAACATGGAGCAGCTTCAGCAGAACCTGGCTGCTGCCGAGGAAGGTCCACTGGATCAGAGAGTAGTCAACGCCTTCAAGGAGGCCTGGGATCTTGTCGCTCACGAGTGTCCAAACTACTTCAGATGAAGACTTGCACCAAATATCTTGCCTTTGTCTAATTTTGTTTCTGAAACTCGATAATCTACCGATATTTTCCTGAATTGTTGCTTAATCTTGTAAAATACAGCTAAGGTTTGAGTGTTTAAACCTAATCAGCTATAGATCTGTTGATATGAGAGCACTTTGACACATACATGTAAGAAAATGATCATAAAAAAAAAACTAATACCTCTATGTATGCTTTAGTTTTTTACAAATAACAGTTAAATGAATAAGAAATCTAATTATTTTAGAAAGCCCTTTGCAAGATTCACAAAATGACAATATTTGATGGCAGTCCAGTGTTTACTGAACAACTCTGTCCAAACAAAGTTCAACATAAACAAGTTTCTGTTTTGAAGAATTGTTACAATAGAAAAAAACGGTGTACGTTTGGAAATACAAGTCCACATGCTTTGTGAATGTCGGCCTTTTTTTTGCAGGAGTTTTATTCTACATCATCTTCCTGTTCCTCCGCAGGATCTCCCTCACCGGCCAAACTCTCAAACTTGCCCGTCTCTGAGTTCCACATACATTTGATCTGCACTTTAAATTCTGCCATCTCAATGGAAAATAGTTTCTGTGAACACAAGCAGAAGATGGGACCATTTAAGCTTCTGAAAAAAATAAATAAAAATAAAACCTTAGCATTTATGCCAAAGAGCATGAAAGCTCACCAGAAGCCGAGCCTGTTCGGGAGTCAGAACTTCCCCTTCTTTACAGACATCGTAGGCTTTGAGCAACGTTACCACTCCTGTGGAGAAACAAAAATATCGGAAAAATATATTACATATTTAATTTGGAACATTTAAAAATTAAGAATCTTAACTTTTAGCTTGAGTACATTTGTTTTGTGAAACCAGTTGTGTTCATTTTTGGCACTCCGCCTGTCAAGATCTTGATGTTACGAATCATTTATAAACGGAAACTACAAGGAGTTGACTTCAAAACTGTCAGCAAATGTGGTTCCAACTCTATTTCCTTTAAAAAGGTTCTTCGAATTTTTCAATTTCCGACCATTTCTAACGCGATACTTGAAAACAGGGGTTACGTTCTCACCTTTCTTCAGAGCGGTGGGAAGTCCCAGCTGCCTAAGCTGAGGCTCCATTGAATGAGGAAACCGTTCCAGGGGACCTTCCTCCAACGTTACATCCATCTGTGCCGGGTTGCCTGCGCGAGCGTAGTCGGTCTCTTTGAAATGGTTAAAATATCTGCAAGTGAACCCCAACATTCAGCTATGAGCAGATTCTAAGAAACAGCTGCAGGGAAGAAGTCTTCAACAGGCCGATACTTACTCTTGTACTTCATCCTTTGTTTTGTTTGTGAATAGTACTCCCACCTCTCCACGCAAATACTTGCTGACCTAAACATAAGGAGCAGAAAAGGTTCAAGTCTCGGCACAGATTAGAAGGAAACTTTATAATATTAATAGTTGCTTTTTAAAGCCAGTTGTTACCTTGTGCAAATTATCTTTGTATTCGTCCGTTTGCCCTTTTCCCAAAGCAATAATCATCACTTTATTTTTGCCGAAGAAGAATCTGCAATACAAACCAATAACAATAAAAATAGATTACAATCCACTATGTTAGCTGTGAAGTTACATTTCAAGACATTAAAATGGTCTCTGCTCATACCAACAAGTAACATCCGTGTTTTGGTTTCATTTATAGACACTGCAACCACGACTAAAGGCCCGTTATTATTCATATCTAGCCTTGGCCAAGATTTTTTTTTCTATCTGAATGGCTAACAAGCAATATATATAACCCACTTTGAAATGCTGAAGTCCTGAGCAGTCGCATGTCCCAACAATTGCAAACTATTGAATCTCGACTCAACAGGGCCATTGTTCCAGAAACGTGCACGTAGATTGAGCTGCTTAGTTCTCAAGGCCGGGTTCCAGTTCTCCTCAAACAGGAAAACAAATGGCCCGCTGAACTCGTCTTCGGCTACAAGTTCATTTTTAAAATACGGGTCGAGACTGAACGCTGCCACGTATCTACGTTTATCTATCCCAGGAGTAAAAGACTAAGCAAGCGTGGAATCAGGAAACATTGCCTTGAAAATACCATCAATTCCATCATTTGACAGGTAAGAGAAATTGGAATTTTCAGGCCATTTGTCACTAAATGTGCGTTTTCCCTTCCCTTCACTTCCTTTGTCTTGAGTCTACACCGACTGCTCTATCAAGAATCCTAGCGCTGACGACAAGGTTGCCAGATCTGACAGAGAGGCTCCAACGGAAACACGACGTGAAACCCAAGTCGTGAAAAACCAATCCAAATCGTACATTATGTTAAACCATAAATTATTAAATGTGTTACATTTCAAATGATAACCACACAGAACTTCCCAACACCAATAAATTGCCCCAAAAAACATCTTCATTAAATCATTATTATTGCATATTTTGTGCTTTTAGGATTAAGTGCATTTAATTGAATTTAAATTAATTAGTTTTCCTGAATCTGTTTTCCTGTAAATACTCCTGATAAACTTGCAAAGTGGAAAATTTTTGCATAAATCTGAACAAAAATGAAATGGACTTAATTACAATTCATATTGTAAGTGACCATTTCTGACTGGCCCGTAATAAAGGAGTACGTTTTCCACTCTAAGTTTGATCTTATTAGTCCAAATAAAAAGCTGTTTGAGGATGTTTTGGGTAAATCAACCCAAGTCTGTGCCCCAGAAAACTCTTATAATCTCCTATACACTTCCAGAGTTAGCCAGCTCATGGGCACCAGGGACAGTCGTATCAAATTCACCACAGAAGATGCCTATTAGTGTATTTTAGAAAGACAATTCACAATTCCATAAACCTATAAAAAAAAAGTAAAAAAAAAAAAAAAAGGTTTAACCCAATATGAGCCTGGGAGAAGCTGAAGGCTGCCTAATTGATTGAATCTCCGTTCCGTGACTCTCTACACACTAAGAAAAACAAAAAAATGCACTACAAGCAGCTCAAGGACATCAATTGGTATGAAATTACTCACTTTCTTTATTAACAAGAATGTCAATGAGAATAATAATTGCTGGATTTAAAACTAATTTATTAAATAATCAGCAGAATTATCTTTGTCTTCCACATGTAACTTCAGAATAAAAAATGTGGAATCCATCCTTTAAAGGAAAGCTAGGAACATTGCTTCAGTGCATATGTTTATGTCTGAATTAACTGTACAATAAACTGTTTACAAGAACTTCTTAAGCACATTTTATTTTTACTAACTACAAATCATGTTTATGTTATGTTTATGCATTAAGCAGACGCTTTTATCCAAAGCGACTAACAAGGTAGACACAATGTTCCACTTATTATCAATCTGACCATAATCTATGTAGAGAAAAATAGTAAATCACAGTCAGTTGTGAAAGTGAAGCGATAGAGAGTAGTAGAGGGGTATAGAGGTATGGGTAAGAGTTAAGATAGGAGATGCTCTTTGAAGACGTGGGTCTTCAAGAGTTTCATGAAGATAAACAGGGACGCTGCTGTTCTTGCGGCATTTGGTAGATCATTCCACCATCTTGGAACAACACAAGAAAACAGTCTGGATTGTCTTAAGCGTGGTGTAGGCCCTGCCAGACGACAATCCATTGATGACCGAAGCGACCGAGCTGTGACATAAACCTGTGCAAGAGTATTCAAGTAGATGGGGGCCGTACACTTAAGCACTTTGCAGGCCAGCATCAGGCACTTCAATTTGATGCGGGCAGCCAGGGGTAACCAGTGAAGCTCAACGAACAGAGCGGTGACATGAGACTTCTGGATAATTTGTAAGTGTTTTACAGTACAAGCTGGGACTGCGTTGCAACAGTCAAGGCTTGAAATAACCATAGACTAAACCACGAACTGGGTAGCATTTTGGGTAAGGTATGGCCATATCTTTCTTATGTAGAAACAGAGGCAACATGGTCTTACATTGAATCTCTGCTGATCATCAAGCATGACACCCAAGTTTCCTTTGATGGAGTCAAAGACAGGGATCCAGTCCGGATGTGAATATTGTGGTATGTGGTCAGGGCTCATAGGTTTGAAATAATTGACCAGAGTATTTATTAATACAATCAGATTATAAATGTTATTCCAGTTGAGCCTAGACTGGATTTCTTGCTAAATCTAGAAACCTGCCTGATGACAAGCGTGCCACTGTTACCTGCTGTGTTTCCACGCTGTCCTGATGTCTTTCAGCTTGTTATTCCTCATATTTTCCACGGAGAAAATGAACAGGTTTCTGTAGGCGTCCACACATTTTCGCAGCTAGAGGGAAAAAGCAGCCAGATCTGATGAACGCGCAGGATAAGCTAATAACCTAGAATACTAAAATAGCAACACTTACCTCTTCGATTAACTTCTGTTTGGATTCTAAACCCTTCTTTGTGGTTTTTGTTAATGAAACTGGAGAAAAGCAAACAGATGCGTTTCTTAAACAACAGTAAAACAGCCGCCATGCAAATATTGTAGCTAGTGCTGCTCTAGGTCGTGTTAGCTTTTCCGTAACTACTCTTAAATATCGCTTGGATATCAGTTTTGTTAAAAACGAAATCTGACCTGAGTTGTTTAAACATTATTTTCATCTTAAATGTTTTTCCCTTACTTTTCTTATCCCTCTTTGACTTCGGCATGGTGGCAGTGGAACACGTGAAGAAAAAAGGACCCCGAATGTTTCTGTCTGAGAAGGGTCACCAAGTGGCGCCTGATTAGAAATAATTCAGCTTCACTTTCTAAAATCTACCTGTTCGTGGATTTAAACGCTTAAATTATTATTATAATTTTGCAGACGTAGCATAAAAAGGTACTGTCGAGCATTTGTGTTGGTTTATCCAAACTTTATTTTGACATGTTTGGATATATCGTGTGTCCCAACGGAAGCTGTCATCTGCCTGCTTTAAAGTGGGACCAAAAATACTTAAAGTAATAAAATAATTTCACAAACCAAGTAAAAGAGCCAAATAAACCCCTCAATACTGTTGTTGTATTTTTTTGCGATTTTTAAAATGTTAATTTTGGACGCCTTTTTGTGTGCATAACACAAATGCTTAACATAATATCTGTGTTATAAGTGTCATTTTTTCTGATTATAAACTATTTTTCAATCTTCCTGACAAAAACTGCTTTGATAAAAGGTCAATATAGTTCTCTGTTTCCAACAACAAGAATACTTGAAGTAGGAATTTTGGACAGTTTTTTTTAATTTATATATGAGACCAATATACATTTTTGCATTTGTATCCAAAACTATAATTTGGTGAAAATACATCTTTAACCAAAGCACTATCTTATTCCACATAGCAAAAAAGAAGGTGGCAGCATGAAGCTGATGGGATGGTTTCCTTCATCACGATAAAATGGAAGACAGTAAGTTTGTTAGAGGATGAAGGAATCTGTTTCTAATGCACATATTAAATTTAGAAAAACAGCACATATCTAACAAACTTTCATAAAGCAGTACTGCACTAAAGCATTCCATTCAAATCCAAATAGACACACCGTAGTACCGTTCAGCTGATTCAAATCTGTCCATGTGACCAGTTGAATCCAATGCTACTGTCTAAACAATGAGATTAAATGTCAAGTCACAGTCCTTATGTGCTTTAAAAAATTTTTTTATTAATGCATATTTGTGTACTTCACTCAAACTATGCTGTGCCAAAGGTGTAACAGGGTGTTGGCTGCTTTAGACTGTGGGGATGTTCATCAACAGGATCAGGAAAACTGGACAGAGGTATTGAGAAGACAGGGGAGTCCACTTGTGTGTTATTATTTCATGGTTAAATATTGATCCCCCATGCACAAACCTCATACCTCCATAAACATTTCAGAAAAACAAACAAAAAAAACTATTGTGTTTTTCACTGGATATTCAAAAGGCAACCAAGGTTTAAAATATGATCAATAGAGTGGACTGAGCTATCCTGTTAAATCTAATTCTAATTCAGTTTATAACATCAAGATCAGCTCAAATCTAACTGAGAATAATAGTCAA
Organism: Orestias chungarensis; assembly: GCA_032876305.1. Lineage (NCBI taxonomy): Eukaryota > Metazoa > Chordata > Actinopteri > Cyprinodontiformes > Cyprinodontidae > Orestias > Orestias chungarensis. The sequence goes on along the minus strand of JAVLVB010000591.1, from coordinate 3,946,760 downwards.
TCCCGTTCAAAACAGTTAATCTCAAGCAAACCAGGATAATTACAGTGCAAAATACAACTGACTCCAGAAAACCACACCATGAACAAAAAAGACTCCAAAAAATAAATACTTTCATTTATTATAACCATGTATCATAACTATAAAGATCATTTTTAATATATTATTTGCAATATTATTTTGAGATAATGTACAGAAGCTTGTTTAATATTTTCTGTAATAAGAAGTCATCAAAGCTCTGATTGCATGTAAAATAGGCGTTGAGAGCACAAGGAAGCGGCTTTATTCTGGCCCAGCTATAAACCCTGGAGGGAGCGAGGTCCGGGGAGGGACCGTGGGAGGGGCGGATAAGGTGATCCTGCCGAGTTTAGCGCTTTTGCAACATGATCCGCGGAGAGGCCGGGCTCTGCGGCGTCGCATCACTCCCCTCAACGCTGGACGGATGCTGGCCAGATCCGCGCTGAACCCACCGAGGCATGATAACCGCAGGGAGGGCCCGGCAGCATCAGCAGCAGGACGGCGGGGAAGGAGACATGGAGGGCGGCGAGGAGCGCTCGTTTTCTCGGTGAAGCCCTCCGCGGCTCCTGAAGGACTTTGCCTGCAGGGGCCCCACGTTAGGAGCAGCAGTGATGCTCTCAGCATCTGCATTGTGAGGAAGAGGATCAGAAGGGGTGGATAGGGGGGGGGGGGAATGCAAACGTAACTAAAAGGTTATTTTGTTGCGTTGAGGTTTTGTTTTTTATTGTTACTGTTATCATAATGAGCTCCATGTTCTTCTGCGAGCCTGCGCCCAGTCCGGTGACCAGCGCCCTGCGCAACGACCTGGGCTCCAACATCCATGTGCTGAAGACCCTCAACTTGCGCTTCCGCTGCTTCCTCGCCAAAGTCCACGAGCTGGAGCGGCGGAACCGTCTGCTGGAGAGCCAGCTGCGCCAAGCCGCCCAGCGGCAAGGCAGCCGGCACCAGTTCTGCCGAGAGGTGGCCGTGCAGACCGACGGCCCCGAGTCGAGGCTGCCGGGCACCATCTGGAGCTTCACCCACGTCCGGAGGCAGGGCGAGCGCCTGGAGACAGTGCACGGGCCCGGCGTGACGTGGACGCACCCGGACGGCGTCGGGGTGCAGATCGACACCATCACCCCCGAAGTGAGAGCTCTGTACAACGTGCTGGCCAAAGTGAAGCGGGAGAGAGACGAGTACAGGAGGAAGTGAGTTTGTCCCTGCTTCTGTGTGTTGGTGGTGTTCTTATTTGGAAGAAGTGTCAGATCAGAGGTTCTTCATGTCACCATAGATGTTTAATATTGTTTTTATCTTCCTGCATTTTTCCTCAAAGCCTTCAGATCCGAGAATAAACCCAAATCTGGCCTGAATCTGCACTTTGGCTCTGAGTGATTGCTCTGACTCAGGGTGACTCTGGCTTTCTTACTTACCCTCAGCAGTTTTAATCTACCCCAGGTCAGACCAGACTGCTTTTTGACCTATTGACCCGTTTCTAGACGTCCCAGCGCCTGTCTGCCTTTTGCTCTGAGCCACCAAAGCATCTCAAGTTAGGCTGAAAATAGTTTTAAGACATGCCTGTCAATCTGTTCATATGGAGACGTCCAATACCTGCTTGAAATGTAAACCTTGAGTCATTATGTTCATAAGAATGCTTTATTTTCTTACAATGCTGCATCATATTAAGGAACATGACAGTGCTTAGAAAGATACACACAAATTATTATTAGTCATGTAGGCAGATAATAACAAATACCGATAGAAATAGAAAAAAAATATAGAGAAATATTTCTAATTTTCCCTTTTAATAGCCTGACAGTCTGTTTCGGTGCAAGTTACCAGGCAAACTATTTGAATTCGGATCACTGAGATATTTTGTTGTTTGTTTGGCAGTTTGGCTTTGAGGTCTTCGTTTTTCATGAAAAATTTGTCCGTAAACACAAACAATGGACCAAAGGACACTGTTTTTTTTTGTTGTGTCAGTGGGAATTACCAATAATTTAGAGATCATATAAGTCAGAAAGCGTATTATAGCACCAACAAAGTAATTTTTGAATAATTTTTGGCTTCAAAAGCTACGGCAAATCTTTTTAAACAGCATTTAAAAAGCTCTTCAATAATATTATTGTATTTTTATTAGTTTATTACTTTATACTTACTACTTATACTTTATATTATTTTGAGTCCTAGACTTTGTCCACTAGAATGTTGTTCCCATTGTTGTTCTGCTCACTGTGTAGTAACACTGAGACCATTATAGGCTGATACCAGCGGGTTAATTAATCTGCTTGGGTAAGCCTACGGTCATCTGCTTAACACACATGTTGCTTGTAGCTCGCCAACATGTCCAATCAGCCTTTTCCTTTATTGACGGCGCTCCTTTTTTTTCTACCTAATAACTGCATATTTGTTCCCAATCAGATTATTTATTTCTGCAGATTAGCAATGAGCAGAGATCAATATGTTTCTCTTTGCTTCATAAAGACGAAAACTACAGACACTTCCTGCTAAAGAATCATAAGACGGATCATGTTAGCTATTTAAAAGCCTAACTTGTCTGTAGTAATGCTTTTTTACCTCCAGGGGCTGTTCTTTAGACAGATTTTAGAGTTGTTTTTTATACTCTGGTTGTTGAAGCTATTTCAGGGGACTCATGTTATCAAACCTGGACAGAACAGTGAACATGATACCGTCAGAGGTACTTGTTCAAAGACCTTCTGCAGGCCTGATGCCTTTAATGCCTTGAAAAACATAATCGTTTACAGACTTATAATCTACAAACAAGCACTTAAAAAGTGTAAAAGAAGCCTAGATTCTTGAATTTAAATAAAAATTCAGGGGGTACTCCAACAAAAATAGCACAAGAAAAGGACACTAGATTACCGAAGAGTTTGCTGAGTTGACTTTTGTTTGCATGTATTTGGACAAAAGTCCTCTGTAATTGCCCTGAAGAGATGGAGGAAATTCCTTAGCGTGGGTCAGTCAGGAAAACGTATGAACCGTGTTTTCTTGAAGAGTCACCACAGCTTCCCCGTTCTGGCCGACATCACCGCCTGCAAGCAGACTGGTGGAGGAAGACGTGCCAATGAGCTTCTGTTCAGCATCGTGACTCAAGCGTGGAGGAATTTTTACAGGCCTCTGTCTGCTTGGCGAGGTCGAGTCTGATGACCACCGACTTCCCTGTGAGCTGACTGACTCAGTCGTCCCTGAATGCGTGCGCTCTCCCACTCTGCTGCGAAACCGGATATCCTCCCCAGTCCTCCCCCTGTAACCCAAGCATGTCCTTTTTTGTAGATTTTCTGCCGTGGAATATAACCGACAGTAACTGGGAAAGGAGCCAAAGAGAAAACATCCTGCTTGCGATCCCAAATCTGTGAAGCCTCAGTCATAAATAGAAGCCTTCGACTTGATGAGTGATCCAATTAACACAAGTTTTAATTGTCAAATTTGATTCTGTCCTCCTGCTTCGAATTTAATCAATGAAATGTAAATTCCCTCATTAGTAAAAAAAAAAAAAAAGCCTTTCCACAGATTTAGCTTTTCTTTTAAACATTGAAAAGTAAGAAACAATAGACGTTCTTTGGCTCAATTTATGGGGTCACAATCATGGTAATCAATCCCCCTCCTTGCGCTAAGCGCCGTAATTGCATCACTGTGCTTACCGCCCGATTGCTTTGTTTCTCTCTCCCAGATTTAAATCCTCTTTACTACAGTCACGTTTCAGGATTCAGTCCCCGAGCTTCGTCTTGCCGTGTCCTTTCTGTTCTGTGCTCTTTGTTCATCAATTCCTTCACTTCACCCTCCGTCGGGCCTCCAGACCCTCAGGGTCTCCCTTTGCCACATAACAACTGCGTCGTATGAGACATCCTCGCTCCCAACAGGGTGTCTCTTTTCCATCCAAACCTGACCTTCTGGACGTCCCTGTTGAATTATGAAAGTTTTAGAGGTTCGGACACGCGCAAAGGAATCAATTACCAGTTTCATTGATACTCTAATTCATATCTTGGTTATGAAACCCAAGGAGAGATTTAGGAATCTTAAGAGGCTATTTTATTGAAAAATAGTTGCGTGGATTATACTGACTGATGAAAACAGAAAACTGATGGCTTTGCAAATGTTAAGCTGGGAGGGAAAAAGCCCTTTGTTTAACTACCTGTGTCACATTTTGAGTTAACCTGTTTTTTTTTGTGCCATGAAATTGAAATAGTTTAATAGGAACAACCACAAAGTTGTTTACGGACAGGTTCACTCTGATAAGTGGCGGCTTTATATGCCACCGCATTTGCATTCGTTTTAAAGTCTGCCAACACAAGTCTCTGTCTTTTTTTTACTAGAATACAGCTTTCACAGACTAAAGTATCCATGCATGGATGGGCTTGAATTGGTTTAAACTGAATACTGGATGTATAGAAGGGATTGTTGAATTATATATGATAGAAGCTCAACATCAGCAGCAAAACTTCATCTTTTAATTTGAAGATAAAACACTTACAATCCAAAGATGTGTCTTTAGTACCTTAAATTAGACAGCAATGTATTTGTTGACTATTTTGAAGCAGGTTTAAATTAATTATCATAATCCTGCCTTAGTTTTTTTTTAAATAATTTAATACAACTAAAATAATTTTATAACTTGCAGTTTATACATTAGGTAAAAACCGTTTACGATTTAAGTTTGGAATCACACAAAGAGCGAAATTAGGAATTAGGAATTAAATTTAGCTAATAAAAAAACTCAATTTACAGTGTTTTTTAGTCTTTAAAGGTAAGATTAGCTGCTGCTAAATGTCAAAATTCAGCAACTTGTTTATTGAAGTTTTAGAGGATTGTTGTTGCTCCAGAGTTACAGGAGAGCTGAGGCAGAAGTATTTTACTGTGGTATTCTATCTGTTTTTTTTGTGTGTCCTAACTATGCAAACTATATTTCCAATCTCTTTGAAAAAGTTACTTATAACTTAGAGGATGGACACAGTGAGAATGCATAACTCTACAGTTTTGATCGGGATTGCATTAGCTCCTATATCCTTAAATGTTTTGCTTATATGAGATGTAAGATCATATAAGCTACTTTGCATGCTCCCTGAGTGCCACGGTGTCGGGACAGTGGAATTACTGATGCTGTCGTTGATGATAGTAGAATAAATAAGGCCACTTCCTGAACTTTTTTTATCATCGGCTACTGTGTTATTTTACAGTCTGGCGTAGGCGTGAAGCTTTTTCATCACTATGAAATCAGTCAATGAGGCTTGAAAGTAGTTGCTTGCGTTCTGCGGTTTCAAAACTTTGGGCTGATAAGCATATTTGACAGCTGATAACATGCTACAGACGGGGAATAGATAAAGAGCTCCTGCAGACAGTTGCCTTCAATTGACGGTTTTGTTCAGAGTTTGCATGTTTTATTTGTTTTCTAACTATGGAGTTCTTGACAGTTTTATGTTGATTACTGAACTGGAAGACAAATATGGGCAAAAATGAGGACAGCTTTGCCTGCATTAAAGTCCAGGGTAAATACAGATAGTGGTTGGTTAGTTCAATCCTAAGAACAGGCACCACACAGTGTCCCGTTTGTGGTCTGTTTTTGCATGAATTTCTGATGAACAGAGATGTGGGATGCTCCTATCAGGTTTATTGAAACACACACATATGCATACATCGGCTCCCTAAAGGTCTGCAGAGCCCTGTTAGGTTTTTAAAATGGTATGAAAATGAGATCAAGATAAATCCTTTCTGCAGTGTGCAAGTAAACCCTTAAAGTTATCAGTTTGTTTCATGTTCAGGAATTAATCGTCCTGTGCATGCACTTCCTATTAGTTGTATTTAGTATAAATAAAGTTCAGCCGCATCCTTTAGCTAAAGCCATCGTTTTCTAGCAACGGTACAAAGATTCTGCAGGAGCGGGATGCACACAGGATAATTGATATTTCGTTGCACAATAGAGATGAGGGACAATATATAAAAAAAAACTGGGCATTTGGATGCTGTTTTTAAAAGGATTTGGTAACAGAATCACTGAAGGAGCTGACGGGCTTTCCCAAAAAGACCGGATGTGTTCCGCATCTAACAACAGCTCCCTGTGTTCTCTCGTCATAATTCTGGGCTAAGAGACGGGGTCTCGAAACAGAAGGCTTTTCTTTTAAAGAAAAACATCCAGTTTGGAGGAAATTTTCCAGGAAACTGGTGGAAGAATATGTGTTATGATCAGATTAAACCAAACTTTACATTTAAGGAGAATAATTTTAAACAAGCATCTCAGAGAGAACAAAGTTCCCACATTGACAAACGGTGGTGGCAGCATCGTAATCTGTGGTTCCTTTTCTGTTTTCTCATCTCTTCAAATATTTTTTTTTTTTTGTCAAGCTGGAGGAACTTTAAAATAGTTTCAAATTATAAAAAGTTTTTACCCGCAGTCTGTTTGGTGTCTGATATATGACTGGAGATTGATTTATTATATAGCAGTTTCAAAAATGTATCCAAATCAACAAATTATGTTTTTTTAAGAGGAAGACAAAATGTTTAGAATGGAAGAGGCAGAATAAACTCTAAAAATCTTTCCCAAAGAAAGAAGATTTTACCAAATTATAACATAGATAGATAGACTGCAAGGACAAAATCTGATTTTATGAACAAAATATATATTTAACCCTTTTTGCTTTGTTTTTGATCAAACAAATATTTTGTAGCTGTAAAAATACAAGTTTGAAATGAATATAATGGTCACATTTTATACATTAGAAAAACGTGCTTGGTTGGGCTGACTTGTGCTGCTTTTTTTTGGGTTTGTAGATCTATTTTGCAGCTGAATCCCCGCCTGCAGCTTTTAAGGAAACAGAGCAAACCAAAACTGTCTGCGGGCCTTTGCTTCCTGCATGAATAATTCATATGCAGCTGAATCTAATGTGTTTGCATTTTGGATCAATGCAATAAGATTTCAATGATTTCAACGGTTTTTAGGAGCTTTGATCTTGGTTTATATCCTCATCGGCGATTAAACGCAGAGGTTCCACCTTTGTTGCAACGTCTCTAAATGGAAATAGAAATGCACCTAAATTGAGGAAGCTTTTAGGGCAACAAATATAATGTCCCCGTGATAAAAAGAAACATGCTGTGCAGTCTTTCTTTCTCCTCGCTGGCCTTCTTATAATCCCGGCCGTCTATTCAGGAGTAAACTGTCACCTAGCAGCGAGCCGCCGACATCCATCCAGGTCTGCATGGTGCCCTGGCATGCAGAGCCAGCGCTCAGCTGGGGCCTCTTTAAGTGAACATTTTTGTGCTGCTAAAATACGGTGGGGCGGAAAGAAACTGAGCTCAGTTCCAGGGGACAGGGCGTCCCTGATGTAAGACCACGTTGTTCTGTGTTGTTCAGCAGCTGTATAGAACTTTAAAGCCTTTCTTCATTCCATAGGTTACAGGTTCAGTTCATAGTTGTCAGAGGACCTATGAAGAACGGCGTACCTGTTCGAATGTCTTTGCCATAAAAATGATTGTCTCACTTATAAACCAAAACTGCAGCGTCTGATATTTGCTTTATTACCACAAACATGAGTTCCCCCTCTTTGTTTCTGTGAACGTCAGATTAATTATAATCCAAAGGAAACCGGTGATCAAAACACTCCTCTATTCATTAAAAGCACACGCATTCCTCTTTTACACCCCAAACGATTGAACGGTGCGTTGTTGTTCAATTAAAATACCTTATTGACGCAGATTTTAGTACTACGTCTGATTAATGGTTCGAAGTATTAGTTTTTTTTCTGCTGAATGTGAAATGCAAATGTTTTTATTGTCCTTGCAAAATTAGATGATAAAACCAGGAAGTGGATTTATATTTGTTAGGTTTTTTTATATTATAGACTAGCACAATGTACTGCACAATTGATTATACATGGTTTTACACATTTTCTACAGAAGAAGGTCTGACAGATGTGGGGAAAACCTGTTCTTGAGGTTGGGTTCTCATGAAAGGTATTTGTGGTTTGGGGAGCCGCCAGCAGTTCAGAAAGGACATTAAAATCATTATTATTATTTATTATGCTCAATAACATTAAGGAAAGAGGAGAGTTGTGCTAGAAAAAAAATGTGAGCATGTTTAAGATGTTTTGGGGAGAAATGAACCAAATAAGAGCATCTGTTGTGTTTTCTTCTCTGCACACGTTTTCTCTGTCAGTGCCTGTGATTTTCAGAGTTGCTGCTGTGCACCTGTGGTTGATTATTCATGGGTATTGATACATCTGAGAGCAGTGGCTCGCTGCCATGTTTAAAAGTCCAGAAATGCACCTAGAAAGTGAAACAAAAATGCAGCCTTTGTAAGCAAAGTTAGTAAATCGCATTAACATGTTTCACATTGTAGACACTTAATAATTTAACAGATGTATCCCCCTCCCTTTAAGACCATTCTTGATGCTGTATGCTGAACCAGCAAGCACACCCAATGATCGGTATTTCAAAGGCTTGTTACTGTAAAGACAATCTTTGCACCTCAGGCTTTGTGAACCGAACACACCGTCGCATGCACGCAACGAGGTCACATATAATGTTGCACTTGTGCCGTGTAGGGAAACAGCATGCGGGAGTCTTGTGGGGTTAAATCTGACTCGGTCCCTCCAAGTGCCAGAGCTTAAAATATAACCTTCAAAGAAGAGTCTTTCCATGAATCTGTTCACAAGTTTGGATTTAGATTAGGATTTTTTTGTGTTATTAGTTGTGTTATTATGTCATGGATTACTAAAAAAAAGAGGCTTCTAAAGTCATAAAATCAACATACAAATTAAAATATTACTGTATTTGCTGTTATTTTTACCCTAACCTAAGCTCTGGTAAAAAGTTCCTGTTTTGTATACTTATACTTTGATTTGTGACGAATGATTTAATAGTACATAAGACAAAAATGTGCTGCAGATTCTTAGATGAAGAAAATGTTAAAACTGACAGAAAAAATGGAGATTAGACAATAGGTTATATATAAAAAAATGAAAATATCTATCCCTGAAATCTCTTTTTTTGTACGTATAGTCTAAAAAGAGCGTAAAAGTTTATTAATTAGCAATGAACAAAGACAGATTTTGTTACTGTTTAGCCAGCTTATATCCAGTCAGGGCAAACTAACAGAGGTTTGGTTGTCTCTGCATTTGTACCACTTTACATCAGTTTGATGTTTAGTAATACCTTTGTTATAACCGTTTTCAGTTTTTAATTAATGAAAACTGGATTAGATATGAATCTTAAATCTGCATGTCTGGCCAATACTCAACGTGACTGCTATGGCCAGTAATAGAGAATAAGCAACGTTTCTGTTTACAAATTGCAAGTTTTATGTGATCAGTGGGTTTAAATATAAGACTATTGCATTCAGAATCCTTGAAGAAAAACTCACTGAGCAAACCAGACAATTAAACAAAAAACTCAATGACTTCTATTCACATCTTGAGATGTGTAACCTTTTATTTTCCCAGTATACGCTTTACAGAAATATCCCATCAGTGGATTTGATCCATCAGTGACTTTAAATGCAGTTGCACTGCCTCATTTACAGCAAGAAGATGCAGGTGTGTGTACTCAAAGTCACACTAAGGCAGTTATTGTTTTCGTGATGTCTCCTGGCACCATTGTGTGTCACATTAATTCACTGCACACACCCTGACCACGGAGGATTCGTGCCGGCATCGAACATCCTTTTATCCTCCTTTTTGTCGAGATGGAACGTCACTCCTGGTACGAGCACCACCCAGACGTGCCCCGGGCTTGCAGTTTGTTTTCTGTGCTTCTTTTTCAATTGGATAAAAACTGAACATCCCAGCATCAAAGTCCCACTTTGTCGGATTTTTGGCCTGGGCTAATCAAAAGCGTTTTTGCGATTCAAGTCATTCAGAAACTGAAAGCTATGCGCGATCTGTAACGTGGGTGGGGATTAATTAAATCAGTGTGCAGCATCACAGCTCAGTGGTACAACGTTGGGATGTGTTGGATGGAAAACAAATTCGGTCGCCCAAGCTTGTGCAACTAAACAAACATGTTTGAGAAAAACACAAAACAGAACTCAAAATAAACAAGTTATGTTAGAAAACGGTTCATATCAAGTCTTTCTTTCTGATTTCATTATGTGAACAGAAACTCCCATCAGGTATTTCCGCAAAACATGTAACTGCAAGCTATTGTAACTGAAAAAACAAAAACAATTTGGTTTGGTTGCTGTACCTCTGGCATGTCTCTGCAGTTGGCAGCATAACCGCCTTTACCAACAGTGAACAGTCATTTTTCCAGTTTTCCGACAGCGCTCCCATTAGCTTTAAACCGCTTGTAATTACTTGAAAACACCTAAGTATGTGTTGCTTCTTTGAAAGTGTTCCCAGCAAGTCAACCCTCAGGCCAGAAAAAAATTAAATAAGGGTGGATCGGCCTTGCTGTGCGAGTTTTATCTTTGTGGTGAAATCAAAAGCAACTTACTTTCTCACACACACGTTTGTTTTTAGGGATAAATCAGTTTGGTAATGTTTTTGAGGGCCAAGAGAGGATAGGGGTCAGACGTGTACCAACACTATCAAGGCGTTCGTGCGAAGCGAGGATCTGCTGGTCCTCAACCAAACCATCTAATCATTAAGGGCCTCTTTATGGCTTTGCCTTTTTTTTCCGAAGAACATCAGAACTATCATTTGCATCCCTGCCAGATGAACCGCGGCTCGTTGTGTTGCGGATTTGGGCGGCTGTTTTGCCTGAACCTGTATCTACTATAGCTCCACTTATTTGTGAATTCATGAGAAGTCTTTAGATGGAGGCAGGATTTAAAGCAGCTTAGTGTATGTGACGTTTCAAGGGCTGCTTCTGTGTACTTGAGATCCTCTGACACAAACAGAGCTTATGGAAGCATTATATGTTAAACAATACTGCTGGTAAAACGTGTTTAAATATGTTTGCAGACACAGAACATTAATCAATGTCACATTTCAGGTTTGCATTTGTAAATATCCCGGCATTACACATGTTTCTAACAAACTTCTGTTGTTTTTTACATGAAAACTGTTTGACAATAACCTGCAGCAGTAAATAACTTCATCCAAAATGAATGTAAGGTACTGTCTGCAGTAATTGCTTGTTAAATAACGTGCAGTGTTATCCTGCAGTGTTAGCTTTCTATCCCATGAAAAAACGCAAAAACGTTTGGTTTGTATTTGCATTAGAAAACCCAATCTTTCCTTTCCTTGTCTATACTGACTTGTCCATATAAGGTCACAGAACTGGACCCAATATAAAGGCAAGATATAACAAAAAAACATAAAAGAAGACAAAGGAAAATATGTTAGAGATTATTGTGTTTTATGCATGCATTCAAATATTCATAATACCCTAACTTTGTTCACATTACAAACTTTATTGTCTTGTCTCGGGATTTTAAGAGGGGAGCCACCTCACTACATTTGTGAAAACAAAAAAGAAATTATACAGATTTTCTAAGCTTTCTAAAAATTGCCCCATGCATGTACTTAGCTTTGTTAGTCAAGCTGGTTGCCTGAAATGTCTGTTTCGGCTTTAAGACGAAGTACATGGGCCGAATACAAGTTCAAACCATGTGTTTTAGATTTTTAGTTAAAAGAATGTTAAAACCATGTCTTCCATCACTGTCCACTTTATATTCATGCATTACTTTGCCTATTTGTATCATATAAAAGTGAAAAGGCATAAATATTTTATAAAGGTTACTGTAGATACCATAAGAAAAAGTATTAGGGCCGTTCTAGATAAAAAAATGTATATATAAAAATATATATGATATGTATGATACATTATGTATATTTCCAGATTTCCAAATCTTGCAACCTGGGAGATGATTTAAGAGCCTGGCACTTTAGAAAATATATAATTACCCATCTTCTTAACCTGCTCATTCATTGGTGAGACTGGGTATTGGATTAGATAAATTAATCTCATATCATCCGATGTGATATATATATATATACATATATATAATCCCAATAAGCAAAGAACATAAGGATTTAAAATAAAACAAATAAAAACCTAGGCAACTACCTTCAGTGCCTTTACTGACGTGTGAACTATGATATCTCATGAAGGAAAGGCTCTTTTTTCTTTTTACTATAATTAGACTTTAGCTGAGCAGTGACGGGTGCCAGATATTTTTGAGGTAACCTGTTGGGGCCGCCGTCACATAGCAACACAAAAACTCCCGCTGTTATTATCTGTGTCATGTCTGCTTTATGGGGGTTATATTTAAGATTGTCTGTCCTCGCAGGTCATGGAGCAGAAGAATCAGTGAATTATCATCCTCTGAACACAGTTTACATGACTGAGTGAGTCAGGAGTCCATCTGCTTCAATATCAGATGCTGCCTTTCATGGGAGGAAGAAGCGGTAATTAGGTTTGGGGTTTGTGGTGGATTTGCGGGGGTTATTGGGGTCTTTCAGCAAGAAGGGACAGAAACATGAAATGAGCTTTGACTTTGATATTTTGTCTCTTTAGCTCTGTGCATCCAGACTGTTAGGTACTGAGCTGGCCCACATACTCGTCCGATCCACTTCACATGACTACACATGTGTCTCCGTGGAGTCGGGAGGAGGCTATAGATTACAGGGTCCTGACAGTCAATCGATGATCTACTATGGTTCCACGTGGGGGGAGAATAATTTTCTCACTGTGTGACATCTCTATTCGGCAAATATATGTTTCTTAACCACAGCCCTGTTGGAGGCAGGCCAATGCGGCTGTCATTGAGAAGGCATTTCAGACACACCTATGGAGCTCTCTGAGAGAAATCACATGTTTTCCGCAACCTAGGACATGATTTATCAAAGCTGCAGATGACATCATCTTGTGCAGGCCATTTAAACTTCATCAAATCTTCTTCCTGCATCCAGCTTCATCAATTTTTTACTTCCTGTTTCACTAATGCTCGCAATCCTAACAAGTTATTGCCATGATGCTAATAAAATCTAAGAGTGGTTTTAATTTTTTAAAGCCTTGTTACAGAGAGAGAGAGAGAGATTCGGCACCGTACAAAAGTATTCACACTCCTCCAATTTTAGATTATGTGTAAAGATGAATTTAAACGATATACGCCTCAAATAGTTTTTATATAGAATAAAATGAAGAAATTACAGTACAGTGACAGACCTCTAAGCTCGAGAGACTCCTACGTCAGGAGGTGGAACTCTTCCTCATGTTTTTATTGGCAAGAAATAAGCGATATTTTAAATTTTCCACCTTTAAACAGTTTTTAATATTAACACTTTAAATGTGTGGGCAATAGTTTAGCCTTGCAACTGATGGTTTCACTTTGAACTGATGTAACTTTCTTTTACAACTAAAACCTTGAGAAATGAATAAATAAATGGCAATAAAAAAACGGTCAAAGCTTTACGTAAATGTCTGCCGTACGTTTTAACATAAATGGATAGTATCTATCCTGACTTTATCTTTTAAAATCTAGTTTGTCTAAACATCCTACGGTAAAACATTAAAAAAAAAAACGTTAATTACACAGGACTGAAGTAATTGCCTGAGGACCAGCAGTGGTTTATTCTTGTGTTCCATAAAGGATCCATGTTTAAGCCTTTAATTTGACATCGGATAGACTCACACTTTCCACAGCATCGAATGATTTAAACAGGGTGTTGTCTGGCTGTAGATTTTATTTGCAGTGAGCAACACTGGCTTCAGGGTGTTACACAGAACCACACCTCAATGTTTTCCTCAAGGTCTTGTAGGTATTTACTGCCTGTTACATAATATATATATCAACCCTTTGACCTAACGTCAACTCATAAATGTTTGATCTTTAAATTTTGGCTCCGTTAGCGAAAGACAAAAGATTGTGTTGTCGTTAAATCATTGTACATTCCACATAGGGGTCAACAGTGTAATCAGAAAGAATCAAACTAGAGCAAATCAAATTTGCTAAAAGGATGTGTTGAAGCTGACATGTGTCCTTAAGTCACAAGAAAACTTGCATGCAAACATAACTCTCAGACACGCTCGTACAATCATACAAGCATGATTCAGATAAAGAACTGGATTAGATCATTTAAAAGTTGTGACCATAGCTATAATGCTATTATGAATTGCCAGTCCTATTACAATATATTTGTTGTTTGTGCTTTCTGTCACATGTACATATATATATCTATTCAATCAACAAGTCTTGACTATTAAACAAAGATAAACTGAATAAATGCAGAATTAACACTTTCAAATGAAGTATTAACTTCATTCTTTATTGTGGGTAATATTCAGAGGATTGTTTCAATGCAAAATATGATTTTAGGAGTTGTTCACCCTGTTGGACCTGGCAAGAAACAACAGCATACCAGAAAAATCGGAACTTGTGATATTATGGCCAGCATAGGTGCTGTAGGATCTGGACGACTTTGACATATTTAATGAAACCATGAATGCTGCTCTCTTGAAGGCAACCTTAAAATGTACCCTTCCCTCAAGTGACCTTATGCTGTAAAGCAGGCAATGTGATTCAAATCCCACCCGTGATGGGATTAAAAATGAGGTGAAGATTTAATTGCAGAAGATATATTGAGACACGGTGATATGACCATATATATGAATTCATTAATTCATGCTTAAAAAGATCTAATATGGCTGCAGAAAAAACACGTGAAATGTTTTTTTTTCCAGTGTGATTTAAAAAAGTATTGCTAGTTATATAAGTGCAGCACACTTTGGTTTTGATTTATATTTAAGAGAGATCCCAAAGATTTATGTTAGGCAGTAAACAAACGTCTGAGTTGAGAGAGGCTCCAGCCACCCTGCTGTCCTCGTCCTTGTAAGGAGACTCCTGGTGTTTTCATTTTGCCTCAGTCACTCCAAAGGTACAGAAGAAAGCATTTTAATTTTATGGCCTAAATATGCCTGGTGGTTGTTGTTTTAAGCTTTATTAACTATCCATTCATGATAACATTGAAAAAATACACAAAAACATACTTGAAAACATACTTAAAATAACACAATTGATAGGTTATATTAATAGTTTTGAACACACATATTTTATCACTTCCAATTCACCTGAGACCTAAAAACACGATGGCGGAGGTTTAGGAAGTGACAACACAAGTGATGAAAACGCTGTGACCAGCATGCGTCTGTAGAGGATATGGCGCAGCTGTGAACTCCAGTGACCTCAGCCAGAGGTCTGCTGCAGACTGGCCGAGTGTTGTCAACACGGTGTAGCACCCCTGCCAGCATTTCGTCCAGAACGAGGCTTTTCAGTCTAAGAGCAAGCTTCGAGCCCTTGAAGGGAGTCCTTCCTTCTAATTAGACGGTATACATTCAGTGGCTTCTGAATGGAAACAAAGCTGAGTTTTGTTGGGAAAGTGGTTTTCTGGTGACTCATATTCGCGATTGAGGCTATAGTTTTATTTCTGCATGGCAAAGGCTATAGGAAAGCAAAGTGGCACTAATGTTATGTAATCTCTCTTATATTTGGTAAACATATATGTTCAGGCATGTACTTACCATTCCCACTGCCTCACCCAGTCCTATTCAACTCTCACACTCAGAAACCCTCTGTTTATTTTATGTTTTTGTCATTTAATAGGGCTCAAGGACTCATTCTCACCTTACTTCATATGCTTTAATGAGATTTTTTCTTTATGCTGCACTCTACATTGTCCGCTGGGAAGCATTATCACTTATTGTATCTCACAAGATGAGTGTGTCTGAGAGCCGATCCCTCATACAGAACGCTGGTCCCTCTGGGTTTTGCATGCAGTAACACAGCAAGAGAATGAAATTGTCCGCTAATTCTGGCTAAATATAGCTGCTCGGGTCAAAAGATATAATATGACAAAGGGGGAAAACCAGAACTGCGCATTTAAATATAGCTTGTAGCTAATCGGGGGGGCTTTTGTGTTTTATTATTAGCATTGGTTGAATGTTTTACACACTTGTGGACTGAATACCAGGAACTCTTTGAGGGAAATTAGTGTTTCTCACTGGACATATTCTATGAGAAGTCAAATTTTCATGTCACAAATTTTGAATGTATTTGATTTTTTTCACATTTGGACATTAATCCTCAAGACGGATTGTGACTATTCAATCCCGAATATTTGAAATAAACATTTGATAAAAAAAAAAAGAAAAAAATATTGTCCTGATTTATTAATTATCTTTCACTCAGTAAATAAAACACAGGTGGTTTATTTTACAATTTCTAATGGTTTACCTCAAGCATGTCCTACAATCACTTTAATTCATGCGGATATTAGCGACAGCGACGCCCCCATTGCAGATTTTTATTTTTACTTTGATTATACAGTAATGTGTAATACCACAGAAATAAACTCATGGGAAATGAGTGTTAAAATAATAATAATTCATTTAAACGCTGACTTGAACTGGCCAAGAAATCTGTAAACTCACCATACTGAGCACAACATGGTCACTGACAACAACACTTGGGACACTGGAGACTTAAATTTGCTTACTGTACTCGCGCCGTGTTCAAAATGACGTCAAATGATGCCTGAAAACAGTGTTGTGAGGTAAAAGAGGCTCATTTCGTTCCAGAGGGCTTAAACTGTGTAACACGATAGGAGGTGTTAGCACGATGAGACACTAGTCTGTATGGTACAATTCATTTCTGTCTAAGACTGCAAAGTGCCTGCACAATTTGTCACGTTGAAAAGGTGTTGCATAACGCATTGACATTAAATATAAACTACCTTTACAAGTTTTTACATCACCTGTGAATACATTTGGAAAAGCATATTAGCGTGAAGATATTCAGGCTGCTGCAGAAACACTCCACCCTTCGAGTTTCCCAACACTATTCATGGTCGATGTTTGTTGCGTTTGTGGAGAGGCCAGCGCTAAGTTCATCCTTTTGACTTTTTATTGAACCAATGGAGACAACAAAGGAAGAAGAGGACAAAAGGGTGGAAGTAGAGGGTGAATTGAGTGTGATACCACACTGTCAAGGGTATTTTGTAATCAGAGATGGGAGTATATCTCCAGAAAAGTACCATTAAGCCATATGTTTGGGCTCTGGGGGACTGGATCCAACAGTAAAAGTGACCCACCTCTGTTTTTTTTGTTTTTTTTTGCTGTGTGTTGCAGATGGGAGGAGGAGATGTTCAAGCGAGAGCAGCTGGAATCCATGGTGGAATCCCTGCAGCAGGTTTGGAAACATAAACATTGAGAAATATTCTGTGAACACACATGAACACATATTTTACACAGAAAACAAAAAACACAGATATATATATATATATATATATATATATATATATATATATATATATATATATATATATATATATATATATATATATAACAGGTAAACTGAGGCCACATGGAGAAGAGTGAGATTGGAAACAGGCAGCAGCGTGTGTCAGACCAGAATAACCACATTACAAAGCCATCAGAAGAGGCTGCAGGCTGAGATGTACTTGATATATAAACGTCAAACATCATTAGCAGCCTGCCAGTATGATTCCGCTCAGACCAGGCAAAAGCGAGTAGTTAGAGAGGAGAAATGAATTTAAAGTATATCAAACCAAAAGCTGCAAGCAAACACAAAGACCCATCGCAGGTGGTAATAGTAACTCCTCTTTTTGGCATCCTCCCCCCTTTCTGATTCTGCACCTATTGATCTGTGGCAGCATGCATGTTTGGCTTATAGTGTGGATCAGCAAAACACCAGATAGAGAGGTGGACTGCTGTAACCAACCCCCCCAGAGGGTTTTATCCTTGCAGTGCACACAGACACGTCAATGTATGGAGGAGACTCGCACTGTCAGCTCAAACAGCCACAGCAGCAAAATTTGGTACTTTTTATTGTATAAACTAAACAGTATTTAACTTTATTTTAGATTTTGTAACTCTTTAAAAGCCACTAAAATCCAGTTTACTCAAAATGCTGTTTGGCTTCAAATTGTAGAAGGACAAAATTTAAGGGTATAAGTGAAATTGCAAGTACTGAAAGTTTGCAAAATCTCTTTAATTTGCCACATAACCTTATTGCTTCTTACAGGCATGCTTAAAACAAAGCAGATCCTTGTTTACGTTGTTTTTTGTTTTTTTTTGTTTTTTCAAATCTGCATGGAAAATTTAAGATTTAAGTTACAAAAACTCACAGCAAAGTTGAACAAAAGTGGAAAACGTACACATTTGCTACTTTCAAAGGATCTAAAACATGAAGTTGCAACCAGATGGTTCTAAATAAAGCCTTTGATGATCAGCAATATGACCAAACTGGGACTTTTGGAGGTTTTGTTATCTAAAGACTACCCCAATGCAATGTCTAGAGGCCTATCGTTCACGAAGAAACTCACAAATGGAAAATAGCTGCCTTTGGTCTCAGTGGAAAAATTCTGGGGCAATGAATTTCAAGATAAGACTTCAAGTCTTGTGTTAAATGTTACATTTAAAGACAATAAATTTAGAAAAACAAGGTAATGGTGAAAAAAAATATTTCCCCCAAAAGATGTAGAGAAGTTAGAAGTTATGTTTGCTAAGTTTCATTTGAATGAATCACAAGACTTCAGGAACAATGTGCTCAAGCACAGTTGTGATTTACAACCATTTTAAGGCTCCCTAAATTCCTATTCTCTTGTATTTTGTGCTTTTTTGCGTCGTCCATCTAGAGTGCCCAGGAGTCATCAGACATCCAGAATGAGCTGAATGAGAAAGTGGACAGACTGAAGGCAGAACTCGTGGTTTTCAAGAGCCTTATGAGTGACGTAAGTATTTGCTCACTGCCATGATGATGTCAGCCTCCTGTCCTTAAGTTTAACAAAGCTTCATTTTCTTTAATAAAATCCTGTGGTAACTCTTATCCTTAAAGCACACATTACAGCAACGTTTCAAGCCGTTTGCCAGTAATTGTCAGAGTAAATGTTCCCATTTTTTGTCGGTCTGAATAGCAACACACACCTTTCCTTCCGTTTTTATTCAGAAACATGAACATTTGAATTGCAATAAAGACCCTAAGATAAGCATTCAACCAACTGAATAGAGGCTATAGATCTGTAGCACTTCCTGTCCTCTACAGGCCTGCATTGTTTCCAGGCAGGTGTGCTCTGGTACGATATAGAGTTAAAATATACACTACAGCATTCACAGCCGTAGTTTGCTCACAAATAAGCAGGGATCTGTTATTTTGGAAGATCTCTAATGTTTATATTGCTTATCTCTACGTTGCCACGTGTTCGCTGTAAACTTTTCATGTCATTTTCTGTTCTTTACCTCATTCCTGATGTGTGAATGCAGAGACTGGTAAGTGCCAGTTGATTGTCACACAACCCTAGATTCTTGAGTTTGTTTTTAGAAGTTAGTTGCGTGTGTAATGTGCTTGTTGATGTGACTATGGCTCCGATACTTGTTGCATTATCCTTTACAGCTTGATGTCTGCCCCTGAAAAACATGACAACAATCTAACATTTTGTATGTTTTATTCAAGAATCTATGTGCATACATATTTTCAATTCATAAATAGCTTGCTGTGTTTTTTAACTATTAAAACATCCATAAAACTGTCGTGATGAAGATTGTCTAGAGAGCTTTTATAGAAAGAAACAACAGAATAACAAGCATCCGCATTTTTAGGGCTGTAAAAAGCAATATTTCAAGAATAAAAATGATTAATAGCAACTTACGTAAGGAGCAGACATGATTATTATTATAAAATCCCATTAAAACTGTAAGACAAATAAAAAACAGTAAAGGTAATATATGTATTTTTTTATTTTCCTGTCAAAAGGAGAATTTACATTTCTAGGGTAAATTGTTGGAATGCCCCATAAAAATAAAAGCTGGAATACTAATATTCTGTTCCTACATCCAGCATCATATTGGAGGTCAGACTCCTTCTCAAAGAAAAAAAGGACATCATCTCACTGCTCTCCATTGTTTTGCAGCAAATGTCCGACCTGGACTTAAAGATCCAGGAGAAAGCCAGACGGGTGGACATGGACATCTGCAGGCGCATTGACATCACAGCCAAGCTGTGCGACGTGGCCCAGCAACGCAACTCGGAGGACATGTCGAAAATGTTTAATGTCAGCCCTGCCAGGTCGCTGGCCGAGAAGGTGAGTCTCCATGTGAGTCTGTTCTGTGAGAAAAATAATAACAATCAGGGTTCTGCTGAGGGAATGTTCAGCTCAAATGAAATCAGAACTGCCAGTCGCTCATAATATTGCACCTGATCCTCTCAGCGCCGGTTGATGATGCACTTATTGACTTCTCCAAAAGGTTTGGGAGTGCATACTTAAAACGATTATTTTTTTTTATTTATTTTTTTTATTGGTGGTAAGTAATCTGTGTCCATCCAGTGGATCCTTCTCTAAATGTTTTCTAACTGTAATTTACAGCTGCAATTTACAGCTGTAGATGAAATAATTTGGTTCATGTTATTTTTATCCATGCATTGTAGATCTTCAGCCAAAATACGTGCGTGTGTTGCTCGACAGCTAGAAATTAAGTAGACTCATGTCTGCTTTTCTGACATTTCATAATCTGTGACCTCACTGTACAGGTCAACTAATAATGTCAGAGTTCAATACAACTATTTCTCACTGTTCTCCCACCTCCTCAATACAGTCGGGGTTCACTTTGTACAATATGTGACCCTCACATAGCCACTTTCACACAGGTCACAGATTATGATAGGTATCAAAATCTGTGACCTGTGCGAAAATGTGAAGGTCACATATTGTGTTTTAACCTGAATGAGGGCTGCATTTTACATAAAAAAAAAGTTTTATATAATGTGTGCTACTAAGTTTTAAGCCCGGTTTGTGTCTTTGTGTGCTCCGCAGGGCGCTGCTGCGTGCTGCAGGAGAAAGGAGCGCAAGGCTATCTCCAATGAGGACAACTCGGAAATGGATGCCGAGCCGAGCACCTCTGAGGAGGAGGTCCCTGGATCGCTCAACATCACTGACGAGATGAAACGCATGCTCAACCAGCTGTGAGTGATGCCTCCCTTTCCAAGTAAAACGCCGCGACAACAGCTAGGACCAAACCCAATGCACTTTGTAATTTGGGATTTCTAGACCGCTGTTATGTGTTCCTTCATCTCCCTCTGCTGTTTATTTACAATATAGCAACTAAAGGGGCCCATGCTATGTTACCAACGCTGAAGGGGTTTATATTTGGCATTTATAACCTTTTATTATGTTGACAATTATATTATAAGCTTCAGTGGCTGCTTTCCTTACTGCTATTATTTGCTTCAAACTTATCTGTGAATTTTGATTTTTCTCCTTGCATTCCACCTTTGTTGAACCTGCTGGCTGTTACACTTTTCTATGCTTTCGTTCCTCTTCTTCCCTTCCCTCTGTCCGTTCTCTGTCCCTGTCCCACACAGACATTGTTCAGATAACTCCTTTGTTGCCAGGCGGGAGACGTTCGAAATCGACGACGACTGCGACAGTCTGACGTGGGAGGAAAACGAGGACACCCTCCTGCTGTGGGAGGATTTCACCAACTACAACATGCCGTGCACAATCGCTGCGACGACCTGCCCGGCCGCCTGCCCCTGCGAAGGCGGCAGCGAAGCTCCTGATCCGGTAAGTCCAGTCTGAACGAAAGTGCTCTCGTCAGACAAGTCGGAGCATACATCATTGCCGTGGATGCAGTGTAAGACATAAACTCATGCATGATAAATGAGGCTTCTGTCTGTGTTCTCTAAGGATTCCCAGGATGGAAGCCTTGGCAGCCTCATTGATGAAACAGAGTCCCTATTTAAGAACAGGGAGAAGGAGTACCAGGAGACCATCGGGCAGATTGAGGTAGACTTGTATGCATATGATTTTGTGGTGACCGGACATGGCCAGGATTTAAAAATACAACCAATACAATTTATCTGCTCATTCCAAATAGAAAAAGTGCAGCTCGTATTTATTTAACTGACAATTCTGTTCTGCCTACCAGAAATTTTTGTTTGTATTTGAACTTTCTAGTGTCAGGCATTTGATTTTTAAACCGTCAAAGTCACAATCACACAGGTTTGACAACTGCAGACACCAAAAAGCACAACTCCGTCACAAGGATTTTGGTGGACTTGACCAGCTGTCAGGACTAGAGACCCACCTATTAGGCGTTCTGTTGCTGTACTGGTGTCTGCCTTTCTTTAAAATATTACCTGCCAGTTTCAATTTTTAAGGACTCTTAAGGTGTAGAAAGGAGGAAAAAAAGAGTGACTATTTATTATAAACATTTAGATAAATCTGCACTTCTAGGTCAAATGTATCCCCTTTTAATACAATAGTCATCTTCAGAATGTATTCTCATCTAACACAAAGCTCAGTGTTTCTCTCTTAGCTTTGCACAGCTCTAATTGTTGAAATAACTTCGTCACCAGCCAGAGCAGAGGTCTCTGTTCCTTTTTTTGCATTACCATAGGTGTTGTTTCGGTTTTACTCTTAAATACATTTAGGGGGGCTGTGGAGTCTGACTTGGATTCATCGTCTGAACTCCTAACCGTGTCGATCTTCCCTCAGGTGGAACTGGCAACAGCGAAGAGTGACATGAACCGACACCTGCATGAGTACATGGAGATGTGCAGCATGAAAAGAGGCCTTGACGTGCAGATGGAGACCTGCCGGCGGATGATTAAAGGAGGCAGGAACTCTCCTTCCTTCAGCTCGGCGGCCAGCAGCGACTCAGGGAACACAGACGAGATCCAGGACGAGATCTCGGATAAGGACGCGGAGGTGGCGGAAGTGCCACTCAGTTGATGTCCACACGGCTGCGATTTTGTCCCACCTCCTGTTTGTCTGCCTCGGTTAATCATTAGAGTGTAAATATGAGCAAAATGTTATCCCCGCTGGAGGTGAAACAAGCTTAACGTGGTGCGGATTCAGAACTGGTGCTTTTATACTCTTTCTGCTGTTTGGAAAGCGGTGGTATGAGTGTCTTTGCTTCATAAATGCAGACACCAAGCTGTGCTCTCTTTCTCGCCTCTGATTCCAGGGCTTCAAATCATTTTTGCAGAGGAGAAACAAATATTTTAAACAAGCTTCAAAGTATTTTCTATCCAGTTAAGATCCTTTTTTTCTAAAGGAATTGAACACAGTACATATTGTACTCCTCTATTCACCAACATGATTACAATACATCTGTTAGAACGAGAAAACTTTGTTTCCCCTCATTGAAATGCTCTTGTCATTGTGTGATCTGAACCCCAGGTGTGGCGTTTAGAGTCCAAATTCAAGTGTCTTCTGGTAGGGAAGACAAAGAAAAGAAGGAGAAAAAGGTGTCACAGCTCTGCCTGTTTCTGAGGGAACTCTGCAGGCTTGCCAAAGTCGACAGAGGAAAAGAGCACAGCCTTTTTTTGTAAATGCACCGGTGCACTACTGAATTCTATGCAACTTAGTGAGCCTTATTATCTTTTTTGGGGGGGATTGCCTGCCACCCTTCTTAGCTTACAGCCACTCACCTCTTTTCAGGAAAGGAGGTATTTTTGTTATGTTGTACTGTTCTCCTTGGGGCGCATCAACTGGAACGGCGCCCCTAACTAGATGTTATAATACAGAGCTTTGCAAAAGTATTCATAAACAACAAGCTTCTTCATGTTTTGTCCAATTTGAAACAAACTTCTTTATTTATGATTTTATCGGGATTTTCTGTGATAGACCAAGAAAAGATGTGCGTAAGTAGAAGTAGTAGCATACATGGTTGTAAAAGATGCATTCCAAAAATGTGCTACGCATTGGTATTCTGCTACTTTGTGCCAGAATTTTGAAGAAGCAACTTTTTACAGATGCAGATGTTTTATGTTATGTGAGCAGGTTGCTTTCTTAGCCTGAACCCAGTAAGACTGGATAGAGAGCATCTTAATAAAAGTATGTTGAGGGTTTCTCTGTAGTAAACCTTTGCAACTTCTAATGGTTTTCATGGTGATCGTTTCATTGGCATTCTGGAAAGAAGAAAAAAACAAGCCTACATTTCCATCAGATCTTCTAAAAATCCCAGATTTGCGGTGAGATTTCCTCTCAAAGTGCCCTCCTGTAAAGATCACGCCTTTGGTAGACTACTCTGTGCCCGCTTGTCACATAAAATCCATATAAAATCCATTTAGTTTGGTGACTGTATCATGACAGAATGTGTATGAAGTTTAAAGGTGTGACTACGTATGCAAGGCAGAGTGTTGCCTAAAGTAGGCAGCGTTCTGCTCTCATACATATGTGCTTCGTTAAGGAAATACAGCTCATGTGCCACTTATTTGCACAAGTCAACACTTAGTTGCTTGAAAATTCATGAGGAGTTGGAATGTAGGAGCCTGAACCATCCGTGGTAAACAACTCGTTTCGGACTTTCATGCTAAACCAAAGGGCATAATTCACATTACAGTAAAATATATTTCAGCCTTTACATTTTTAGCGATTGTCGTCCATATCCTGCTGCTCTTGAGAGTCCCGCTGGAGAGAGGGTTAATCTTAGCGCTTAGTTTGTTTTAGCACAGTCAGAACAGGAGGTCTTTCAGCATGCGATCGTGTATATATACCCCAGAGGCCTTTTGTGTTTATCTTTGTCGTTTTGCTGCAGATGGAGGAAATAATTCAGCACAGAAACTAATCAACTGTTGGAGAGAGAAGGAGCTTTTTTTGTTGTTTGTTTATTTCTTTTTATTTGATATTTTGGGTGTGAGTTACTGGAAAAGAGAATAAGAGCTACTTCTACGTTGAAGTTTTCGGGGGCAGAATATGCTGAGGCATGCCGATGTGCAGAAAAGAAGCCAAGGGTCTTTTTTAATAGATATTTTGAACTGCAAAGACGGACAGCGCAGTGTCTGCAACATTCGTTACAAAATTGTAGCTTTTAATGACTTGAGCATAACATTGGTTGCGGTTATATATATGTATTTTATTACTAACACAAAACAATACATAATTAATACAAGAGAGCAGCCTCACCTACGATGTAAAACCAGCCTAATAGATAACAAAGGAATATTCTGTTATTTCTGCTAGACTTTGCTCACATTATTTGAAGACTGAATGGCTGCAGCATCCAATGAAAGGCAGGTCTGATGTTTTCTTTGCTCCTCTGATCATCACGCCAACCAAAGCAATTGTGTGTACAGCAATGTGATGTAAGATGAAGATCCACAAATAATGATTCAGACTTGGGAAGGCAGAGCAGATTCCGTCTCAGTGCTCATGCCAACTACACAGGGTTTTCCCATCATCCGTAGCTCCTGTAAATCACTGGACGTCAGGTATAGCGTCTCCACGCTCCTGGAGCCGACATTTTTGTGTTCCTCTATTTTGGTTCAAAAAAGCTGAGCGATTAAAATTATTATTTTTTTTGTTGATGAATGTAGCTTGGATTGGAAGCCTTGAAAGACCTTAAAAATAGTGTAGCTGTTAAAACACAGGGACACACGGTGTTTGGTTCTCTTCTGAAAACAAGTTCCCCGAGCTGGTGGTGGTGACACCACCAACGCGTTGTATGTAAATTTGCTGGATGTGAATGTTTTCACATAAAAACATGGGGGTTTTTATACCGGGAGTTTTTACTCATAATGTCTTAGGGTTATGTGGTTAAGATTTTGAGTTTGCTTACAAACATATCTCCTGTTTCAGTTCCATAAACATGACAGGTAGGTCCAGCCTGCAGCAATAATTGGATAAAAGCTGCTGAACTCTTTATCAGGTCCCAGTTTTTTATTTTATTTGTTGTTGTTTTTTGCTTCAATAATAACATCTTCAATTTCATTGGCTATTGTTTATCAATGTTTATATATTTTCCTTACACTTTTCTTTTAGATTTGTAGGTTTATTATTGTACATTTTTTTTGTTGAAACTATTTATACGGTGTACTCATGAGGGTGTTGGGCAGTCTTAGTTTAAAAAATGATGAATGTACTAAGTTGTTATGGGGGTAAAATTAAATAAAGAGGTGGATTGGTTAACAAGTTGTTGGTCGGTTTTTTTCTTCCTGTTTTCTCCCAATTATCAACTGTTTATTATGAATTGCCTAATTATTATCTGTTAATCTGTATCCATCTGTATATACTATAATACTATCTACTACCTGTAACTATAACTATAATTACGTATTTTATAATATGTCATGGCAAATATATTTGCATAACATGTTTTGAAGCGCTTTACATTAGAAATAAAACAAAACAACAAAAGAAGAGTTGACAAGCAAATATTAAGATAACTAAATGATAAAATACAGCAATTTAAAAATAACGTGTTCAGATAAAATACTCTTAGGTGTCAGATGCACAGATGAAAACCCATGTTTCCAGTCTGGGTTTCAACCTTGTGTGAGTCGAGGCTGTTCTCATCTCTTCTGGAAGGGTCTCCAGTAAAATTCAGCCTCGCCTCGTTTGGGTGTTAACAAGAGAACACTACTATGATTACTATTATTAACGATCTAATGACTATGCATCATTTGCGGTTTACAAAAAAATCATGATACTGTAGTTATGTGTAAGAAGGTGTTCTCTTCAATCAAGATCACAACTTGCAAAACAGAATAAGAAAAACCTTTATATGCCATCCACGCTAGAAAAGCTACAATGAAGTAACTAGATCAGAATCTTTTAAAAGGCTTGAAAAGCTGCTATTCTATCTAAAGATGGATCTACAAAGTCCTGATTCATAGGGCATGAATATGAATGTAAATTTGCATCCAAAAGTATCTCCATCACTTTCACACTATTTTTGTTATTAACCACCATTTCTTATGCTGGATTTTCCAAACGGATGTGCCCGTTATGCCCATTGGCTCGAATTGATTTTCCTTCTTTTTCCAGCTTCAAAACGGCTTAATTTTCTCTCATAGACATCTCTGTGGGCGTAATGTCAGTTTATTCTCTTCAACAAGAAATCCATGTTTTATACGTTAAACGCTGGCCGAAAAAGCCAAAATATAAGTAGTGACCGGCCTTAAAGACAACAAACATCACCAATAGTTTGCTCAGTTGAGTAATGGGTGGGTTCAAACTCAGGGTCCTGAGTTGTTTAACACATCTAGAAACGTAAAGTTTTGCCTCATGCTAATTTTTTCAAATGTTTTCAAGATTTTTCGAGGGGACTGTGAGCCACACTTGTAAGATTTATGCTTGGAAAATAATGAATAATTTCACCTTTTACTTACAATGTTTCAATTTGAGAGTTGGTTCTAAAACAAAATCCTAATAAAATGCATTGAAGTTACTGCTTGTGCTGGGAAATAAACAAAATGAAATTCAAAGAGAGCTGAGCATCTTTATAGGACATTGGTAGATTATTTTTTTCCTAAATCTATTCAAACAGGCTAAGTAAATACTCATAAGGGTGTTTATTGTTTTCTTATTATAATGACCCAGCAGTCAGCCATGCAGTGTTAAAAAAGCAGCTGCCAGCTTCCGTTTAATGTTTGGTTTGCTTTATCTGCTCAAATTGTAAAAACAAACAAACATAACACTCATCAAACGGTACTGACGTATTTATTAGGTAAAAATCAATGAAACAATTAAAAACACAATTACATATATTCATGCTAAAATGGATCAAACATATTCTTCTAAAAACTAAATGAAGATCGAATTACAAATGTGTTCATTAATACATGAGTGATATGTAAACGTCCGAAACGACGTTAAAACTTTAGAAGTTAATCTCACTTTTTATTGCGGATGTGAACAAGAAACAGTTGTTCTAGTTTGTTTGCTAAAAGGTGAGAAAAATCGAAATTTGCGTTACATTAGCAGCTTGTTTTCGTATTTTGTCATCGGGAAGCTTATTTCAATCAAAGCCCTCCGGATCGTCACTCTTATTCTCCCGCGCTATTTTTATCCCTCCACTTCTAGAAACAGAATCCTCTTGGCCATGTTCTCCTCTCCGTATTTTTCCTGCAGCTCCTGACGGACGTCCGGATCCGCTGAATGCAACAGGGTGTCGTCATGGCGATTCCAAAACGCCGCAGAAAAAGACGTGGGTTTCGAGAGCAAATCAGCTGCGGCAGCAAAGTCTCCGCTGGTCTTTAGCAGAGCTTTGGTCACGCTGACCAGGTCCTGCAGACACAAACAAACTCTATTAAAACTACTGTAACAACGCAGGCGTAAAAACCGCACACCTGCAACACTGGCCTGGTTTGTCTGGTTCATAAGCTCCTTGATTCGCTGCTTGTCCTCCTCCAGCTGAGCCTGAGTCAAAGAAAACGCAGCGTCTCTATCCTCTGAGGGACGTGGGTGACGAGTAGCCGCCGAGCCTTCGCCAATCACGGACTGGGGGTTATCTTGCTGGGATTCACTGTCAAAGATAAACAGATGGGCCCTCGAAGAGGCGCTGATGGGGTCCGAAAAAGGCGGCTGGGCAGGTACTGCATCCAGGGAGCCTGTGTTTGGGACACGGTTACCGCTTGAAGCCCGAGTCTCTGGTACAATTCCCCGTGGGCTGGGTCCAGTTTCAGAGCTGGAGCGAGCACAGGGTGGATCTGGAGATGTGTCCGAAGATTTTGAAGCGTCTGAATATGTAGCTGTTCCTTCGTTGTTTGGGATATCTGGACCTTCATCTTCAACAGACTATGAACCAAAACAGGTGTGGAAGTCATTTAGCCGGTTTTGATTGGTTTTATATGTTCTACACACACTAGTTAATACAGCTTTTTAGAAAATGGCAACTTATTGTCGCGCAGTTCCACCATTTGTTTGCTAATTACTGCCGCAGCTAGTCTGGTAGAGCTTGGTGTGGGAGGCACGGTGGAGAGGGGTTGAGGCCTGAAGCTCCAAGCCGGAGCTTTGGATAAAGAGGCATGCACGGGTTTAGGATTATTTAACCTTTTATGAGTCAAAGCAACACTGCTGTTATGTTTTAATTAGGGAGTAACAGTGAAACATAAAATAAAGCTCAAAAAAGACAATTTTGCGTTCTACCCTGCATTTATTAATTAATTAAATTAAAGCAGTGTTTGCATAAAGAAAATCAAAAAAGGCATGTCAGGCACAAAAAAACCCAAAAAACAATAGCCCATAAAACACCTGATGGGTGCATCTCAAAAGAGACCCTTGTTAATGTTTATCAATATGTTAACTTAGACGGTACAATGCTATCGTCATAGCAACAGTTTCCAGACTTTTACCTCAGAATCGTCTTCAAACTCCTTTGTTGCCATTTCAAGAATCCCCAACTTTCGTTTCTCTTTCTTCTTGGCTGCTTTCTGGGGCGCTGAAGGAGCTTCATCTTAAAAAATTCAGAGAGACAGATTTGTTTTTAAAGCTGGCAGATCGTTCTCGATCTCAGTAGTGCGTACACATGTTTAAACAAAAGATTCAATACACTCAAGTCAAACCTACCAGTTTTATTCACAGCATCATGGCCGCTCTGCTCCACCTGACTCTCCAGCTCGGCTGACCCTTTCTTCCCTCTAGCTTTCTTCTGAGGCGGCTCTTCGGTTATTTGCGTCCTTTGGTTTGTGGTCTTCACGG
Source organism: Orestias chungarensis (assembly GCA_032876305.1). Lineage (NCBI taxonomy): Eukaryota > Metazoa > Chordata > Actinopteri > Cyprinodontiformes > Cyprinodontidae > Orestias > Orestias chungarensis. The sequence goes on along the minus strand of JAVLVB010000591.1, from coordinate 3,917,379 downwards.
CTGAATTCGTTGTTTTCGAGTGTACTTGTGATGCAGCGGACCGCTCGTTGGATGAAAACACCTCCAGCTCCAGCTGCCTGCGCGTTAATCGACGCCGAGGTTGTTGGATCGAGGACACCTCTAACGGCTCTTTTGTTCTTCTAGATAAAGATTTTTTGGTTGAAGTGCTGAGCCGAGCTGGAGAGGGACTTTTGGGTAAATTGTGGTTTTGTGTGCAATCAGCTGTCTGAGGTCCATCTGCTTCTGGTTCTGTTGTCTCTATGCTGGTTTGGCTGTCCGCCTGTTCCTCGGTTTGACAGCAGTGAGATGTTTCACCTTCGACAATCTCTGATTGGATGTTTATATTCTGCTGCTCTTCTGTTGCTTGGCTCTCTTCAACCATAACAGGGGTTTGGGCTGGACTTTCTAAATTTTTGGGTGTGCTTGCCGCCGGCATAGACGGGACGTCAATCTGCTGGGACACAAGTACAGTTTGCTCTATAAAACGCCTTCAAAATATGGCTTGCAATTTCTAAATTCTAAATAAGGAACAGCAGGACCTGTGTGAGGTCTGAATCTGCTGAATGTGTGGGAGCAGGATCAAGCGTTGCTTCACCATCAGCTTCTGGACAAACCTTCGCCTGCCGACAGAAATATAAAAAGCTGCTAATGATCTGAACATGTCACAATAACTGATTGACAGAAATCTACAAGGTTATGTATACGATTTTTTTTTCTGGTTTTGCCTATTTGTCTAAGGAATAGGAAAAACCACAATCTGCAGTGTTGGATTTGTGCGGCCTAGTCAAAGTCTGGAATCCAATTCAAATGACATAGCATGACCTTAAACAGACTGTAACCATTTAGTGTAGCTGAATTGAAACATGTCTGCAAAAAAGATAAAAATGCATCCACGGTGATCTAGAACACTAATTTTCTGATAAAATGTGCCTTAAGATGAGATTTGTTGTAAATTGGCCCTATATATATATATATATATATATATATATATATATATATATATATATATATATATATATATATATATATATATATATATATATATATATATATATATATATATATATATATATATATATATATATATATA